>JAPVCE010000038.1:104202-371055 GCA_029606265.1 Paecilomyces dactylethromorphus
CAAAATAAAGGAAACTCCAAAGATGTTACACATGATGTCCATCAATCGAAAGATCCTCTTCAGAGGCGTTTCTTCTTAATGCGATGTTCCTTGCCTCTCTTATACTTCTTCTGGGTCTTATCTGGTGGAAGCACCAATGGCTCATCTTTCAGATTCCACTCCATGAACCGTAATAGATATTCATCAATATGGCCGGTCTGTGGCTCGACATCGGCATCCTCATCGGCGAGATGGACCTGGGGCGAAGAGATCGTCTGCGGTCCAGGAGTTTCGTCCTCCATAGGGCCAGTCGCTATCGGTGTGCCCATCTGAGCTGGTGTGCTACGCGACACGCTTCGTTCCTCGAAGTCTCCATCATCCGCGTGTTCAAGCTCTTTCTGCGCATTCTTGGCGGCATCGATATCTTCTTTGTCTTCTGCTTGTTCGAACGCGCGAACGGTACCGCTGACCCTCGTATTGAGGACACGATCCATTGCAGCGCTCGCTTCATCATTCCCGGCTAGCACATCCTCGCCGATCATCTCTCGCGGGTCAATCTTAGTGAAGTAGTCCGTTGTGAACTCTCCCTCCTGAATGACCACATCATCAAGCATTCTCTTCTGATTGGCCTTGCGAAGGATGTTCGACTCAATTGTGTATTCGGAAACAAAGCGATAGATATGGACATCGCGAGTTTGCCCGATACGGTGACATCTGTCTTGACACTGCTTGTCCATTGCTGGATTCCAGTCGAGATCATAGAAAATGACTGTATCTGCACCCGTAAGGTTGATACCTAATCCACCTGATCGAGTGGAGAGGATAAAGGCGAGGATGCGGTTATCGTTGTTGAATCGCTCAGTCAACATCTGTCTTTGTTCCACTTTCGTAGTACCGTCAAGGCGCAGATAACGATGCCCGTGGATATTGAGGAATTGTTCCAGGATGTCCAGCATCTTGGTCATCTGTGTGAAAATTAGAGCTCGGTGGCCACCTGCCTGAAGGTCCCTGAGAAGTTTGTCCAGCCTTTGCAGTTTACCACAGTCGTACTGCAGAAGTCTCTTGTCCGGAAATGCTATGGACAAGCGCATCTGAGCTTCGTGGAACGGATCATATGGGGGAAATCTTTGTTCCTTAGAAAGTGACCGGGACTGAATGGGGGTGAGGGCTGCTTCAGTGGTGCCGGAGGCAATCGCTGCCGGAGTGACACACGCAAATCGTTGAATGTATCTTTCCATATTACGGGCCCTATCTTCAACTGATAATATCATAGATGCGAGAACGGACGATCGACTCGACAGCCAATCTGCCATCGATCGGCCTCGGGAAGGATGGGATGACCAGGCCTTCTGGGAGTTGTCCGACGTGAGAAACTCGATCAGGCTCCGTCCATAGACGGGATTCCGACCGTGACGTTTAGATTCGAAGTACATGCATCTTTCGAGCTCTCCAATCCGCTTCTTCCTCGAGGAATTCTCCATTGAAATTAACGTGGACTTCACAGAAGAGCCGTCGAATGCCATTTCCCAATTAGTCCGGCTACACTGACGTTCACGAAGCGTCTTAAAGGAGCCATATGCCGTTATTCTCCTTGTATCGTCGGCAATTCTGCGGGAGATACCCTCTCTTGACACTGGAGCGAGATTGAGAAAGTCAAGGTCCAGCTTCGTAAGGGGGTCCTCGTATAATAGCCGTCGCCGAACGAGTAGTTCCTTGATCTCGAATTCTGCGGCTACTGACTTGGGCATCGCGAAGGATGTGGAAATAGGGCGCGTTTCGAAGAGGTCCGGATGGTTGCAGACTTTGCGCAATTGCATCAAGCAGTTGATGATTGAGAGATAGTTTCCAGATGCCAGTGTCTCTTTCGTCTGTGCTCTAGACATGAATCCATCGTAAAGGTATCTCTGGCGCTTCGAAAGCCTGCAATAGACGACGTGCTCGTATTTGGCAGGCATTTGCTTCTCGACGTCGGCCTTAAGACGACGCAAGATGTATGGACGTAACACCGTGTGAAGTTTAGTCACAACCCGCTTCGCTTCGTCATCCATCGTCTCTCTTCCATGTTCCAGAATCTGCTCCACTGGGCGTCTAAACCACTCTGAGAAGTTCCTTAGATCGGCGAATCCCTCAGTGCCTGCTTCGTCCCCATCTGAAGGCATTAAGAAGAACAGAAGCGACCACAGTTCCGTCAAGTTATTTTGAAGAGGCGTGCCAGTAAGGAGAAGTCGAGCTCGAGTCTTGAAGGTCAGCAGTGCTTGCCATCGCTGAGAACGGAAGTTCTTGATATTGTGAGCTTCATCAAGGACCATGTAGTGCCAATTTCTTCGCTTGAGAACTTGTTGATCTTGCAGAACCAGTTGATACGAAGTAATCAAAACGTCCCAGCTCGTGTCATCGGTCCACCCTCTACGCTTAGCTTTGCGTTCCTCTTGATTTCCATAGTAAGTCATGATCTTGAACCCGGGGCACCACTTTTTGAACTCCATTTCCCAATTGAGTATGACACTTGTGGGAACGACAACAAGATGTGGACCCCAAACCTCGTGCTCAACAGCTAAATGAGCCAGGAGAGCTATGGTTTGAATGGTTTTACCGAGACCCATCTCGTCAGCTAGGATGCCGTTTATGTGATTATTATATAGACCAGCGAGCCAATCCAGACCGAAATGTTGATATTCTCTGAGAGTTCCTCGGAGTAGGTGAGGTATTGCTGTCTTCAGACCCGGTGTAGCTGTGGATCCGATGGTATGAGGAGATTCAGCTAGAGCTGTAATTGCACCGGGAGTAGCAACTGTCTCGAGTGCGGTGGAATCAGCAGGCGAGTCATGCTGAATAACTGGCGTATCATCTTCTGTCATGGTTGGCTTTTCTGAGGAAGGTTCATATGAGGAGACAGATTCAGATTCGGATGGCTTCGTCACGAACGTACCCGGAGATGCCCGACTTGATGCATCCCCACTTTGTCGAGATTCATGTTGAATATCAGCATCTTCCGGAGATGAATCTGCAGAGACGTTCAGCGCGTCTCCGTTAACCTTCGGTTCTAAGGGCCCAGTAGGAACAAGAGAGACCTCATCCTGGTCTTCCGGCTCTTCTGTGTCGTTTGCGGAAACCCCATCGTCCTCCCTATCGTCCTGGAAAGCTGCAACCTCTTTAGAAGAGAAAAATCCTAGCAATCCGTTATCACCATCGCTTTCCTCGTCACTGTCATCTTGGTCACTATCCAGTTCCTCATCGCTATCACCCATATCATCACTCATATCGGTGGACTCATCACTGTCATCTAGTAATAATGGGTTCACCTCATCCAAGGAAACATGGTCAGGAGTGTCTTGCGTGGCCATTGCAGAACCACCATCATCGTCCCGAAGATTGCTTGCTTGAGATGTTTCGCTATTGACAGAAGATTCAGTGTGATCAGAAGTGACTGACATTCGGTCTGTCCAATCAGTGGGAGGGAGATTTGCATATTTTAAGCGCAGTTGCTCGGTGGTCAACTTTGCATCGTCGTCCATACTGTCTTCTTCGCTCTCGGAATCAGTACTAGACATGTTGCTCTCGGCTTCCTCCTCAGACGCATCGCTTTCCTGGCTATCCCTCTCTGACTCATCCTCTTCGCTTTCCTGTTCATCTTCATCAGATTCATCGGCGTCCGTCTCAAGGCCCAGGATCTCCATTCGCCTCTTTTCGAAGAGCAATGTTGACTGCTTGATAGCGCGGTCAAGGGCTTGCTGATCTTCAGCCTTCCTTTCTTGTTCCCAGCGAGCCAGACGCATCTTGTCCACCTCTGCTCGGACCAAGTCGAACTGCTTTTGCAGATCCTTGACTAACTGCTTCCGTCTTTGGCGTATCTCTTCCTCCTGCTCTCTGAGGATATCCTCGGGATCCTTATTGCGCTTTCGCCATGCATCTGCACACCACTGAGCAAACAGACGAGCCATGTTACGATGGCGCTTGTGTTCCTGCTCGAGTAGCTTGCGGAAATATAGAGCATGCGCGACGAGATGATCCTGATGGGAGTACTGCTGCGGCGGCTCCTCCTGCTGTTCTGTGAGATAGGCCGAGCATATTTCCGGACTGAGTATTCCTCCTGGCTCTGCAGCCTCGAGTACCCTAAGTCTTTTATCTGCTTCTTCTCGTGCCTGCTCTGGACTCACAATATCGTTATCTCCCTTCGTGCCTTCGCCGCTCTCGACCCAGGCGCGAAACGAAGCATATTTCCTTGGAGCCAGAACGTGAGAGGGGTGTTGAACGGCGAGAGAGGGTTTCTTGACTTTGAACCGTAGCCTCGGAAGTCTCTGGGTACTTTCTCCCTCATCTTCATTGTATTCTTCCCGAACGGTTCTCCCATAAGTGTTCTTCTCCGGAACTGCTGCAGGTGAGGTAGTTGCTGACAGGTTTGGACCGATGCCGTTGATCTCACCATTTTGATTACGGGACAATGCATTTGGAGTGGCAGAGCTCCGCGACCTTGTCCGCGAACCGACTGGTTTTGCCGCTGGGGACTGGGGAACTTGTTCTTTTCCAGCTGTAAGTTTTGCGCCTGACTTTCTGGGAGATCCAGCAAGGGTTCCATTCGCAGAAGTCCTCCCACCAAGAGACTTTCTTCCATTTATCTCAGTCCTTCCTGTGCTTGAGGCGAGCGGGGACGAGGCGCCTTGTGCGCGACCAGTGAAGGTCTTGCTTACATATTCCTTTCGAGCTGCTCGCGTGTTTCTCTTGTCGGACACTGGCTGCAACTCGAGAGGAACGGCGTTTGTCCTGGACGACCTGCGCCTGCCATTCTCAAAGAAGCTGGTGGGACCCTCTACTCCGATCCTTTTCCATGGAGGTGAAGGAGGTCTCGAGCGTCGCAAAGTTGAGTCAACGAGTTTGCGTTTCTTGGGTGGCGGCCCCTCGGTATTTTGATTTGCGACCGTGTCTTCATTAGGTTCCGGAGTATTCAAATCATTCGTTGCGATATCTGCAGGAGATTCAGGACTAGGTGAGGTATGATTATTGCTCTCAGGTTCGGGCGTCACGCGTTCATGCGGTTGTGCAGTGCCATTCAGATTACCGTTTTGCATGTCTTGTTACCAAGGGCGACAGGGGCCTTTTTCACAGATGACCCCAGCTTTCCCAACGAAGACGCGGTTGGAGGGGAAAATTTTGACATCAACAGATACGTCAGGTTGAGTCGAGATGCCTCAAGCAGTTTGGCATAGTTATCGGCAAATTTGCGTGCCTAGTGAAGGGAAAACGCGCGGAGATCGGTGCTTGCGTGGAGAGGTGGTTTTTCGCCCGGTCGACGCAATTTGCTACCGTGACGAGGGATATTACGGGGAAGACCGTGTATGTAAGCGCGACTCTGTGCCTGAGGCTGAGGCTGAGACGGTTAGGCAGAAAGGCAGAAATATTAGTGAATGCCTGAGGTGGCAACTACAGGATCCGGAATATGCCGCCATAGTAGTATTCCAAACCTCCCGAACCCGTCACTTTCGATTCGACACACCCGCAGGGCTTCGGCAACAGCTTCTTTCAACGCCCTTAGAGCACACTGAGCGTGCTCAATCCCATCGAAAATGTTCGTCATGGTTACATCCAATTGTCTGGATTGGATTGGTGCTAACAAGGACCCTTCTGCAGATGCTGTCCCGGAGATTGGTCGGCGGGCGTCTGACCCAGGTCGCCGCACGCCGTGTCGTCCCCCGCTCTACGTTCTCTCAGATCCGCTCCGCTTCGACAGCTGAGGATAGTGATCCAGGCCAGGTAGGATTCCTCGAACCGATACATCGCTTTGTTCGCCCCCAATTGACCAATTGCGTGCAGAATGGCAACTATCCCAACCCCCCACGCCTGAAGCGCGCATTCAGAGATCCCTACGGCGACTGGTGGGATAAGCAGGAGAGACGCAATTTTGGCGAGCCCCTTCACGAAGATAACGATATCCTGAACGTCTTCAGTCCTGAGCAGTACACCCATGTCACGTCGGGCAAGGCTTTGCTGCACCTCGGAACCTTCGTCGCAGTCTTCCTAGGCTTCTGCGGCGTGGTCTCCCTCTACTATCCTGACAAGCCATCCGTGCCTCGCACCTTCCCAGATGGCCTCGAGAAGGAACTGGGCGGTCCGGGTGCTGTCCGGGTAAGTTCTACTGTCTTATAACGTGGTTAATACAGGAAGCTAATTCTTCTGATAAAGGCACGCAAGCCTGGCGAGGAGACTTGGTGAAGAATCCGAGAAATCAGTGTGTAAATATCATAGCTGTCTCTTATCGGCGTCAATTCAGGTTTTTATCATCAATAACTTCCGACGGACAGACCTTCGCGACTATCTGAAAGAAGGCTTCTGTATGCTGTCGAGTCCAATCGCGTAGGTATATCACTGTCTACATGGTTTGGAGGCCAAGATTTTACTGGTTTCAGCATACTATATCCACCATAATAGCCACCCATTCCTGGTTAGCGGGATGACCTATGACGCCTATTATTTTCCGGGTGTACGTACGTCTGTGATGTACTTCGCGAAGATGTCAGCCCCCATAGTTTCCTTCTTACGGTAGTAGAAAACAATAGCAATGTTATATCCATACCATTTCTGTAATTGATACTACTGGACCTATGATATATATCCCCAAGTGGTCTGACGCGGCAGCGGTCTAGGTCAAACATTGTACCTGGCGGAGCAGTAACGGAGTGTCTCCACTTGGTTTCCCAGAACTTGGGCCATGTCGACAAAAGTATTCCTTGTTAACACTTGTAGAAATCACGAATATCCATGTCCGTTCAGTTCCCTTCACAGATCTCTTGCATCCGCTACTAGGAGCATTTAGTGTTGTGATAGACTTGCCGCGTTTCGTGCCTACGTCAGTTCTATTTTGAGCCACAACTGTTTCAGGGGAGTCGAACTTCCCCCTAGATCTTCCCCTCCCCGCCTCAACTACAGGGATTCGCGCACCTCAGTACGCAGACTGAATATCACCATTTGACCTCTTTATCACTTCATAATCAGAGAAATAAATCGTGGACAGAACCATCCTGGGCCGTTGGGGCTTGCACGTCTGAACCCATGGTCTCGTACCCCGTTGTTCCCCTCTCGCAAAGCCGCCGGAGTCCTTGATACACGAGAAAACATACCTTCCCATGTCGACATCATCCAATCGGTCCTCCGGAGTCAATCGACGCATCAACAGCCTTCAGAATGAAGCCCGGCATTCGCGCGTCTTGTCGCTCTCGCGGAAGCGCGTTGTTAACACGACTGTCGCTTATTCCTACGCACTGCGAGTCGCCTACCTGGCATATTTACTCCAACCTCGAGCCCGCCGTACGCAGAGTGTCCCCGCACCAAAGACTCACATCCGTCGGTCTTCTACCACATTCCATGATCTTATGAAGGATTTCTCCCTAATCAGGGACTCGAAGAGCACACGGTTTCCACATGGATTTATAGCAGAGTTGGAGAAGAGATTGACGGGAGTCTTGGTCGGGAAAGAAAAGAGAAAGGAATATCAAGATCATTTGGTGGTCCGGACATTTGCTGCATTCCTCAATACTTTGAAGGAACAGTCATTCAAGAAGCGCATGGAAAAGGATCGGCGTGTTGAAGATCTTGTCCTGATATTCTTCTCCAACGCGACCAAGGAACTCTCCAAGGGAAAAGATGCGGATGACGACAGCTGGAGATTGATGGTGGATAGGCATGTTGCACTCTTCGTTCGCTTGATCAGCTTGATCCTGAAGGATGAGGACTGGGCAAAGGAGAGACCGGAATTGACCAATCGATTGGCGGTGCTGGAATCCAAGTTGCTTTCTCATGATCAAGATCTCACGGAGGCAAACGGTGCAAGCACGACTGTTACCGTAGTCGCTCCTCTGAGCTATGATGTGAAAGATATGCCTCTTGTACAGCTCGTCGCTGAAATATTTGGTATGGATTTAGCTCAAGTGCAATCTGATATCAACAAGAATAAAGCAATCTGGACGGAGAAGGCGGCTTTGCAGGACTTGAAGACGTATCAGGCTCACCTCAATCTTAAGACAGGAAAGACCCTTTCTAGAGACGATTTTGAGAATGACGAAGCATACGAAGCCTGGAAAAAGACTGAGGGCCCGGACCTTTCGCAGATGATGCTTGCCATTGTCCAGTCCAATCCCCAACTGGCCAAGAGCACTCCTGGAGGTGTGCTGCCGCAATTTAATCCCCATGCAAGCGAACTGTCGCCTATTGACTCGCCATACTCGGAACTCTCACGAACGTTATCCGACCAGACCGGTAATACGTCGTACGTTATCGACCAGCCGATAGATCTCAGTTCCCTGTCGTTAGCAGATGACATCAATACAGGCTCAGATGAATCTGATGTCTATACTTTTATACCCTCTGATCCAAGAGCCGTCTACAGGTTCATATTAGTTCAGACCTTAACTCATGACCTGAAAGATCAGAAACTCGAGGCGACCCAGGCGACTTCTGAAGTACCGTCGATTAAGCTGCTCTCAAAACAATCAACCGAATTACTCAACGAAATTTGTTTACGCTGGCGTATTCCGAGCTCTTCTCGAGCTGTTCTGTTCCTGGACGTTATTCGAGAGAAGTTTGTTGATAATGAAATCGACCTGGATACTTTGGATAACGCTTTTGTCTTTGTGAAGGATGCTCCAGCAAATGAAGGGAGAAAGCGCAGTAGCTTTATCCCTTCAGTTCTCTTCGACCGAAGGAAATGGACAATTCAGGATGTTCAATTGATGCAACGGTTACTATCCTCACTCCATGAAGCTGTACTTCGCGAGTTATACGATGCTATGATGAACTGTTATGAGACTAAACCTCGTCCCCTCGGTCCGGTGATGTACGTCCTGGAAAACCACATCCAATTGGACCCTAACTATACCGAGAATCCCGACGATATTGATCGGTTCCGAGCTTTAATCCGCGAGGGGCTCTCAGAAAAGGCAAAGGACAAATATCAAGAATTCCTGCACAGTGTTATCCCATCCGAGCAAGAACTCTGGGGACCCGATCATGTTGTTCAGCTTGGGCAAGACATAATGAAGCTTGCTCAGCGGATACAGAAACGGTACAAAAACAACCCAGAGATCATGGGGTAAGCGCTCGGTCTACACTTCCCGTTGGCCAAGTGTGCTGCTAACAATTGTAGTGTAAATCCCCTCATTATCCTGCTCAGTTCTATACCTCCTATGTATGCGGAGGATGCTCGAGATATGATTATCCGAATACTCGAGCACGCACGAGAACGGGGTGAAGAGATAGAGATAGAAGATGGGTTTGACATGTACAGACAACTAGTTGCGACGCGGCGTCTCTACATGGAGAATCTTCCTGGGTATACCACACTTCTGTCATCTAGCTTACACGTAGTGTGCGCTAACATCATTCTTCATTAGTCAACCTTTCCCATTCCACGTCGAAGATCTACTGGCCGACTTTGTCTGGCGTTGGATCCAATTGACGGACGAAAAGGTTATGGAGTGGATTGAGGAAGCAGCCAAACGGGACGACTTCACAATTCGTGTCGAAGAAGGCAATGAAATAGCGCAGGAAGATCAACGACACAGCCTTTCTGTGATTGATATCTTCCGCTCGTTCAACCAGGTGGTTGAACAGATGATCCAGCTTGAGTGGGATGACGATTTTCTGTATGCCAAATTCATGACTGCCCTGTCGAAGTCAATAGGAAAGGGTGTTGCGAGATACTGTGAAATTCTTGAGCAGATGTTCATTAAAGAAATGGACAGGCTCACTCCGGAACAGGAGGCAGCCATGAACCAAACGAGGCAGGAGAAGCTGATGCAGATGGCTAAGGAGGCGTGGAATAGCAAGGAGAAAGAAGAGCCGTTCCAGTTCTTGCCTGAGGTATATTCTGCTTGTTTCTTTTTGTGTGTAGATTTGAAGGCTAATATTCATGCTAGTCGCTCGTGAAACTGAACAACATCGAATATGCCCTCACTCAACTGGACAAACTTGAGCGTGAGATCAATGTTGACGCTTGTGCTGAGGTTATTGCAAGACACAACCCTATTACGCCACAAAAAATGCGAAAGTTGACTACATACGTTTTCACTATCAAGATCGTCGAAGGAGAGGACCTAAAAGCATGCGATATGAACGGCAGCAGCGATCCCTATGTCGTGTTGACTGACGAGTATCAAAAACGCATAGCCAAGACGCGCATCATATACAACAACCTTAACCCTAGGTGGGACGACACCGTCGATATCACAACGAAGGGCCCATTGAACATCATTGCCACTCTCTGGGACTGGGATGCCGTCGGCGACCATGACTATGTGGGCCGGACATCCCTCAAGCTCGATCCGGCACATTTCAGTGACTTCATGCCTCGAGAGTACTGGCTCGATCTTGACACCCAGGGTAGATTGCTTCTGCGTGTAAGCATGGAGGGAGAGAGAGATGATATTCAGTTCTATTTCGGAAAAGCCTTCAGGACCCTGAAGCGCACAGAAAGGGATATGACACGGAAGATCACCGAAAAGGTTGGTGAATTCCGCATCATCATCAGAGTTTATGCATCTCGCTAACCACACGCAGCTTTCTGCATACATTGGACAATGTCTCTCTCGCCGCGCTTTGAAAGCATTGCTATCTCGAGGACTGAGCATTTCCGCAGTATCGAGCTTCCTCAACCGAAACCGCGCGCAGTCGACGGTCATACCTACTCAGGAGGAGATAGAGAATGCATTGAGCCCTCTTTTTGCCTATTTTAACGACAACTTCGCCATTATGAACAAGACTCTGACCCCTGAGGCAATGCGGATGGTTATGGCACGGCTATGGAAAGAGGTTCTCGTTACGATCGAGAGTTTGCTTGTGCCTCCACTGTCTGATAAGCCGTCACACCAGAGACCCCTGACGATGCAAGAGGTCGACATCGTCTCGCGCTGGCTAGTACTACTCCTTGAGTTCTTCCATGCTGTTGACGATGAAACTGGTGAGGCGCATGGTGTTCCAATTGACATCCTGAAATCGCCCAAATATCACGAGATCCAAAGCGTCAACTTCTTTTATTTCGAACCAACCGAGAATCTCATCCGTACATCAGAACGTATGGCCTCTGCAACCTCATCACGCCAACATGCAAACAAGAACCGGTTGTCCGCACCTGCACAGGTGGGCAGCTCGCCTAGTCTGTTTGGTATACCGAATTCAAGACGTGCCAAGAGCATTCTTCTTTCGCGGAACCTGGGCACGATGAAGAAGGCGAAGGAGGAGAAACGACGCGAAGCTCAAGCAGAACCGAACGATGACATGATCCTCCGCATCCTCCGCATGCGACCAGAAGCCGCTAGTTACCTACGGGATCGTAGCCGACAAAAGGAGCGACTTGCCGCAGCGGCCGCGGCAGATGCCATTGTGAAACAGAGTTTGATGGCTGGAACAGGTGGGAGAATGACTAGTATGCTGGGACGGAGATGAGTCGGAATCAAGGGAGGGGGAGAGGGAAACGACATGAATGCCTCTTACCATTTATCTTTTGCATTATGACTACGGACAGCTACGCCGCTCAGTTCCGAACCCCTCGGACCGTGTCAATTCAACCTAGCTAATTCCCATGACCTTTTCATGAACATTCTCGCATGTCTTTTCATGATTCCCTGTCTGATATTTAAAATTGTTTCTGATTCCGCTAGATTGAGCGTTAATGTCTGCAGCGCACATGCACATGTTTTTTTTTTCGAGTTCTGGTTTTGGTGCTGATTGATACCTGGATTTCAGAAGTGCGCATTACCTTATTCCCCTCATATATGATTAGCTGGTTTAATGCATACATATGTTTTTCTTCATCTGCTTTGGTGTATTCTGGTCTGCGCGTGACTCTGGTTTTTTGAGCGTGATTGGACGTAATAATAGCGAGTTATGTACGTAGAATTCCTCCCTCGATAGAAGAAACATCTTACAACTCTACGACTTCCCGAATCAAACCTACGTAGCAAGTAAACTACCACAAGCAACATATCTCAAAACCATCGTTTATTCTTTATTCTTTATTCATTTTTCTATACCATACCATCAGCAGCCACAAGCTATAACCCATAACCCATACCGCTGGACATCGACCCATTTACTGAAGAGCAATAGCCTCAATCTCAACCGGCACGCCCTTCGGCAACTGCGCAACAGCCACACAGCTACGAGCAGGCTTATGCGTAAAGAACTTCTCATACGTGGCGTTCATCTCGCCGAAATTGCCCATATCAGTCAGGAAAACCTGGCCCCCAAAACCCCCCATTAGTCCCCGCCGGAGGCAACAATAAACATAAACTGGGAGGGGGGAAACATACATTGACCTTAACGATCTTGGAAATGCTCGATCCCGCAGCTTCGAGGACAGCAGCGATGTTCTTGCAGCAGACCTCGGTCTGTTCGCCGATGGTGCCCTGGACGAGGTTGCCGGAGGCGTCGGCGGGGATTTGGCCCGAGACGAAGACTTGGCCGTTGGCTTTTATGGCTTGGGACTGTTGTGTATTTATGTGAGTATGAGGATGAGGATGAGTATGGGTGGGGTCAATTGAGGTGGTGAGGGAGAGGTGGCATCGGTAATGGTGATGGTAGTGGTAATTGTGAGGGCGTTATCAACGTACGTAAGGTCCCGCGGCTATATTTGAGATTGAGGTTAGTCAATTGATTCTGGCATTGAAGGGAACATGAACATGGATATGAACGTGATAGGGTCTGTAGATGGATAGGACCGCCATTGCTAGCTAGGATGTAGCTCATGGAGCTCAAGCTATCATGACCGTACTCCCACCATTCATCCCTAATCATCTCAAATCTGGATCCAGATCCAGACAACCCAATCCAAGACCAGAAAAGAAACCCGCGGGAAACTCACGAGGACAAGCATCCTTAGAAAAAACAGGCGTAAGCTCAGCAGCCATTTTTGATGAATTCGAAGCCGATCTAACAGAAACGTTGGCAAGGTGTCGAGAAGTCAGACTCAATCTCGCGGCGCTTTTGAGCATTGATGACTCAATTGAGTAGAGTAGAGTAAGTTAGGTCAGAAAGAAAAAGGAAAAGTGGAGGTTAGTATTTATTATATCAAGGACCTCGTTAGTAGCCCTCCGGTTTCGTTGCTGTTTCGGTGGGGGGGAAAAGCGAATTGAATGGATCGTTCCCCGCCTCGTTTCCGGGTCGGAGTCGGAGATTTGTCTGCCCCTCCAAAGCTGACCCCGCCGAGAGAGCGATGTAGTCGGAGGGCGTGGCTGATAGATGGGGGTTGGGATTTGGATTTGGATTTCGGGTGAGAACTGGTTTGGTATTGGGATTGTGTGTGTGATTGACATATGGATTTTGCTGTTAGGTGATAAGTAAGGTTTTCTTTCTGTGATTGTTCTTGCTGGTTGTCTACGAGGTTGGTGGTTCTGTTGTACTCGGAGATAGCTACGACGCTCCAGAATATATCTTCCGTATAGCGCACGACGAGATTACAATATGGATGATGATTCAATGCTCGAATGAAGTTGAATATTCAGATTGGACAGTCCCGTATAGCACAATTATAATTAAACATAGGTTCCCTATCGAACCATACACGCTAAAAATATCATTCTCTCATCAGGACATTAATGTCATCAAGTAGGACCAGAATTCGCCAGCGAACACGCTTAAAGATACAAGTGACAGGCAGTAAGTCTCACTATGAACGGCTGGCCCATTTCGCGCTACTAGGGTTGCTTAGCTGCTGGATGAAGGCAATAGCCTGTTCAGGAGAGTAGCCAAAGAAGACTGGGCCATTAAAGACCAACTGAGGCGGGGCAGGAGAGCTCGACCGTAACATATCTGGGGTTACTGTATGAGGAGCCGTGGTTGGGTCCTCAGGAGCCGGCGTTTTCTCATTCTGTTGCGGCTGTGGGGGATCCTGCGGAGGTGGTGCACTCTCATCAGGTACGTTGGCTTTCTGCGACATCATCTGGAATGGACAGCGGCCTGCTGGACGTCCCGACGTGCCATTTGGAGTTGGGGATGCCAAAAAGGGATGAGGAGGCATGGGGCTTTCAACCTGCCCCTTGGTGCCAGAATCCTTATCGGTGAGAACCGGGGCCGCGGGGGAGGTCGGAGACTGAATGGCACTCGGAGGGGATGTATGGGATAGTGGGATCGGGATACCCCAGGGCCTGCTGGGCGATTCACCAACTCGAATTTCACGGAGCGGTCTTTCGAACCGACCAGTTCGGTCATCATCAACCTCCGTACGACTCTCCTCCTCGACCGGAGTGAGCGTAGGGGGTCGTCCTGACTTCGAACTGACATCTTCCGCCCATCGCTCAACACGCTCCGCGGAGGTGGAGGTGGAGCCCTGTCCACTGACCCTGGCTTGACCTGGAAGATAAGCCTGATGCTTCACTCCCAGACCCTGGATCATGTTGACTAGGCCACCATACTTGGCGTCTATATGCTGCATACTCCGAGAATCTCTCTGATATCGCCGCACGCAAACTGCATGACTTCGGGGTATCTCATGTTTATGATTTTCGAAATACTGGGCAATTTCTTCAGGTGAATGTTGGTCAAGGTATCTTATGGGGCACCGAGCTGCGGATGACCGCGCAGAACCGGTTGTGCTCGACAATTTGTCCTGATTTCGTTCAGCTTTTATGGGGTCTAACTCATCATCGTTTCCGCATATGTAGCCGTTAAGTGGCTTGGACGGGTTCGACGTTCCATTAGTGGAAACCGGCTTGTCGTTTGATTTCGCAAACGGACAACGCAAACTACCCTGGACACCATTTGTGGTGAAATCCTTCTCTAAATCTGAAGATTTCCTTGCGGAGGCAGCAATAAGACAGGGGTTGGACCGGACGCGCAGGTTACTATCACTGTCGTCCTGGCGAAGTGTCCATTCGAAACTTTCCCATCCTTGCTTGATGGCTTCGAGGGCACGAACATCAACCTTTCCAGATTGTTGTAGAGTGTGGATCATATCCTGGATCGTCTGTGGCCCTTCAGGAAGTGACGTCGAGTCGCCATTGACAATCTTGTCGGCGATAGACCGTTCACCAACACCTGATCCCCCCGGAAGTCGATCTGCTAGCTTCAGATACTGTACAACATGCTGTTAGTAATGCAGATCCAAAAGGGCACATGAACACAGCAGGTGATAGGGATGTCTCATCAGATAATACATGTTAAACCGTCATCGCCGCAAAAGCGACTCCCGATCTAGAGCTAATCGATTTTTCTCATCATATGAGACGGGTGTGATGGGATGGGAGCGGGATGGTGATGGTGTAGGGTGGTGGGTGACTAAACGCTTGCAAGGGTGCTTACCTCTTCGTGGGCATACTTCAGTCTGCGCTGGAGCTCTTGCTCCTTACAGCTCAGAATCTGGACCGTCACCAGGAGAGCATCGAATCCCCTAGCCAAAGTCTGTAAGTGTCGATCCTGGTCCGTATGCTCGATCACACGGGCTGGAGACATGGTTATGGGTAGATGTCTTTGTTCTCTATCAACTAGACTATCTTGGACTTCTGCGGCTGGCACATCTGCCTCCAGCAGAGGACGGGTCTCAGACCAAGACCACGACAGAGAAAAAGAAGAAGAAAAAAAAAAGAGAGCTGATTTCTAGCTTGCTGCCTTTTTCAGGGTCGTTGAAGATCCGGTTGATGCTAAGCGAGATGGTCCGTGCAGCGAGCTACGTTGCTCTTTTGAGCCGCAGAAAAGAGGAAACGGAACAACTTAAATACGCAGTTTCGGACCAAGAAATCTCCGAAACCGGAATAATCACGCCTGCTGCCTAAACGGTCAGAATTAAAAATAAGGCCAAAAGGTCTACAGTCTCACTCTTACCAGACCAGAATCAGAATGACGGTTAATGCTTTTGCTAGTTTCTACTATGTCTTCCCAACAATGACTACTCTATCAACAGGGGATAAAGCTTAGAATTGCAAGATAGCTATTTTGGAGCTCGATATTCTCGAAACACAGCGTCAACGCCTCTCATTGGACTACGATCCCTGGACCAAATCACCCACTCAAGAAACATAGCCAACGTATGTGGAGGAACCCTTGATAGCAGGTCCGTAGTCTCAACACTGGGGTGCATGGGACAAGACCGTTTTCGCGGCATGCATACTGACATGCCCATGCTGGCCCACCAGATTCACGTCAGGGACATCAGGGGAATTTGCATGGGCTTAAGACAACGAACGTTAGGATGGTCGATCACTCAACAATTGTGGCCAAATCCCGAAGCGACCCTCTTGCGGCGTTCTGTATCATCTAGAGGTCTTGGCATCCTCACAAGGCTGGTCGGATGTGACGTTCCATACGCGCCAGATGCGCTTGGGGCAGTTGATTACGATCCGAATAGATCAATAATAGAACCCTGACAACTCCTCTCCCCGGACTCTTCGAACCCCTTCCGATGTGGACCGCCTGGGCATTGCCCAAAGCAATCCAGATCTCGATGGCGTTCTCCACTGTCGAAGGAGGCGGTCAACACGGGTCAATCACGTAATCTATATAGTATTAAGCATCGTCTGTTTGTTCTTAGACGCGTAACTAGGCCAGTGGGAATCCCCCCGAGATACCCCTGTCTTTGGATAACAGTAGCCTGCAGTAGATTTCTTTTTTGAACCGTTTCTCAAGTGTCCTGATTAGATCGGCCATGAGATCGTCCACAGTCCGCTCTGGAGGGACCGGATGGTGGGGTAAGTTAATAATAGTGGGAGGGCCGTAAGTTGCTCACAGGCGGGACGCCTTGTTGGCATTCGTTGATTGCCCTTGTTAGGCCATACGGAGTGCAGCGGCCTCTGCCTCGAAGCACGCATTATGGACAAGCATCGGGGACTCCGTAATCATTTTGTAAAGAGTAAATCGTCTCGACGGAGGCTGTGAAGTTAAAAAAATGTGGGCTGATCAGATTGCATCTGACAACAAAGCCTGAGGCATCGATTCAATACGGATCCTTCACAGTTTAGTGACAGTATAGTATGCATGTGAAATGTTCCGATCGAATAGCCCCGCTGCTATATCAGAGTCAATTCACATCATTTTTCGGTCTATTTACCGACTAGTCCGCACTGGTTGTACATCTGCTACCCCTCCAAGGTGTCCAGACGTGTCGTGTATCCGATGTTATTGGCCTGCACTGACTCAGGGACCTCTACTAATCAACCCGCCCATCAGCAATATTGATCGTAGCCTCATAGCCACCGGCGGGACTTTCGACAACCCTTCGATAGGCGACCGGGTCCAAAAGTATCGGTAAATCCCTGAGGGATGCTTCTCGCCGCCAACTTGGTGTGTTTCATAGCACCGTGGGCATATACCGCCATCGAGATACCCCGCCATGGCTCCAGCCCAGCCCCTCACTCAGCACGGCCAGACCGGAAGCAGACAGGGGGAGCGCGACTTGAAGTTGATCGAAACAGGCAGCAGAAAGTGATGTACCGGCCACCCACCTGTCCAGGAAGGATTCTAGACTCGGGGCTAGAGAAATAGATCCCGGCGTGCTGTCGAACGATGGAGTAACAGGTCCGATACCTGCTGCCACGGGCCGGGAAGAACCACAGCGGGCGGTACAGAGAATACGGTCTGATGCGCGCGCACGGAGGCATCCACCAGGCAGCATGGGAAATCAGGCTGATTTGTCGCTGGGCGATCGACAAGAAAACTGGAAGACGACTAGCTACGGATCATTGCTGCGTTGGACCTGGACCCGGAGTCGCTGGAGGGGGAAACATGGCGTGCTTGCGGTGTGTTTGGCCTGGCTCACTTATCGAACTTTTTTTCCTTCCACCCCCCTTCTCCAAACTCCTCCTGCTAAAAAAGACTCCCCTGCAGGTCAACTCCATTATTACATACGTGGTCCTGATCGCCTACTCATTCTTATCACCTCCTGGTTTATTTTTACCTGCCTCCCCATCCCATCTCCATCTCCTCTCTTTTTTTCTTTCTTCTCCTTTTTCTCTCCTCCAGCATGTCTGCCTCCGAACATCCTCCCCCCGGTAAACCAGATGCCACCACCTCCCAAGTCGCCCGACAGCCCCCCACCCATCCCTCCCGCGCCACCGAACTCGCCAGTCTTAAGGTAAGACTGCGCGCTGCTCTGCGTCAGTTTCCGGACTTCCCCTCTCCGGGTATTTTGTTTGAGGATATTCTGCCCATCTTCGCCGATCACACGTTGCATGAGGCTCTCATCCGCGGCCTGGAGCTGCACGTCCTCGAGACCTACGGCGAGGAGCAGAAGCCCGATGTGATTGTCGGTCTGGAGGCCCGGGGCTTCCTCTTTGGTCCCAGCCTGGCGCTGAAACTGGGTGCCAGCTTTGTCCCGGTACGCAAGAAGGGCAAGCTGCCCGGTCCCTGTGAGACGGAGAGCTACCAGAAGGAATACGGCGAGGACTTCTTCCAGATGCAGGCGGATGCGCTGAAGAAGGGTCAGAAGGTCCTGGTTGTGGACGATATCATTGCCACGGGTATGATTTCACCACCCCCCTAAGGTTTATCTATATATAGATATCCGGCAAATGCGGTTATTTGGAGCTAACAGTTTCATCGAACAGGTGGCTCCGCTTTGGCAGCCGGAAACCTCGTCAAGAAGCAGGGCGCCACCTTACTCGGTTTCGTCTTCATGATGGAACTGGACTTCCTCAAGGGACGCGAGAAGCTCCCCGCACCCGTCTACACCCTTCTCACCGGCCAGGAGAGCAAGGTGTGATTCTTTTTCATCCCCACTCAACCGATCATCCTCAATCGGTCTTCGTTGTCTGCGTCCACTTCTCGAATCGGTGGCTCTTAAAACCCCGCCCATAGAAACATTGTTGCCTCGCGGCGTCTGGTACTCTGGTCTCTCGAAAAATAATAGGATACGGAACAGGCAACAACAAAAGCTTTGCTGAGTTAGCCATGGGGCGGATAAAAAAATCATGAATGGCAGCCTGCCTTTTAATTATGATGCCATCCGGGGGATGACATGAACAGCAGAACCATCTGACGGCCTGGTTGGTGCTACTACCATGGCTGCTGGCACATCCGGATGGCCTTATGACAGCTCTCGTTGCTGAATGCTTTACCTCGCTTCGCGGGTCCTTACATGAGTATCATGGATATATATAGAAAAATTCCAAACTATAATCAGCGGCTAATTGCATAATGCCAACTTGTTGCTATTGCTAAATCTGATATCCGACCTGCAATTGGATAGATAATTTACCATAAACCATATACTGAAGGTATAGTATGATGTCATAGTTGTATGGTACCTAGCAATGTTTACCTACTATGTGACATGCTTAAAAACATAGATCATATTACAATTGTTATCTATCTAGAAAGTATATACGGCATGGAACGCGTATATGTGCCGATTCATTTTCCATTCTAGGCCAGAAGCGGTGCCGCTTTACCCTCGGTGTTGCTCCTGGGAGTGTTCAGCAGCGTTTAGTGAATGCGGGTCTAACCGCGACTACTTGCTGAGTACCCCACGAGCACTCAGCAAGTGTTCAGTAAACGGCGCTGAACATAATCAATGAGTAGCCACCAACCACTCATTGAGCCATTTCATTTTTTATGGGACCTCAATAAAATAAAAATCTCCAGGAAAAAAAAAATAGAGGTACGCATTTCTAAAACAATACCCCAAAGCGCAATCCTTGCATTCCGCAATGCTGTGATTGAGATATATTATATTTTCTAACTGCAGAACTTGTCGTTATCTCTGAATTATCAGAGTTTTCGTGATCTTATAAACAACCGTAAGGTACACGATTGTTGTGATGTGCAAAATAGATTAGATTAATAGCTTTTTTTTGTAAGGTTGAGCTATTCACGCATCAGCTTCTGATTTTTCTAGAGAATTGACGTCATGTAAGTTAGTTGAATGGATATAGACTGGTGAGATAGATGGATCTTTCCAAGTCGCAGTCTTTACTGATTATTGTGAGAGATGTAAGATTACCTTCTAGTATAACTGTTATGTTTGCATTGTTATTATGCACCATAGCCTCCAAATTCTATTGTCAATACCAGACTTACTCTTGCCCTGTAGGGTTTCTTCAGATGAATAATGAACAGTTAGGATATGACCCCACCATTGTATCTACTTCGGATGGAGAACATTTCATTGATATTTTACGTGAAGGCTACTCAGAACGTCTTTTTTTTGATGGACTGATGAAGCGCGCCTTCTGTGTTGCTGGTAGAGCTACTACTTGCTGAAAGGCTCACCGCGAAGGGAACAACACGAGTTTACTGTTTGTCATTAAGGATTCATGACAGAATACAGAGCGAGACGAGGAAGGTATTCTTCTACAAGATGCAATAGAAAAAGGGGTGATTAATGTAGCTAGGTATTATTATCATCAAACAGTTCAGGTAAATGGAAATGTCGATGACACCCGTGACAATGTTTGCAGAGGGCTTGACGTCACCCAGTTAATAAATTATAGATTGATACGTTCTGATAATTTTACAAACACGAGCAATATGGTGGATAAGGCAAGAATTGACCGTTCTATGAGCAGTGTTGGGCGCAAAAGGTCATCTAGCTATGCTGATGCAACACTACCACCAAGTAAAAGGACTTACTCGAGTTCTCCAACAAAGGGTGAATTTGGTTACATACTATAGAACAGAGTTTATCGCCGTGTTATTGTTCGTGATTATGGAAAAACTTATTTATAAAGCGACATTGTGTGTGGCTGTCTTTTCCGCACTCAGAAGCTGTATTGAAGGTGAGATGGATTGATTGATCTTTGTGTGTTTTGCTACTAATTGGACAAGGCTGCCAATCTTTGCATGCAAAAGCAGGATTTCTACAGGGAGACATTTCGACTGGGAACCTCATTTTTAATGATGATGAAAACCAGTCTTGGCCAGTGTTTCTGATCGACTTAGACCTTGCTATCAAGGAGCAATGAGGATGATCCTCTGGGGTAAGAGGTAAGACTGGAGCTAGAGTATTTATGGCTATAGGCCTCCTCCTAGGGGAGAAACACTCTTTTAGGTATGATTAGAATCTTTCTTTGGGTTCTCTTTTGGATATGTATTTACTATGCTGGATTAGGTAGAGAAGTTGGGCCAATAGACTTTGAGTGTTGGAACTATGAGAAGGATAGGAAGCTGGCTCATTCAAAGAAAGGAATCGTTGATGACGAAGGTGATTTTCTTAAAATTGTAGAGGAATCCTTCACTTCGTACTATCAGCCACTTGTTCTTTGGATTAACAGATTGCGCAAGGTGGTATTCCCTAGAGGACTGCGAAAGAAGGACGAAGACAAACGCCTCTATACTGAGATGAAAGAGACTCTCCGGTATGCGACTAATGATCCAAAGGTGTCGGTCTCAGAAGTCTAGGCTTTGCAATCTTTCAATAAGGAAAATTACTTCAGCCTTTGTGCCCTCCTATGCTCCCAAAATCGCGTCCCTGCGTATTTTATGGCACGGCAAACATTCCAGAACAGGCAATAGTACCTGTGCTAGCGGCATCTGGTCAAGCTCTTACAACTACGTAGTTAGTAAAGTAGTTGCATTGTGTCGGCGTTCACACTATACGCCACAAGCCAAGCTGCTTCAACCATTGCCGCCCCAAGAGAATAGAGCACTAAGTGTTCCCAAACACGAGGATAACAGTGATATGAATCTCTATGTGATATAAATAAGTGTCGGGGAAAAAATGTTTGGACAGAAAAGAGGCGCAACCTCCGTTTTAGTTTCGGATAATTTGTTTCTTGATCTCGACAATAAGTATAGATTTAAATGGTCTAGGTACTTAAGCAATCAAGACAATATTATCCCGAATATACCTTTATATGAAAATTGCTTCCGTGCTCCAGGATCCAACACATCAACACTATGAAGTTGTGTGGATGATATAATATATATATTGTTACCGGATCAACAGATTCTTCAGATAGCCCTGTAGTATTTGTTTTACAAAGAGCTACGTGCTCTAATTCATTGTATAATTAATAAGTAGCCTCATTAAAAGATGTAATTTCTAACTCATCTTGAGCAGAAAGATCGATGAATTACTCGATTATTTCGTCCATGCCAATAACTACATAGTAGTCGATAACTAATTATTACAAGAACTAGATTGTAGCAAGATAGGGATTTTAGCTTGGCAGTCGGAAATCACGTAACTTACGCGGTGAGCTGACCTGCGTCCTATTAGAATCAGAAAATGACACATTCTTGGCAAGTCAGTATTGGCTCGATGGAGTACTGGCCGGTTTATGTGGTAGAGCTCATGGCGATATACTATGCAACCAGCTTAATCTACCAGATTATGTAGAGAAATCCAGGCTCCTCGACAATACATCGGACACCAGCGACAATCCTGAGCGATAGCATGTTTGCACTACAGCCAATCTTAAATGCAAGGAACAAATTGGGACAACGAATCATCTAACTAGGCCATCTGTCAGTTAGCCATAGAAGTAGACATGTGATATTTTCTTTGCCTTCAATGGGCCCCGCGATAGGTATTCTTCGCAACAATGGGGAACTGGTCACACGCTAAAAGCGACGGTGCCTGCCGAGCCAATAGCCTACTAATTAAATACAATATTGAAAATTGAAAGACCCTGTTGATCGGAATTGTATTTTGAAATAGGTGGTTACATCAAGATGGATAAATCCTGTGGTTATATCCTCAAATTAACCTCTGGTAAACTTTACTTTCTAGGAATAATTACTCTTTTTTATATGTAAAAAGGCCTCACTTGGACGATATGATTTCACTTGAAAGTGGAGTGTCGTCTGAATGCGAAATTATACTAAGTGGTATCGATTAACTGAGGTTTGACTGTAGTATCTGTGCATGTAGTCGCCCCACCACCCTTGTGGTGTTGGGGCGACTATGGGGCACGAATGAGTTACTAGCCCACCCCATGATGTGGCGGGCTGATAGTAACCATCCACGGGCTCTTAATGATCTGCAAAGTAATCAGATACTAATTATTTTTCTTCAGGGACCTCAAGAACCTTAATTTAGATATGGTGTCCTATTATTATTCAATCTATTTGGCTAATAGTACTTGTGGATCTTTACCCAATAAGTAGTACTGTGATTACTAGTATGGTTCAACCCTTACTTCACACCAGCCCCCGAATTCCTTCATTATTACCGTTAACTCTAACTATATGGGCTTATTGTAGGCCAGGTAAAGGTTGCAGGTGCTATAACTAATTTTTTTTAGTGGTAAACAAGAGTCTTTCCGCTAGGCAATCGTCTCTGGACCCAATACCTTGGTGATCAAGATAGACTACCCAAATCGGAGAATCCACGATTGTAAAACCTTTGGCCAGAATAGTCTACTAGTTAATCTAGCAAATGACTAATATGGAATAAATGTCTGCACCAAGGAATTATAATACTAGGTGAAGGATAAAGTCTTGCAGATATATTAAACTCCAATAATGCTAAATCAAAAAAGAAAGATCGGCACGCTTTAGATAGTAGTGGCAGCTGTTTTAATGTGATTTCTTAACTAGAATATGATGTATTCCAAGAAACAAGGAAAACAAAGGGGGCAGGTATAGAAGTCGGTGACAGGGGGATAAAAGGTGACTTATTTTAGTAGGGTGGCGGGGAAGTGAAACGCAAGGTGCAATTTGATATCACTAGAGAATATTTGACAGGTATCTGCGCGCAAACAATCCAGGCGAACAAACTGATTTTCAAGGTCATTTGCAGTATAAGAATGTCAGGCTTTCTATTCCCATGCTGGACCACTTCAAAACTTTTCTAATTAGACGTAACTGGAGATTTCTCAAATTTAGCCATCATCCTACTTTTGTAAGTTGTTATACTATTGTATCCAGATTATGATGGGCCTAACTTGTGTTTTTATTAGTCACAATGGTCAAAAGCGTGTTCACTTTCCTGGCTCTTCTGGCTGCGGTTAATGCTTGTGAGCAACGCTGTTCCGTGAACCAAGCACAGAGCAGTGGAAACATTTGCACGTATGACTGCCACGCAGATCAAGTAAGATCATCTCAGCAGAATGCTGCGGAATTTGCGGGTGCACTCAGACAAAAGGACTATCAATGCTCTTCGAACGCTGGACAAGTGGTGTGTCACAAAGGCAATAACTTTGGAGATTGTGGTGAACATTCGTGGAATACTGGTCGGGGCTGTTAAGGTGACGATGTTAGCTGCGGCGAGTGAGTTCAGTCATGTTGGTTAAAACCACTATGTAAAGGGTTGGGAAATGGTGGAGAAAGGGGCAAAGGATAGTAAACGACATGAGATATCGTTAGCTGAAGCAACCATTTTCAGCACACACTGACACGGACCTACGAAGAAAACTTCTTAAACCCTAGTAACAAAATTTAAACATTTTACCCTGTAATCATGGCAAAGCCATGCTTTAGGTGGGATTTAATGTACCTTTGATTTGTGGCTCTATGATTGGCTACATACCCCTGCAGGTCCTTGATATGCTACTAAGTCAAAGGAGTTCCCTCAGCCTAAGGTTTACTCTCGAGAATCTCCTAAGGATGGATATTTGTTAATGCCCACCCAGATGTGAAGAATATAGAAGAATGAGCATTATTCATCTATTTATATCCTATCGGCACCTCCATACCACTCGACCAAAAGGAAATTTCCTCTTGGTCACCCTGGATCTGACATAATATTAGAAAGATAAGCTCTTTATCATCTTACTAATAAACATAGTGTTTAATGCTTTGAATCATAGATCTAAATTAGGAAATTAAACAGCTATCTATAGAATTAGTTATTTGAAGTATCTATAACTCTTAATATCTAAGCAGAAAGCAACAGTCTTAATGTAAAGGTGATTATTATAGTCTGTTCTACAGACTTAGTAAGAATGGCCACTCTTATAAACTAGATATCAGTGACCAGCAATAGAAGAGGCAGAAAAGAAACTCTTTAAAATACCAACATTGAAATTACCTCAAGCCAGTAGTTCCTCGTGCACAGGATGCATACATTATTTCCGGACTTCACCAGGCAGCTTTGTTAACTGAGCAAGATAGTCTGGTCCAGATTTCTCGACTCCATATCTACAGTCATTCCAGAGGATTAATATCACCGGCGTATTTCTCAACTTGTCAGTGCAAGTGTCTGGTATGAGGTCTTTGCACGTGATTAAGATTTGATACCTTGTTAGTCCGGGCTTTAGCCAAATGATTTCCATTGGTTCATAGCACCTGCTTTTCCCCTTGGTGAATGGAGTGCGTTGCTGAGGAATATAGTTTCCAAGACACATCACTTGCTCCTGGGCTTAAATAGTGATAAATTTGGTAATAACTGACTGATATAAAAATATCCAGAAATCGATTATGGCCAACAGCATAGGCCCCCCATTGGTATCGCCCTCAGACCCGGATGATGAATACGTGCCACCTCCACAGATTCTTGCTTTCTTACCAGATCCTCGAAGTGGATATCCGCCCGGTGAACAGAGTGATGTAGAGATTCCTGGGCCGGTTATGCGGGCGGCAAAAATCAGGGATATCCGTATCCTCAAAGGCCTTCTGCAGCACGGCTTTCCACCAACAAATTACATCGTCGGCCCGTTGAGCTGCCCGTGGAAGAGCTCTATCACAGATGCTCTTCTCGCAGGGCCAGATTTTGATTCCCACGTAAAGCTCCTGATTGACTATGGCGGAAATCCGGACGGCTTCCCGCGCGTCTGCTTTCGGGTTGCAAGCACTCGTTTCCTCCGCGGCCGGGCTCTTCAGGATACCTGGATGGATGGCTGCGCTCTGCGAGACAGGCCTGAGGCCATGGCCGACGTTTCGCCTATTCAATTTCGTGCGAATCAGACAGCAACCATCTCGGAGGCTGAGCTGGAATATCGCCGTAAGTCACGCTGCAGGTTCTGGGCTGAGCCCAACTTTCCCCGGTCTGACTATCCAACAAATAACCCTTCCCATGCACTCTCTGCGGCCATCAAAACTGGCAACATGGCCATATACGAGTATCTCGTGGGCCACGGTGCTGACGAGAGCGCCTGGATTGATGCGCGGAAGTATGTTCCTCTAACCGATGACCTGCCGGCGTCCTACTTTGTTGTGGAGTCTCCTATGCTTTCCAGCATCAAGACTGAGAACAAAAGCGCCGTACAATTCCTTCTGGACCGTGGACATAAGGTTGATACCTTTCCTATGGTCCTGGTTACACGATGCATGAGTCCACTGATGACCACGCTTGCCAAGGATAATCCTTGGCTCGAGGGGTTTGACCTGCTGGCTCCTCACGCGGACCTCTCGCTTTTGACACCCATCTTCCGGTGTCATCTGCTGCATTTCGCCGTAGCGACTCTCGACTTGGCGCTTATCCAGCACGTCGTTAACACAATGGGAGGTCCCGCAGCCGCCCAAGCAGTTCTGCTCACTGCCCTCGGCCACACACTACTCCACATTGCCAGCCTGCCCATCGATGGCAAGGTGGTGAACATGCATTCACAAAAGATATACTCGTCCATCCACGAGTTCCGAACCACCGACGAGCGATGGACGCCGCAGCGTCTTCTATCAACTCCGCCGCCGACCCTGGCGGAAATGCGAGGAAGAAACAGAGGCAGGTATACATTACCACCACGCAGAATAGGTGGCACTTCGTTTCTTCGCCGTCGTCCGACCTCGCCAAGATTTTCGAATCTGTCCCAGGCGGAGCGTGAGGCACAAGCCGCGGTTCTACTCTACTTGTTACGCAGCGGCTCAGTGCCGCACAATCAGCTCGGGAGACAGGATATCCATGGCAACACAGTTTTGCACTATCTAGTATCTGTCCGAAATCCGGACCACAAACTGATCCAGACATTGCGGGAGTCTGCCCTCTCAGAGTCTGCCTCCTCAGGGGAAGATGCAGATATTTGGAGCGGCATTAAAAATGTCTACGGATTTACTGCTGAGGATTTGGATACCGAGGGCAGGGCAGCTAAGGTGGAGTATGGCGAGCACGATCACGCTCCTTTTTGGAACGAGGATGAGGATAGTGGGTGCTGGGGCCCTTGACACAATACGCCTCTCCCAGGTCAGGATTAACGCAGGGGTTCCACTGCTGGAATTGAAAAAACGTGACGCCGTACTTCTGCTAGATCAGCTCGCAGTAGTCACCGGACACTTGAGGGGTTACTACAGGTACGTTTCTTTTTGATTAAGATAATGTAAATTTGAACTATTGATATTGGTTTTAGACACAGCCAGAAACCGAGTTATAACCATGATAGCCAAACATACATCGTACGCACTATCGGGTATTATTCTGGGAACAAAAGCCGGCATTCGTATCGCTCATGGTAATTGACTGACATCCTTTTCACAGGGAATGCTTGGTAGAGTCAGTTATCCAACAATCTTCAGGGTTGAAATGCTAGGCTATCATAAGCCTATATTTGGCTCGACTTGCAAAGAAAGCTAGAGAGTCAGCTTGCTGATTTACACTACAGCATTAACTTACGCAGACAGATGCCTTACTAATTAATTAGATATAACGCATAACATTGACTTGATCTTTAGCAAACAAGGTATCATCATTATATAAAACGACAGTAGATTCGCCGGGGAGATCCATTGATCATCTATATACATATCCTGTAAGGATCGGTTGATATACTGTCGAAAATCAAGCATCCTATTCCAGAAATGGACATCATCAAACGATGTACAGATTGCTGATCGGCACTCCTTGAGAGCGCATATGGTACCTCCTCTTAATACCGATGGCAGTGGCACTATGGAGCAGTTCATACGTATCATCTCCGCCGCCAACCATGACCATGCTGATGGGCTGTTGGCGCGGGGTGCCTCCGGCTGTGACTTGTTGCTCGTCGAGATGTGGTCGGCTGAGATACGGCTCTGCGAGAAGTGCTGCTTGGGAAAGGAGAGCGGGGACCGCGGAGTCGTCGAATAATGATGGATCTGGATGATTGTGGCCCATACTCAATACATCTTCCATTTCGTCGTAGGAAACGATGATGACGAGTTGGAGGGCAGAACGACCTGGACGGAACGCGGGGATGTTCTTCAGCTTCTGCGTGAAGCTGCAGCCTCCGCGCTTCATGACGATAACTTGGTGGTTTCGCACCACGTTCAGTGGAAGGCGTTGGTCACAGGTCTCGTCGGCGAAATAGATGCTGTTCCATGTGAGGCGTTCCAAGGATGGTTTCCCAGAGTGTGAGAATGTGGATGCCTCCTCGACATCAGGGAGAGGACCGGAGCCTCGACCAGCGGAGGTTATTGCTGGGATGGAAAGGCGTACAATGGAGGGTTTCGACTCTGATGACTCCGACGGAAGGGAGTCCGCCGGATCGTCGCGCAGCATGGAAGTTACATGATCCATCAAGGTCGATAGGGCGGCTCTCATGCTAGAAGCATGAGTGTACATACCGCCCGATTTCGAGTCTGAATACGAAGGAAGGGGTTTCTCGCGAACGATACCATCTGCTGAAGCCTCTCTAGTCTGCACAGCTGATGCATTTCGTCGACGAGCGATCTCCGGATTGACATCTATGACGATATCAAGCATGTTCGAGTCGCGGATCCGGGTGAAGTTCGGGTCGGTCGGGTTCAGAATATCAAACACGATCTCCCGAGACAGATAGACCTTTTCATCCTTCCCCAAAGGTAGATTGTTGATCACCTGGACTCGAAAGCCATCCATGGAAGGTGAAACTGTCATATCTTCTGGGGGAACGTCCTGGATAAGACCTAGGCGAAGACCCCCAATAGCTTTGATCAGAATTCCATCCCGGACGCGTTCCAGCGCTCCGGGACCGAGAATCATGCTCGGATGAGGAGGGAATGAGATGTCGAGTGTAGGGCGTATGGCCATAGGTGCACTAGTAGCATTATGCGGTATCAATTCTGGAGGCAGGGTCCAAGGATAAAGGGTATAATTAGAAGGTGAAGAAAGATCAGAAAACGAGACGCTGGGATGATCGTTTGCATATTCCAGGATTGCTCCTTCAATATCGCCCCTCGATGGCATGAGATGTAACCGGGCCAAGGTTGCTGCATGGAACAGGTCACCGCGCGCTGCCGTCGAGGATCCGGTCAATAACGGAGCAGTAGGTGGTGCCTCACATATACCGGGTGTAACCTGTATTTCGTGCAACTGTTGTACCGCAATTCGATCTGTTGCAATTTTTAAAGTCGAGGTATTTGGGATAAGTAACGGATGTCCTTCAGTCGAAAAGACAAAAGGCGCATCAAAAGTGTTCAGTGGGTGAGTAGGATCATAGAGAAGGAACAGATACTTGGCGGTTTCTCCAAGGAAAAAGCTCTCCATTCGATCGCTGAGTTCACCGGTTCGGACGTCTTGGAGACCAGCCCAGCCGCACTTCGTCCAGCATCTACGCTTGATGTCGCGCAGGACCATTTCACCAACGTGGAGATACCACGGGTCCTTGGTAGCTCGGTACAGGTAGTAGGTCGACTCGATGAACTCGGGCCGGCCTCCCCACCAGCTAAGCCCGCCTTCGATATTCCCAGTAGCGACGTTCCATCGTTCAGGCAGGGCTGAGAACCGTGTCCAAAGAGCGGTAGCCAACAAGTGAAGTTTAGTGGCCTCATCGATATCACCAGCCAGAGCCAGGAGGCCTGGGTAGTATGCACTGAGGCTGTCCATCCAGAATGCTCGGGTTGCACCGGTATAGATATCTCCTTGGACGAAATGAGGATGCTGATAGCCGGCTCCACGGTATAAATGACGCTTGATCGAAGCCTGCGACTCGCGCCAGACTTGAAGAAAGGCATCTGGGGAGTGATCATGCTCTCCCAGAGGGGCGAAGTAATTGTCAAGAATGCTCCAAGGACTGTTAGAATTGAACTCCGGGCGCTGCCCGGACGAAAGCAAAACATAGGACTTGAACGCATATTCAAAAAAGCTATCAATTCCGGCTCCAATCTAGACAAAACCTGACAGTTAGCTTTGGCCAACATGGTTAAGGGCCGGTGGATGTAATGGGTACGCACTCCGGTATACGAATTCACCCATCTTCCTGACTCCGCATCTATACCAGCTCCAATCAAACCAATGTCACTCCTTCTCTCCCAGACAGCCCAAAAGGCACGTTTGGCAAGTTCCTCATAACGGCCATCTCCGGTGAGCCTGCTCAGCACGGTGAATTCAAGGACGAGACTGCCAGCGCCAGCGCTACAAGTCTCTGTGATCTCAGGGATCAGCTGGCGGCGGCTGCCATGAGCCTCGTCGGGGTTGTCAGAGAAAGCTATATTCACCGGTGAATTGGCATAGAACTGCACTCCGTGGCGCAAGTTAATGCGAGGGTATGGAAGGCCTGTTTCCGTATAGAAAGCCGGCAGGATGCGATTCCCCAGATCGACAGCTAGTCGAAGGAGTTGACCGTCGTAGACGAACCCCTTCTTCCATGTGATACCGTGACTATCTTTGGAAAAAGGCCTCTTATCCAATGCTTTCGCAAACGATGCCTCTGCCTCCGGGGGAGCGTATCCACGAATCGGGAGTTCACCGACGGCGAAGAGATGCGCACTGAGCAAGCCACCTTAACCCATCGTCAGCCAATTCCCATATCGTTTAAACCACGAGTATACGCATCCTACCTAAACCTCTGATGACCGTCTCAAACACCTGGACTTTACTATCGATGTCGAACCCGCGGCTTCTCTCACCCCGTCCAGAAGGTCCCTCCGACCCATCGCCATACAATCTCACGAGATCCTCAACCCCATCCTGGAAGTATGCCCATGCTCTCGACCCGGCGCTTTCACTCGAGGACATAATCGCCAGCGTCGACAGACTGTCGATCAGGGTGAGGGAGTAGTTGCCCAGGACATCGTTCAATTCGATATGCGCGGGGTTGAGGCGATCGCGCGTCAATGGACGACAGGTCAGCGGCCGCAGCTCATCCTCCGGGAAGGCGTATTTCATATAATTATCGAAGCCATGATAGAACATATGCTCCGTCTCCTTCCTAATCCATTACCCTTGCGCGTTAGCAAAGCTCACCATCCCTGAACCCCCAACACGCGACCAAGAAACCCCCGTCTCCTCTCCAACAAACACCAACTCACCTCAGATCCCTAATCTGGCTCTCCCTCATCCCATACGCAACCGACAGCCACGACAGCAGCGCGAAGCCCGCTATCCACACTGAGCGGAGGCCTAGGCCTAGCCCCAGCGAGCACCGGCATCGCGTGCCCATCACCGGAGGCTCAAAGCACACCTAACGGAGCATGGGAAGGAGCCTTCTGGAGAGGAAAAAAAAAAGTTCCCCCCAGTAAATACTCAGCCTCGTTTCCACGCTTCTGCCGCCCTCGAAATTGGCCTTCTGCCGACGACGATGCCGAATTTCTGACACTATCTGTCAGAGGGTTTCGTGCCTCGTTCGTTCATGAGACGAGTGGTCGCATGTGGCGAAAAAGGGATCGCCCTGGGGATCTATCGATTGGATTATTAAGTGATGACTTAGTAGGGACGGGATTGGATTGGATTGGATTTGCGGCCACATAATCAAAGTGGTTTAATCGAGTTAGTTAAGCCGGCTTCCGTTTTTTTACCTCAGCACGAGCAGGGTTCAGTGAACTTCACCCCCACGCCGGACTGGGATTGTATTGCAAATGGGTTGATTGTGATTGGAATGGGGGTCTGTGTTATAAAAAAATTATGGTATTATTTGCCAGCGTGTTTTTATTTATTCGATAATTTTTTTTTAAAAATTGTTATTTGATTTGATGGTGCATCAGACTTGCTTGTGCTTGGACATTGTAAACCACCCAATGAATGTAACTGCGCTAAACTGCGGTGGGCGAAGTATTACCCGGTCGTCACAACGACTTGCTTACTTCTACTTCTACAGCCGGCATAAATCTTTATAAATCTATTCGTTTTTTTTACTACTAACATATTAATTCAAGAGCAGTGGAAACTAGGATCTCATTCCATGGCGAGTATGAAGAAACGGGCATTATATTTACATTGTGGGACATCTGAGTAAGACTACATATTGGGACCTTCCAACTAGGTGAGGACCAGGAGCATCAACACAACTAGCGTTGAGGAGGAGGGGGAGGCCTGCTGCTTGGAGGCATGCTTGGAGGCATGTTTGGAGCCATATTTCCTGGAGCCATATTGCCTGGAGCCACATTGCTCGGCTCCCGAGGTGCAATAGAGCGCGGCTGTGCATTGATCACATAGTCGACACCGGTATCAGACATATAACTTGGAGGACGATGTGCAGTGTCTGGCCTATTCTCTGCGGTTTCATTGTTCTCTGGCAGTTTCGGCACCGGCGGCTCCTCCACCCGTTGCCAATAGAGGAGGTTCGGATTGATTCTCTAAAGTACAGTCAGAGTTATATTTCCATAAAGCCCCTCCCAATTCTTGATTTTAGAATGGAACATGTTGATTGCGCTGCAAACGAAAAACACTTACCACACTGCTTCTCCACAGGCCGTATGCCGGAGGCGGAGGAGCAACTTTGTTTCCTGCATTTGCCGTATCCTGTGCCAACTCCTCATCACGGGCAAGAACGACACGTATCGGCCGTGAAGGTGTTGCGTATCCCATTGGCCCTACTCGGCTTGGAGGCCGGTCTGAATGGTCCGGCGGACCTCGTATTAATACGATGAGAAGCCGGACCACAGAGTGCAGGAGGAATATTGCAAGGACAAACACAAACATGATCAGCATAATGTGAAACTCCTGCGCAATGACAGAACTGGTGAGCGTGAATGCGAGAACTATACAAGAAAAGTTAGCTACTCGTTCTGCATCTCAAACTGGATGACAATAGATCATACAAATAGCCAGAACCAGAGAAAATGCCAGGCCTGATATAAGGCAGTTAACCAGCTTCCTTCGGACATAAGGGTGTTTCACGGCTTCGTTAAAAGGCAATCTTTTAGAGTTTCCGTCCAACGATTGCGTAGTTCGATCTCTTTCTCCTGATTCTGAAGTTTCCGACGATGAAATGGCTCCGCTTGCCGTCGGTTGACCATGCCACCGGTCTGAATGCCGACTTGATGTGCTGGATCGTCGGCTAGACGGTCGACTGCCTGAATCCGATGAACTTGACCGACGCCTGCTCGAGTGCCGCGATGGTAAAAATAATCTGCGAGGCAGACCTCCATTGTCCTCCGTACTATACTTATTCCAAAATCGTCGTAATCCACCCGGGGACGACTCACTCATAGCTGGTTCTTCATCAATTGGAGTGACCCCCGGTGCATAGGTAGGTGATGGCCTGCGAAACATGCGTAGGTTCCCTAAACGGGACCTGCTGGACGCAGGCGTTCCAGCAGTAGTAGTAGTAGAAGTAGGAAGTTCCATGATCTGTTCTCGTCACTCCAATAGTGACATCAAGTCAATACTCTCCACAAAATATAATAATAACTCTTGACGACGACTCGTATTCCTCTGTCTCGACTGGTGTAGTGTCTCCCCGTCGTCGACTAACCAACAGTATACGGCGATTCCCAACAACTCGCAGTTGATATAATTCTTCCCAATCCAAAAACTAACGAAAGCTTCCGTCCGGACACCAAATAGACTGATTTCCCTCCTTATCACAAATCCATAACGAGCGCACGCTTAAAAATGACTTCCGATGGTTCCCAACCAGTGGTTCGGATCCAATTCGACTTATGCCGTGAACTTGCACAGCAAGCAGAGAGAATGGACGGTGAGTAATAAATAGAGACAGGCCGATAAATAGCGAATGGACCACGCCGGGTTCTTTTCCCCTTCCCTTCCGTTGGCCAGCCACGAGATAGGATAGTCGAAGAAGGCGATGGTAAAGCAGAGTAAAGTAAGTAAAATCAAGGGCAAAGAGGAAGGACCGGAAGAAAGAAGATGGAGAAGGACAGGAACCAAGCACACGCACACACCACTGAGAAAGAGAATAGAAAAGAAGTGAAGTGAAGGAAACTGCCCAGCAGTTCAGTCCTGTGCACTGTACACGGTACAGTATCGACAGCGGGAGCAGCAGTGGATGTGCGCTTGGACGTCAGAAAGAAAAGGGAAAAGAAAAACGAGAGGGCCAGAAATGAACAGGAGGGAGGGACGGAGGGGAAAGGGAACGGAAATGGAATCAAACCGATCCAAACCAATCTGAACCAGTGGAGGATGAACTAAGGTCAGGATGGATGGGATCGGGATTCGGAGGTGTATGAAAATGGATGGATAAGATGCAAGGAAGGAGGCGCATCCAACGTTTAACTAGAGTAGGGCTAAGCATCTTGCAAGTTCCGAGGAAGCGCCCGTCCTAAGACATCTACGTGCTCTACTTGCCTACCTGGGTAATATTGTCTAGGGTTTGAGTTCACTACCGTTATCGCTGAGACTGCTGCTGCTATTATCAGGGCCATCAGCCCCTTTTAGATAGCGGAAGCTCGGCGGCCGAGCGTCTGAGATTCCAAACTCACATCTATATACGCCCAGAGGACGATATCGTTCGTCCGTCATCGGTAAAACGATCCGAATTCACTAGAAAGCGTGCACGGAGAGACCTCTCGAACGCGGGCATCTCATGAAGCATGAGGCGTTCGTTCAGATGAAATGGCGGGCGGCTATGCGATGCTTATCAAAAATCCGATTCAACTCACGAGGTCCGGCACAGCCGATGTTTCAGGGTTCCCTCACCAGTGATCATGCACCCACCGCTCTAAGCCGGATTCGACTAATGCCCTTTTACCCCGTACAGTTCATCTGAAACGGCAACGTTTACGACGCGTAGCGGACCCTGGAAAATTCGAGATTCGAGAGATTCAAGGAAGATGTTGGCATGCTAGAGTACTTATTCTTTTCCGCACCCATGGAAACTGCCCTGGGGGAAAAACGTGCTAATGATACAGATACAGACATACAATGCAAAATTTAGATGCATCTCTGGTTCGTCATAAGATCCAAATCACTCATTATTGTAGGTGATTGCGTCACATCTCCACGGATGTTGTGTGTGTATCTCTGCCCTCATGATCGGTCCCTGCGACAGTGGTCCGACACTGTTGATGAGCCGCAGTCATCCGCTGTAATGCTCGTTATGATGGAACTGAAAATAATGTTCTCTCTTGAAGGCGCTATAGCGCCATCCGTGTCATGTCCCAACTGAACGAAACACGACTTCTGTGCCGATGAACCTTTTTTGGGAGGAACCGAAAGGGCTGTCCGATGGTGTTTGATCAAGCTTTTTTTTTTGGAGACGTCTCACTTTCCCAGCTCGCCTAGAAGGAGATTCCGGTCGGATGAGCAGGAAACAACTGTTGCTATAGTTAGCCAAAATATCAAGTAAAGCAAGAACGGAATTATCGGAGATAACTTACCGATCGGTTCATCGTTCGGTGAAAATCGGACATCGTTCACCGTGCCCTTGTGTCCGGGCAGCTTATACAGGAGTTTCCCGGACTTGACGTCCCAGACAACAACGCTCCTGTCTCCGCTGCCCGCTGCGATTTTGTCGCCCTTGGGATCCCAGCTGGCGCGGATGAGGTTCTTCTCCAAACCAGCTGGCGCGCCATCATATGTCTTAACATGGCGATCAGTGGGCGCAAAAGGTCTGATGTCCCACGTGCGCACTGTAGAATCGTGAGAGTTGGACAACAGAGTCTGAGAGTCTGGTGAGACCTGCAGGGAGGTGATCGTATCGGTGTGCCCGACCATAGTGTAGACCACGGCCTGCTTTCGAATATCCCACACCTTGATGTCGTTATCAATACTTCCACTATATATCTCATTTCCTGCTTCCGACAGGGCAACGGCCGTGATGGGGAAATCGGTGCCCAAGAAGTCGACGGCGTCCTTCTGTCGTGGATCCCAAATTCCGATATAACTGTCATCACTGCCGCTGACTAGCAATTCCTGTCCTCGCTTGCTGATATCCAAGCAATTGATGATCTCCTCATGTCCAATATGACGACGGATCCGCTGTCCAGACCCCACATCCCAGCTGGCTAGCGTCGCGTCTGCGGATGCTGAGAATATCACCCGCGAGTCTCGGGACCAATGTAGATCAAGGACGGCTCCCTTGTGGCCGCTGAGGATTCCATAATTCTCGCATTTGCCGTAGGTATTCCAGAGCACTATTCAGCCAACAATCAGCAATGACGTTTTCCCTGGCCCCAGGAGTCTTTTCATTGTAACGTACTGATAGACCGATCCATCGAGCCGGACGCTATATGTTGCGCTGTAGGATCGAACCGGACGGCAAAGACCTCCCCCGAATGTCCTAATAAAACGTTATTAGTCTCATTCATCTCAAGCACCGTGAATTTGACTAACCTGTTAACTCCATGATCGGAGCGTCGAGTCCACTTGTTCGGGGGATCTGCTCCACCAGTCAGTCCATCGTTTCTCTCCTATGATTTCCTGATCGCTGGTATAGTTGCAATCCTCGAGCTCCCGCGATCACTTACCGCCTGTACAAGAGTTCCATTCTGACTGGAGCTGGTCACCACTGCGCCGGCATTGTTGTTCGCCTCGGGTTTCTGGCGCTTGACCAGTTGAGTCGTAGAGCCAAAGCCCTCCTGAGTAGGGCGCTTGTCTCCCGACATGGTTGACATTTGTGAACTTGATTCGTCCAGTAGGGAGAGAGACTATCGCATCTGGTTGTCGATTCAGGTCGTCAGAGAGGCCGCGACGCGAGAAGTACAGACAGCTCTGGATACGAGCGCCGCGGAGCAAACTTGCTGGTGGAGCTTCTCTCCGCCTGGGATGAGAAGTACCGATTGTGGTAAGCGCCAATGATCGATTGGGCGGTAGACGCGCTAGACGCCATCCCGCGACATTCAGATCTAACGCGACTGGGAAAGCCCACATAAAGTAGAAGCTCCGCTCCAGACTCCGTTGATCCACGCATCTTGGGCGGGGGAGTATGTGGACTGCAAGTGATACCATCTCCGAGTGTTGAATCGCCTTTCTTTCCGAGTCGCATATTCCGATATTGAAAGACGGTCCTTCCGGGAACGGGAGGTGATTACTTGATCTCGCGCGATGTCATCCGCTACGAAGGCCTCCCGATTAGGGGAAGAGTAAGTTGTCTCGCGCCGCGCATGGTGTCCTGACTTATCTTGAGTCTGGAGCTGACCTCGTTGATCTAGAATTTGGAAGTCAGTATATTCTCTCCGGTCCCTCCTCTGATTCTCATCTCCTCGCCATCATTATCTGTCGCGAACATCTGGCAGTTCCGTCCCGGCTGACATCAGGCGTGATGGGGTAGGACGAAGGTGGACAAGGTCAACGCGGAATTAGTGACGTTAACCTACGGAACGATTGTTTCCCAACTCTGTCAGGACTATGACAGCGACTACCATGAAGTCAACAAGCAATTGGACAAGATGGGCTACAACATTGGCATGCGGCTGATCGAGGACTTTCTGGCCAAGTCCAACATGGGCCGATGCGCCAACTTTCGGGAGACCGCGGACACGATCTCGAAGGTTGGTTGTTTCTACTCTGATGCGTATTGGATTAGGTTTTTTTGCAGTTGCTGACCGGGTGGATCCCCTGCTAGGTCGGATTCAAGATCTTCCTCAACATCACGCCCAACGTCACGAATTGGACGAGTGACAACAAGCAGTTCTCCCTCGTCTTTGACGAGAATCCGCTGGCGGACTTTGTGGAACTACCGGATGACGGGAGGGCGCAGGACGAGCTCTGGTTCTCGAATATCCTGTGCGGAGTGTTGCGGGGAGCGCTTGAAATGGTGAGTTGCCTGTTCTCCGTCCCTCTGCTCCTCATTAGAGAGAATGACCCAGGCTGAATCTCCTCAGGTCCAAATGCAGGTGGAAGCCCACTTTGTCAGTGATGTGCTGCGGGGCGATGATACGACGGAGATCCGGGTGTCGCTGGTGCGCTACATCGAAGACGAAATGCCACCGGATGATGAGTGATTGTAACGTCCTCTGCGGGGTGAAATTAAGATGATTGAGGCGTTTGGCGTTGTCCACCAGCTGCATTAGATACTCTATGATAGTCCCTCTTGTTCTCGTGTCTTGTATGAGGTTTCTCTGCCCGTCCGTAAATTCGCTCGCCGGAACTCTTTCTACTTCCGCGGAATCTTCCTGGGAGACCGATTTAGATGGCTCTCCTGCTTTTGTTCCCGACACCGCCGCAGTAGTTGCCCTTTCGAGACCCGACGGAATGATGAGTTAGGTTGAAGGGGCAGGCCGCAGTCCCTGGTGATGTCGGCGCTCTTGAGGGTACATGTATCTCTCCCGCCATCCAACAGTCTCCCCTCTGGCTCCGTCTTGCTGGACAGCGGAGGGGCGCCACGAGGAACGCTATCCCCAAACCGTGATCGGGCCAGTTGGGCGTGCTGAGGAGTGCGCGTACGCTGGCGGCATCCAGCCCTCTTGCGCTCCCCTCGTTCGCGCGCTGGGAATTATTCTTCCTGGGAACGGAGTATTCCAGCTTCATTCTTCCTTCCGTTCGTTTCCTCGTTTCCTCTGTTTCTCCTTTTTCTCCTTCCCCACGGTTCTCTGCATTGGCAGGTTTGGTGTGTGTTTGCATTGCACCACGCGCATTCCTGTGCCTGGCAGATCAAGATCAATCCATCCATCTCGACCTCGAACGGTTTAAGGACCGTGTGTGCTGGGTCTCATAGTCTCTGATATAGAGCAGATCCTGGCCAGCACTTGTTACAGCTTTTTTTTTCCCCGCCACGGGAACGTTACATCCATCCTCCATTACTTCCCCTTTCCCTGCGCCCGACGGAGCTTCCTCTTGTCTCGCGACTGACGACGACGCTTCGTCTACTGCTAACTATATTATTATATCGGATATTGAAGCTGGCGCTCCGTCGCGAGACGATCTCCCGCGTGCTCAGAAATACTCGCGATCCACGCATCCTCCAGCCTCCCCGTGCAACGTTAATCCGATCCGGACCAGCGAAGTGCCGCAAGGAGCCAGTGAAGCCACTCCTTCACGCGAATTGATCGATTCAAAGGCTCCCAGGCTGAGAAGAGAGTCTCCCAGGCACGCCCGCCCTTGTCTCGCTATCGTCCCTCTCGCTCTCGCTCTCCCACCCTGAAGCCAAAAGTCAGATCCACATCCACCACCCTGGACCTCAACACCTGCACCCCTCAACCCATCCGACCTCTGCTCGGTCTCTGAGCGGTCTCGTCCACGGCAGACGGCCTGCTCTGCCATTTATCCTGGATTTGCTCTTCGGTGGGTGCGTTTTCCTTGTGTGTTTTCCTGGCCTGGCTGTTTCCCGTGCGGGCGTCCTAGACAGCCCTGCACCCGATCGCTTTCGCCTCCCTAAGCGCCCGGTTCCGTATCCGGTCCTGCGCCTCCCAACTTCAGTCTCGCTCTCATCCTCCGTGGATCTGTTGCCGCGCATCTTCTCATCCTCGAGTTCGCTCGATCCACCTGTCTGGAACTGTGTGCTGACCGGCTTGCAGTCGCGTCTTGCGGCCCGATCCTTTCGTCCACTGCCGAAATCGCTCCCTCGCGCTTGCGGTCGCGGTGTCTCCTGAGACCGCCACGCTTCGGACACAACCGCCGGATTTCTGGTGTCGCAGTGGTTCCTAGTCAGCTTCGGTGCATGCCAGTAACTTCATCGACGGATCAGTCACCGATTCAGAGAATTTTGACTGCCCCCCGCGTCGGTGTCTCCACGTTCTTGCCGCCCTCTATCCCAGTGGTACATCCCGGGCTCGACGTGTGTGCTGCTTGAACGCCTCCTGCGCGCTGCATTGTTACACCCGCGGTGATCTGGCTCACCGCGATACGGTGAACGCGCATCAAGGCCGTGGGAAAAAAAGCTATTGAGGTGACGATTGCTAGCGGATCGTCTCCCTCTCGACGACGGCACGAACAGGTTAACGGGGGCTGGGCCGGTTGCTCGTCACCATGAATCAAATGAATGTAGCTGGGATGAATCCCGGGGCCGGAGGCCCTGTGGGTGGAGTCCCCATGATGAACAGCGGTTCAACAGCTCCCCGCGATGGCGGAATGCACAACATCCAGGAGACCATGATCAACCATCTCAATACGTATATTTATGACTATTTTCTCAAGCGGGGCTATCACGATTGTGCCCGAGCGCTGGTGCAAGATGAATCCATCAAACTGAACACAGAAGGCCCGACAAAGACGAGTCCCAACCATCGTCGCGATGGTGACACGAATGGGGTGGACGGCGATACCGTGATGACGGACAAAGATGGGGAAAAGATCAAGATCCCCGATGATCTACCACGCCCCAACCTGCCAAGCGACAGCCAGCAATCGTCTTTCCTGCTGGACTGGTTCAGCCTATTCTGGGACATCTTTTGGGCTCAGCGCAAGAAGGGCAATAGCACCGACGCGAGACAGTATCTCCAACACACTCAGGTACGTATTTCGGTCTGCCTCATCATGATAGGACCCACGCTGATCGTTTGCCACTTTAGAGCATGATGCGCCTGAGAGAACAGCAACAGACTCAGCTATTACGCCAGCAACCGATGATGCCGGGCCAGATGGGCCAGCAGATAATGCGTCGCAACGGCATGGTCCCTAACCTGCAGAAGACCGTTCTGCAGAACAACACCGGACTGTATGTCTAGATCCTCCCCCCCTTTGCTCCTCTCCCCCCTTTGTCAGCCATCTTACGAGATGGGACATGCTAACACTCAGGGCGAGCAGAACCCAGCAACAAATCGCGCAGTTCCAGAAGAATCAGATGATGCAGCACCAGATGCAGCGAGAGCAGTCCGACATGGATATGAACGGGCACCGCCCGCAGTCCCCGTCCTCTGCGGAGAATGCCCCGTCTCCTTCAAAACGACCTCGTCTTGAAGGGGCCCATATGAACGGCCAGCAGATGCCGCCCAATGGACGTGGACAGGGACAGGGCATGCCCGGTCAGCCCAACCCGCAAGCTCTCTTGATGCGGAATGGCATCAACCCGGCAGGGATGAACCCGGCGCAGTACCAGGCTTTCCAGCAGGCCGGACCGGCTGCTCAGCAGAAATCTATCCAGGTATATGCTCAGAACTTGGCTCTACATCACTCGCGCTCAGCAATGAATAACCAGGGCATGCCGAATGGTTTGATGAATCCCGGTGTGATGCCGAACCAGGGCGATCTGATGCAGATGCCGGATGGCCAAATGTTGCCCATGGCGGGCGACTTCTACAATGCCAACGGTCAGATGGGTCAGGTCCGCCCGGGAATGCAGACACCTGGCGGTCAGAACGGGAACCATGCTCTCCAGGACTATCAAATGCAGCTGATGCTGCTGGAACAGCAGAACAAGCGGCGTTTAATGATGGCCCGTCAGGAACAGGATAGCATGGCCCGCGCCGACGGCCAGCCTATGCCTGGGCAGCAGGGATTGCCTCCGGGCACCTCGCCCCAGGGAAGCAGGGCCGGGACGTCTCCCAATCCGAACGATCAGATGAAACGAGGAACTCCCAAGATGCCACAGACCGGACTCCCACCGGGCTCGCCCAGCGCTGCGGACGCTATGGCCCAGGGACGTGGTTCTCCGGCTTCCATGAACTTCAACGGCGGTCAGATGCCTCCGGAGATGGGCGGTCCCTTCTTTATGAAGAACATGCAAGAGGGCATGATGGCCCCCAACGGAATGCGTCCTCCTAGCTCGAATCCGGCCTTCACTGGTCCGCAGATGGGCCAGCCGATCGATGCGATGGCACGGCAGCAGCATGTAGCTGGAAACCGAGTCCCCAGTGGTAACTGGCAGCAACAGCAGCCTCAGCAAGGTCCACAGGGACAGCCTATGGTGCCGCAACAATCCCAGGGGGGCCAAGCCCAGGCAGCTGGTACGCCGCAGGAGAGAGGCGCGATGCCTCCTCCCCAAGCTCCAGCGGCCGGTGGTGCCAATACTGGACGGACGCAGCCTTCTTCTCCCCAGACTGGCGCTGCTCCTCCAACGCCACAGCAGGCGAACAAGCCAGCTCCGAAATCCAAGAAGGAAGCCAAGGATAACCGCAAGGTACCGTATATCCCTATAACACCCCTCCCTTTCCCCCATTGTGTTATCTGTATTGAGCCCGATCCTAGCGTCCTTCGAAGAAGGCAGCAGCAGCAGCTGCCAACGCGAATACGGCCGCCACGCCTTCATCCGAAGCGGAACCACCTCCAACTCCCACTCCCTCTACACCAATTACTCCTCAGCATCCGAACTCCTTTAACAAGCCTGGTGGAACGAATGCCACGAACGCAGCTCCTCCGCAACCGACGTCTGCGCCTGCGCCACAGCCTATGGCTCCGCAGCAGCCGGATCCCACTCAACAGTCATTCAACGATCTCAACATCCCGGATGTATGTACCTCCCTGGTCGCGCAATGTTCGATGCGCGTGTACTTAAGAATAGAACAATTACTGACCCGTCTAACAGCCCTCAACGTTCAACCTTGACTTCAGTGCTCTGGAGAACCCCGATATTCTTGAGAACTTCGACTTTGATACCTTCTTGAATACGGATGCCGATACTGCCGGGTTTGGATTCGATCCAAACGTATATCCCGACGGTGTTGAAACAGGTGCAGGCGATGGCTTATAGGCGGACCACATAATCCTTTTTGAACGTCCACCGAAAATTCCATTATACCCAAATTTGTACATTTCTTCTTCCCTTCCTCTATAGCCTCGATTCCGCCTTTTTCACTCCGCTTCTCTGTTCGTCTTCGCCGCGAAAGGGTTTGGATTGATCTTGGAGCTGGCGTTGTGTATCCTCTTTTTTTCTCTCTTCTTTTCTGCGCGTCAATATCTCCCCGACATACTATATTAGCGAAGAGGGGCGGGCATGAAGCGGGGTATCAATAATTTGGTCCCTAGCCTTTAATACCCGCGATGTATCTGTGATTTTTCCCACGTCTTGTCTGTTACTTGTGCTCATTCTTAACTGGCGCCTATATCTTGCGGCATTAGTTACTTACGCTCTATCCACTGGTCGGTTGACCGTCTTGCGCTATAATTATCTTGTGTTCCATTCTCTTCACTGCGCTCTTCTTTAGAAAGTTTATTGTTTCGCTGGAATGTTAAAAGATCTACGGGCAGGTGGTGTTTCGAAGAGGGCGTCCATGCGGGGAGCGAGAAAAAGGAAGCAATTAGGGATCAATCCGTCCCGTTTGTCTTACACATCTAATGTCGACCGTTTCCGTATTCGCTTCTCGTTGCAGCATCAGCAGCAAATATCCATGTTGCTGCGTTTGCTGCAGCTGCTTTGTTCCGCCATTACATTGCATATCTTTTTTCAAGTCTTGGTTTACGGGGTCGACTGCGTATTGGTGACTTGAAAAAAGAAGGGCGCGGGGGAATCCCAGGGGGAACGAGATGAGACTTTTCTTCCCTTTTCTCCTAGGATTAGGGTCAGGATCTGGTTCAGGTGTGGCTTTTTTCTTATCTTGCATTGGCGTAATGAAATCTTATTTTATTGCACTTTTTTACTTCTTATTTCCTACAACTTTTTTTTTGATCTGGTAGGTTTAGTTTTCACTTTTCTCAGCCAGGACAAAAAAAATACTCATTTCTTTCTTCCTTTCGTGGTTTCCTCTTCCTTAAATATTTTTATTAAGCAGATTTTTCCCCTATTTCGTTATATCTTATTCCATTATCTCCATCCAATAAGTCAAGTCATGTTAAGTTCAAGTCAATTCAAGTCCAATCCATTCATCGTTCGCATCTCACTCATATACCAATCTACGTTTTATCATATCAATCAATCAATGCAATCAATCACGTACTTGTTACTTCCGTCATTTTATTCCATTTTGTTTGCTTGTTTTATTCCAGGATGTTCTTTTCTTTTCCTATCCGAATGGACCCGGGACCGGGACCGGGACTGCGCTCGAATTGAAACGGCTCTTTTTCTTACTAAATTTCCTGTTTAGTTTTAGTTTGGTCTTTGTTTTAAGTTGAGTTCTTTTTTTATTATCGTCGACTAGTTCGCTTATGTCGTGAATGCTGCTAAATTTTATCGATTTTCAATCTTCAAACTCCGATTCTTTGGTAATTTTGATCTATATCGTATCGTATCGTATCGTATAGTATTATGTAGGGCTTGAATTGATTCGATTCGACTTGATTCTGTTGGAGTCGATTGGGGTGGGCTCCGCTCTATTATGGTATGATTGGCATACTTCGTGTCTATTTGATCGATTCAGTGATGTGATTGTCTGTTGTTCCAAGGACACCCTATAATTGCATTGTGCGTTCTCTCATATGCTCCAGTTCGAGGAAGGATTTAGCCTAATTCACTGCGGTCTGCGTAGTAAAGTAGATATAGACAGCTATGAACGCCCTCGGTGCTTTCAACAAAGAGGACCTTTTAGTGTACTATAAGAGGCTGCTAGACAAGGCAAGTCAAGTCGCATGTATCTACACGATGGAAGAAAGACCGAACTTCCATAACGGATCTATGATAATGGCCTGAGAACTTTGGACAAGTACATCTCATGATGGAAATCGACCAATCACAAGGATGGAGGAAATTCAACAAGACAACCTCAGATCCCACGAAGCGTCATCCTCTCAGACATCATGCATCAAGACCTCTCCCTCCTCAAGCTTCATCAGGCCCTGATTCACATAGCACGTAATCGCATTTTCCTTCCATCGTTCGACCTTGAGACGCTCCGCTGCAACTTCTGCATCCAGGACGGTGTCTTCTTCCACCATGTGGATTAGGTACTCGATTACTTTCTTGGAACAAGCTTCCCTAGCAGCACTTTTGTCTTTCAGGACCTGCTTGATTCCGCCGATGGGCCCGACGCGGGCAAGAAAGGGGTCGTGTGGGAAAAATGCGGAGGCGCGGTATTCGCCTTCGGAGTTGTCGACGAGCCGGCCGTCGGTTTGGGAGATTTCAAACTCGGGATATTGGAGATTAAGAAGATCACAGACTTCTGTATTAAATAGACCCAGCCGTTCCAGAGAGGAACGATGGTCCTTATGTTAGTACATTGTCACTCTGCCGGACGTGATGGAAAGGGAAGTGGAAACATTACTCTCAAGCTTTTCTCTATAAGTCCCAAGCCACTGTATCTGTACTCCAATTTCACCAGGTGTGATGTTCCATTTGGTACTCTTTGATGACTCCCTAGGCGCGTCGATATCCTGAATTCTGCGGTTCAACAAGGGAACTAGGTTAGAGTTTAATTTCGGTGGATTCTGCTTCTGCTTCTGCTTCTTTCCAACCTTTGGTGCCTCTTGCTTCGCTGCTTTCTTTGCCTTAGGTTTTATAATCTTGGATGGGAACCCTTGGAGCACTGAGGTGGCCTTGCGTCTAGCAGCTGCAGAGCCAGAAGTCACTAGTCCAAGGCCCTCCTGGCTCTGTAGCGGCGACACATAACCAAGAAAGTCCTCATCATGAAGGCAGCGAATGAGCATTTTGTAGAAACCCATATGAGCAGCAGCCTGCATTGCCTCCTTTTCTGTATGATGAGACTTCGGGGCACCGAAGTATGAAGCACCGTCGACTTCCACCTCATAGCGGTACCCCTTCACATGTACATACTTTGTGAACTTAGCAGGCTGTATCTTATTATGTTGACAGTAACCTACCACAAAAAGCCCCGTTAGTAACTATCCATAATGATTCTAGACAGGATGATATTGATTCTTACTGCCCAGAAGCCGCATCCAGCCCCAAAGAGACTCAGTCTCACTCTCATGAGGCTCATCAGGTACCATCCAGTGCGGATACTGCGTCTGCAGTGTTTCCAAAGCGTCTCGACATACGTCCAGTTTGGCTGTAGCTTGGGAGACGAACTCCTGCTTTACTAGGGTGTGGCCATAGAGCGTCAATTTGACACTCCATTTCCCATTAGCCTCCTTGGTAAAGTCAAAACGCGGCAACAGCAATGCCTGAGTCGTGAGAACACCAAAGTAGAACAAGACTCGGGCAGGTGCTAGGGTCTTGATGTTGAATGATCCCAGACTCGGGCTGACACCCGTAGTCCTAAATTCTGTTTCTGGGTATGGCCCAGAAGACCCCTGAGCTCTATCAGAAGTATAGGTTCCCATTGAAGATCCAGATGCTGCATCTCTCTGAGAAATATGCAAGTGCTGAACCTGAGTCTCCAAAGGCAGTTTGACATCTTCGCCCTCATTTTTGATGAGATATTCCTGGCCTTGAGCTGCATGCCCACGCGAGACAGAAGCTCCAGACGTGAAGGCATAATCCGCAGAGACACCAGATGGCGGTACCCCTAGAGTTGAATATTGCTGAGCGAACTGGAACGGCCTCTGACTATTGGGAGAGAATCCCCCAGGGCCTACAAGCCCCTGTGGCTCTGGAGTAGGAGTCAGAGTAAATGCACGTCCCATGGGACGCTCAACAATGCTACCAGCAGGGGGATACGAACCACTGAAAACATTATAGCTATGGTTGAAGAATTTCCCATTCTCCTTAGCCAAAGTCTCAGGTGAAGCAAATAGATGCGTACCTCCTTGGTTCATTCCGCCTGCAAATGTACCAGAAGGAGACAAACCAATCCTTCGAGGTCCCTGATACTGTTCACCAGATGCAAGCGGGCTAGGTGACCACGCCTGCTGCGATCCAACATTCTGATTCAGATCAGAATGATACGGATACGGATACGGGTACTGATTCTGATTCAAATCTGAAGAGGAAGCCATAGCAACAGCTAACGGTACGTATGTCTTCATCTTCGCATTTGAACCGTCAGCCGCCAAATCAGACGTGCTTGGACGATAGGGAACGACGAGGGTACGCGCAAGTCTCTAGAGACCAAAGCTTGTTAGTCGCTTCCCTAAGGGCATATCCAAGAGACAGACGAAATAAAAGATTAACCGAAAAGGAAAGAAAAAAAAAGTAAAGAAGCAAAACTCACCTCGATCTGGGGAGAAAGTGTTTGTTGATCACTAGTCATACCAGGATGATCTCGAGTCTCTGCTTCCTTCTCAAGATGAGGCTGGGCCTGAGACTGAGACTGGGACAAGCTAAGTTGTTCCATTTTATCTCCTATGGCCTGCTCACTATGAGGAAGGGACAATGACAAGTCCAGAAGAAAACTGTAGTCAAGCTGGACACGCGAATGCCTATCCGTCGAGGGAAGTAAAGATCAAAAAGAAAACACGTCAAGGCGCAGCTCAAGGATTGTCGACAGGCACGGGAGAAAGAAGAGAAGGACGGAGGAAACAGAAGTTAACAGAGGTAAAATCACTTGGACTTAGGCCTACGAGTGAATCTCAGTGATGCTCGCGTCAGGGTGCCCGCCTATTGGAAGGGTTGTGCCAAAGAGTAGCTGCTTCCATATGAGCTGCAGAGCGGAGTACCCCGCTGAAAATGACATTCCCACTTCATTGTCTGATTCACGGAGACCATTGGAGGAAATAGAGGAAATAAGGGAAATACGAATTTGTCGAAAGTCGGCTTGGGATTCTGGTATCAGACATAGCGTCAGCTCACTTATAGGTCTTCATATTCGAACAACGTAGAGCACATGTCCATATCAAACCTGTAACAGTATATCCTAATCATATAGAGAATGCTATGAGACCTAGATTGTCCTGAATAGACAAAATATAGCACTTATTCTGTCTATATCACTAGGTGCACTAACAATACAGAATTTGAAACAACAAAGCTATTGCGATCGTATGGCTAGTGTTTGGCAAGTAACAATATCAGAATGGATTCTTCAGTCTCTCTAGTAAAGACTGAACGAGGTAAACAGAATGAACCTTTTAGAGAGTGACTGGAGAAATTTCGTACCCTGATAGTATCTTACTCAATCTCCGAGAGCACACGGGCCCTCGGATCAAGCAGATCATCAAACACAATCTGGTCGTCGGTATCGTGCTCCCCAACTCGAGTCACCTTTTTGGTTGGTGATGGAGTACTCGCATCGTCCTTTCCACCTTGCGCATCTTTTGCCAGCCCACCAGACCTTTTTCTCTTAGTGTCACTCGAGACGGAGACTGCGCCACCGCTACGCAGAACAACTTTGGGCTGACTATTGCTTCCCCTGCTCACATCACGACTGGACGTTTCGCTTCCCTCGTTCTCCTTGTTGTCCTGGAGACTCTTGCGCTCCTTCTTACCTTTAACGTTTGGGCTCGGACTAACCTGGACTTTTCTCGTGACAGTCTCCTCTGGGCTGTCTGGAGGTGGCCCAGATTTGATACTCGAGCCAGAAGCATCTCTTGTCCCCGGCTGCGAGACTTCTTTCAATACAGAAGTTCGACTTCCGCTCTTCGTAGTATAAGATGCTGACCTAGCTTCTGCCGCCGCTGACGGCTTGGATGCCATAGGAGGTACGGATGCAGGTGTGTTAGTCGGAGCGAACGTGCCGCTAGAGCGCAGCTTCGATGCACCGCCGAATGCATTAATAAGTTGATTATACTGTTCGTCATCCGCAGAAGCCGACATACTAGGGTGTTTGCTGTGTTCAAAACTGACGCCCGTCATATTAGAGATGGCTCGACTGCTAGTCGAGCTTGAGCCAATATAATCCGGCATGGGCACATCTTCAAGAGTTGATCTTGCCCGCCTGCTTGACCGCTGGGCCATATACGGTTCTGTGAAAGGATCTGGCATGGGAGGGTCATTTGAAGCCCACCTAGAGTCCCTCAGGCCACCCTGCCACTGTGCTGTCGGGGGCGGGAAAAGTCTATATGGCCAGGTAGAATACATGGCCATACTGCTATTCATGCTACTACCAGTCCCACTGGTTCTGCTCTCGTGTCGAGTGGGTGAATGAGCATGTGCATCTTGCGCCTCTTTATTGTCACTGAAGATACTTTCAGCATGATATTTGAACATGTTTCGGGGTGCTTGACACCACATCCCAGGATTTGGCCAAGCTATATTCGAATGTTCCAGTATATCTGCATTAAGATCAGCCGAGTATTTTCTGGTGGTTTCAGTATTTAGGAACGTACGCAAAGGTGCATGCTGGAAGGCAAATGCGATGATGTCCTTGACACGCTCAAAAGGCGGGGAACGATGTGGCCGTGAGAGTCCCTCGGCTATCACTACTCTGATACGACCATGGGACTCTCCAGCATCCCAATGGCTTTGATGCAGTATCTCCTGGTGAAATGGAGGAAACCGGAGGTGGTCCTGGTTTCCATTCTTGTCGACTTCTACAAAATAGAAGTCAACCGTTGCAGTCATGGGGGGCATTGGATGGGAAGTGTCCTTACGAGAACTCTGATCTAGACAGCAATTAGCATATCAATAGAGATGTTTCGTGGTGATACACACCAATGACATGGGGCCACACAGTCATTTGCCCAAAGATGCTGCCCCTGATGGATTATTCAGCGCTAAACCCCCTCCTCGATGTTTGTGAAACAGGACAAGGTGGCCCTACGAGACACAAAGACCATCTATGAACACCCGAACCTCATACAATATCACGTCCTCAGGTTGCATGAGACTTTCCAGCCTCCTGCTCGGACGAGGTCTATCCCAGCTGTGAACAGAGACTCTGAAGGGACTATTATGAGGCAAACTGGGGATGAAGGTAGTGAGAACAGGGATCTGGGCAACATTGCCATGGCTAGAGTAGAACGGTCCGGGGCTCAAAACAGGGTGGTCCTGGAACTGGAGATAAGGTGATTCTAAGATTGAACTATATCAGTCTCTGGGTTCATAGGGTGAAGACAGTCTTTTGGATCAGACCTCGATCTCTCGTGACGAAGCACTGCGTCTTGAACTCCTGGATGGGTGCTTTGCAACCCTCTGGGAAGAGGAGAACGTCCCAGTTCTGGTACCTCATGCTGGTCTAAAGTGCACTGATTTCATATAAAGGCTGAAGAGTGTTTTTCATGGAAATTGGTCGTTCAGAGCCAGTTGGGACGTAACGGTGGACAGATGAAGGGAGACCTGGATAAAAAATCTTGGAAGAGTGCAGAGAGCAAAAGACTCTCATGTCTGCAGTTGATAATGATGCAATTGACAACCATGATGGTCCTATGACGGCCCAAGGGCGTTCTTTCCGCAGAAGAGGTCTGTATGGAAAACAACCAGGGTGCAGGAGCCGCTCGACTGGCCTGGGGAGAGAAGGTGCACTTGGATAGAATAGAATGGGCACAACAGCCGCAATAGAAAAATCTGAATGATCGCATGATAGAGGAGGATGAGTTCGTAAAACTCGTAATTCGTAATTGAGATCAGCAACGTTCAACACCAAAATAGGTCTAACCTACACTCGATATCCACTCAACTACGGACCACTAATCTATGTAGACAATTATCCATGGAATAATAACCAGATATCCGTAGAAATTGAACCTGAAATCTCTTTGCCGTACATAACATACTATTCCAGAACCCGCCGACGGAGCAGCTTAGAATATCTCTAAAAGTGAAAGAGACCAACCATGATGCCATCTGGAGAACCGATGGCCTTTTAGAAACCTAACCGCACGCATCCGACCAGAAGAAACCCGTGTTAGAAGATGCGCCAACCCCGAAACCCGTGGTCCTATCTCCTAAAGGATGACCCGATGACTCCGACATCGCAAGCATGATAAGAGAGGGAGGAAGAGGGAGAGAGAGGTTCAATGCGAAGCGAAAGGGGGAATCATTCGCAAGGGAGAAAAAAATGTCTTGCAGCAGTTTGTCGCAGACAAGAAGGACCGGAAAGAGGAATTACGAGAGAAACAGAGACAGGAATACGAAGAAGATCAAGTTCCGTCATAAGTTCATAACAAACCGGTTCAACTCGAGAGAGAAGGCCGTGGCGTGTGCATGGTGTGCCTCGAACCGAAACTGCGAAAAGGGTATCTAGAAAGCAGGCATTTTATCGTCCCTAGTAGCTACAAGAACGAAGCTTCGCGAGCGGATCACCCTAAGTTTCGCCCGTGGCACCCATTCAAGCGCAACGACAAACAAACATTTGCCGAAAGGGTTCTCAAACCGGGACGTAGGAGCAATTTAACGTACTTAAAAAAAAATCAAATGAGTGGAAGGTTGTTGCCCTCCGTGCTAAGAGAAAAAGAAAAAAATGGGCGTCGAAAAGAAAAATTGAAAGGCAATAGGGGGAACAAATGGTTGTTGTACAGGCCATCAGTCTAGCAAAAAGCATGATGCAACATCCTCAATGACACTGTTCCATCCGGCCATTTCGTTGGAGAGGGAGATGAAGAACTTTTCGCAGAATGCCAGCCCAACGTGTAAGAAGAAATCACATCGACGAGATTTGGTGGCCGTTACACGCAGGTAAGGAAAACACACGAGGAAAACTTGACAAAGGGGCTAAGAAACAGGGAGATCATTGGGATAACAGAGAGAAAAATAAAAGCGGTGGGGAGAAAGGTGCAAAGGGGTTATTGTGTGGATCAAATGTGAAATAAGAGTCCGCATTTTGCAGGAATGAAAGCGCTCAGATGGAAGAAAAAAATGCCTAGCACAGGAGATAATTTGCTCATCAAGAGCTATAGAGGAGAGCCTTAAGAGAAGAGAAGAACTGCAAACTCATTTTGACACACAAAGACCCATCATTGTAATGACGCAAAACTCCTGCTGGTGCTTTCGAGAAAAGGAACACTCTTACTATAACGGGCGGTTAGTCAAGTCCACGGAAGGTTTAATAGTAACGAACCTTCATTGGCGCAAAGCCACCATACTGGTGAGCTGGGGGCATGCCCATGGAAGGGTAGATTGGTGGAGGGGGCGCCGGGCGGTAAGGGGTGCCAGCAGGGCCGGAGTTGTTTTGCGAGCGACCCCAGCTCAGACGGACACGAGAGTTGCCGATCGGGTAGCCCTGCATCTGGTTGATAGCCATCTCAGCAGCGTGACGCTGGACAAACTGAACGAAACCGCAGCCCTTGCCCGGAGGGATCTTGACGTAGGTGATCTCTCCGAAACCCTGGAAGAATGAGCGGAGCTCGTCCTCGGTGACGTAGCCAGACAGACCACCAACGAAGACGGTGGTGTTGTTCGGGTCAGTGAACTGGTTCATGGGCTGGGGAGCGCCGTAGAAGCCCATGGGGGGACCACCCATGGCAGGGGGGTACAGGCCAGCAGGAGCACCGGGCATGCCCATGGCACCAGGACCAGCACCGGGGCCCTTGTTCTTAGGTGTGGCAGTCGAGATGCGCATGGGACGGTTGCCGCAGTACACCCCTTGCATCTCGGTCAAAGCACGCTGCTGGTCATTCTCATCGGAGAAACGAACGAAACCATAGCCGCGCGACATGCCGCTGATGGGGTCGGTCATGATCTTGGCGGACTTGCAAGAGGGGAAACGGCTCTGGAAAAGAGACACCAGGACGTATTCGTTGACCTCAGGGCCGAGGTCACCAACGAAGATGGAGTACTCAGGACCACGGTCGTCACGGCTGCAGGAGTTGTCAGTATCCCATATCGCAGACAGTAGCTAAATCCGTAGTTATCTTCTCATACCTTCGGTCAGCCAGACCGCCACCAGTGGCCCAGTTGAGCTTGAAGGGGCGGGTGGTGTTGGGGATCGGGGTGCCATTCAGAGAGAGGGCCTTAGCAGCAGCGGCGGGAGAGGCAAAGTCGACGAAACAGTAGCCAGCATTGCTTCTACTACCAAAATTAGACCAATATTCCAGGATCCCAGGCTATCGGATACCTACCCAGAGAACTTGTCACGGATCATCTTCACGTTGACCTGCTCACCCATCTGGAACCACAGGTTACGGATGAAGTTCTCGTCAATCCAGGGCTCAAGTTCACCCATCCTACCACATATCAGTACAATCCATGCCAGCAGCTAAGAGATAACTGCGACATATGCGATTTCCCCGAGGGCTGATGGACCGGGGACCGTATATGTCGTCGATTGCCGTAAAAACGTACCAGAGCGTAGTCTTTCCCTCAACGCCCTGCTGAGGAACGGCCGCAGTGGAGGGCTCCCCAGGCGTGGGACCCTGGAAGGGCGCGGGAGTAGTATCGGCCTGACCAGTCATGGTGGTATCCGCGGCGGCCGGAGCGCCAGGAGCAGCGGAAGCAGCGTCCGCAGCCGGGTGCTGGTTCTGGAAAGAATCGAAATTTTGGAACGACATATTGAATATAGAAGTGTTCGAAAGCACAGATTACTCGATAGATGCGTCGCTTCGCTGGAAACAAGACCTTAAGATCAAACGAAACTTTTGTATCCCAGGGAAACGGCCGTGGCGACTTTGACTTCGTAGGAGTCGTTAAGGAAAGATAAGCGTACGGTCGTGACGAACACTTCGTAAGATGCCTAAAGAGGAACAGATGGGTATTTGACTTTCTGTCTGAAAACTCCGATAAACGTCGTTAGTGAATAGGACTTCAATGAAGCTGTCGCAATCTTTGCTTGCGATGCCAGGACGCAACCAGGAAGCGCTGGACCGACAGGGGGAAACGAGGGGTATAATCGCGCGATAATGAGAAGAGAACGATGACAAGACAAGCGAAGAGATGACTGCAAGAAGGGGAATAAATCCCGATAGGAAATAGCAAAGAAGAAGGTGGAGGTCAGGCAGAGAAAAGCCCAGCGAGATCAGGTGAGGTGAGAGAAAGCAGGATTTGGCGATGTAATGACCAGCCTCCCAGGCAGTTGTCGCGTCCACGACGCCAAGACCAGCAATTTTTGCAGAACGATCGACCAGAGACGATGGCGCCTTCACAAAAAAAGTGATCTGGACGAGGGACCTGGAGGGGTTTTTGGATATAGGAGCAAGCCCAAAGTAGGTCGAAGATAATTCAGTTTGCGCCCCAATTCACCGCAGGCCTTCCGCTTCCGTCGATTCCACCCCCTCTCTCAACTATTTCCGTCGAACGACTGCGACTGTAACCATCCGGCGCATCACTGGAACCCGCACTTCCGTCCAAGTATCTTGCTCTCCAATTGTTCCTCCCCGATGGTGACGACGATCTTCAACCAATTGCACGTTGTGGTGTTGACAAGCCTCTGGTATCCACATTGCTGCTTTGCAATCCATTGACTGAGATTTTTGAAATAATCTGATAGCAGCCAGGGACGTACGGTCATGGCGACAGTCATCGAACAGCCATAGTACATTGTTCCAGTGGTGGTCGCGGAGGTTGATCATCGCATTCGCTGGATTGAACCTGGCGGAGCGGGGGTGGGGGCCATTGGCAGTGGTGCGAGTGTCCAAGATGCCCGCGAGACATTATGACGAGGGTAGAAGAGGGGATAGAGGGGGGAGGTCTTTGCTGAGACCGGACGATCGTCCATGGGGCCGACAAGCGCACCGTCCGAAGATGAGGAGTGGGATGGAGGGGAATCGCCCAGGAAAAAACCGGCATGGTAGGAAGCAGGCGGGGAGGTGGAAAAGAGATACTCACAGGGCAAGATCAAATGGCGCGCAAAGAAAATCAATTTTATTTTCAGGCTTGCTTGCTTGCTTTTCTACTTGCTGCAAAAGAATATGTTCGACAGTTTGGAGCGCCAAGTGCCGAGGAACACACAAGACCGAGCAGAGACCTGGAAAATCAAGATAACTCCGGCGACACAAAGGCACACTGAAGGATGAACCGACTCCGACCTATTCCGGCGCGTACAAGGGAACGTCAGGAAGGGGGAGAGGAGAGGGAGGAAGGGGTCCGGTATGACAGGAGATAATCTCGACACGAGGGGGAGGAAGAAGAGGGCAAAGGGAGGAGGAGAGGAAGAAAAGAAGAACAGGGAAGAAGAGAGCGAGAGAGAAAGAGGCGAAGAGAGCCCACGGAACGAACAAACGAAATACCAGACGGGCTGCAAGTGACGATGAGGGGCCAAGGAAACAGCAGGTGGGACGAGAGTTTGCCGACTAAAAGCTTTGTGACCGGACTAGGAGCAGCCCAGGCGATCAAGGCACGGCGGGACGCGGCCGTCTCAGATGCTCTCGGATCTCTACTCTAGACGCTGTCTCGACCCGGTCGAACGTGAAATGCTTACTGTGCGGGGAACCAGAGAACCAGTATATCCGGATGGGATGCGCGGATGGTCGGAGTGAAACTCATTCACCAGCCTCACCAAACTCAACCAGTGCGGGAAGGGGGGCCTGTGTCCAGTCGGTCGGATGAGGAGGCGCGCATCATGAACCCTGGTGTGGCAGATCGATCTTTTTTTAAAAACCTCATCCCCCTCTCCTCCCCCAAGCAGCCGGATCTCCGCTCGTGGTCCTACCGAATTGCGCTGCTGCCAGAGGACCGAAAGCCGCCCAGCTTCCGCTCGATCCCTGCCTGGAATCTCATTCCGTCGCCCGTTCGGTTCTCTGCAGCGCTCATTGGGTTATGCGCGATCATCTTGTCTACAGCATCACTTGCAGTTCCTGGCCGTCTACGAGAGGGGGGAATGGAAGGTCTAGAGGAGGTCTAAGAGGTCATCTGCACCGGGTTCACAGCCGAACAGGGTGGAAACCGCATGGGAGCTGGACGCCTCGAGGGTGACTGAGCGGCTCTGCGATCCGTGAACGAGGTCGAGTGGACGGAAACAAAACCATGGATGCAATGGGATTTTCGGGAAAAGACGCAGCGCAACCGTCCCCAGAACGACTTTGCAGCTAAGCGTAGAGTTCGTAGTAAGGCAGAGCAGGACCGGCCAAAGGGCTGAGCTGAAAGCCAGTTCGGCGGCAGACGGAAAGGCAGCTGGGCCGCGATGCGTGGCGACCAGGGTCATTTTTAGAGTCGATTTCATAATCGTCGCTGGTACATGACAGCCACTGCATGTAATCTGCAAGGACCAGCTGCAGAGATATTCCTGTTTCTCTTTTATTTCCGACCAGGATCGCTTCTGCCACGACTAGGATATCTCCCCTGGTGCGGTCCGGTTTATCATCTATCGACAAGCGAACTGACATTCCCCAGACTGGGTGAATCTGGCTGCCGCATCCCGTTTCCGTCCACAGCCACCCAGCATAAGAAAGGATTTCAGACGGACAGACTCCGTTGCGCTGCTGAGGTAAGGACTTGTTGTCGCGAGGAGCCTAAAGCGGTAATTAAACCACGCGTCCGGTCAGTGGGTGAGAAAAAGGAAAAGGAAAAATCGGATGCCCCGCCCAGTGAACACCCATCATTCCCGAACGAGCCCTAAGAGAACTGGATATGTCCCCTTTTCCTCTGGTCTCCTCTGATCTCCTCTGATCGACGGCGCATCTGAAGATACATCAGGTCCCTGTCACACGGATGCCACTGCAGATACACAGTCTTCTGTTTTTCTGAGAATGGAATGTGACCGGTGATGGGGGGAGTGTGGGCAGTTTCATTCTCTGTGTTGATAACAAGGTGATACGTCACCGAGCTCCAGCCCCAAGACCCCGATCGCGAGCAAGGAAACGCGAGCAACAGAGATTTAGGAAAAACCCACTGCCAAAGCAACAAAAAGCCGTGCTCCACTTGTACTTGCACAGACTTCGATTGGTCTTCTGGCCGGGAACCGGCGTCGACGCCGTGTTCTTGTTCTGCCCTAAGTCCTAAAATGGATTTAGTAGACTCAGTGCCTTGAGAACCCCATCGTGAATCCGATCGAGCGGGCGGAAGCAATCCTCGTGCTAAGTTAATTAGGTCCGTCTCCAGCTAAAAAAGGTTCCCTGTAAGGCAGCCTGCTTTGCCTTCTTTTCCCCTGGTCGTTCTGAGATCCGAGTTGCCAATGGGTCGGTCATCCTATCCGGATCCATTTTCCTTTGGCCCCATCTTGCTTCTCCTTCGATCTGCCATCGTACAGCTACAATTCATCCGCGGTGGAAACAGGCAAGGGGTTGTGGGAGGGATTTCCCACTGCTAATAGCCAAATCGATAGCTTGATCATCATCATAAAACACGCTTATCTCGATCCAAACCGGTCAGCAACTATCTGTTCTGTCAGCAGCCCAGCGACCAGGCAGGATTAATGAACCCTGACCACTCCGCGGCTAAACTAGCCGACATAAAATAATTCCATCCTGCATTACGCTTCCCTCTCTAATCATAATTTATAATCGCTCATCTTCGATCCATGGAACGCAACTCCGCCTATCCTTCCGGCCCAACCCAACGCAGTCTATGGTAAAAATGGCAGACGCCCGCTCTGCCGCCAGCCCCAACAGCTCCGCTCGCCGTTGAGCAGAGAGCTCGTAAACCGCCTACTGAACTAGTCAACCATTCACCCACGACCCCACAGCTACCATTCGAGAAGCTTGCCAAAAGCTTCCAAAGCATTCATCCCGCTGCAGAAATTTGAAAAGGCAGCGAATGATGGACACATGTCAGCCGTTTGGGCACCGCCCCGGTGGAGAGAATAGGCGATCATCAAGCTAAAGCAAGCCCACTTATGTGCTCTACGTTGAAGCCCGATGGGGTGACAAAACCATCCCGTAGGTTATACTTGGCGCTACTTTACCGGAACCGTTGAGCTGGGAAAAGAAAAAAAAAATTTTTTCTCTCTTAATCCACTGCCATCACAACAATGGAGTTGTAATAGTGGTACAGTAAAGCACGGACATTTCAGGCAATACTATTCTACGAGTAGACCTCCAAAAGTCCAACAATCCTTTTACTCAGCACCGTCCACAACGCCAAGAAAGCAGACAGGTAAAAAAAAAAAAAGAGAGAAAGAAAGAAAAACACGGACCATACTCCGCATTCGTCACCAACGCACAAAAGTACAGGTACCAGTGCATACAACAGCGCATCCAGATCACCAGACAATTAGCCAAAATCACAACACGAGAAACCTAAAGCCACTACTGTACCTGAGCGCACTCCAGCCCCCATCAGTAGTCCGGAGCCGCAGCCTAACAAAAACAGGGAAATGGGACCGAGAACACGAGCAGCAGTATCTAATCAGGCTATTACTATTTAGACGCGTCGCATCGCGTCCCTGTACAAAATAAGTAAGAGGGGGAAAAGAATTACTAATGAGCCAGGTAACTAATTTACTCGTAATCCAAACCCGCACTACATAAGTATAAAAAAAATTCTTCGGGGCTAGTGTATGTCACTTCTATCCCGCGGTTTGAGTTTGGGATTAGTGCTGATGTACCCACCGAGTCGAATCGAATCAAGTCGAGTCTAGATTCTAGGTATTCTCCATATGGCGAGTATTGTTCCTAGTCAGTTCAGTTCGGATTTAAACGCGAAGCGGCACAAGCAGTAATCGACACGAGGACAATATGATAGAAATGAAGTCCAGCACATGACGTAGCAGCCATACCCGACCACATCTTCAAAAAAGAAAAGTCGCACGGAACTTCACTACACTCCGTCCCCCGAAGAATACCTATAGGTTCGCAACACGAGCCGAAAGGGGGGACAGCATTGCTTGCCTCCTTGCTTAGTCGGTTGCGCGCTTGTTTCAAAGTTAAGTTCAAGAACAAGGGGAGTGTAAGAATGGGTTGGGTCACATGAGGACTGGGAACTAGGCAGCAGTAACGTCATGGTCATGGTTTCAAAACAAAGAACCCGAATCGTCCCGGATTCTAATAATAGGCAGAGGAGATGAGCGACTTAGAAATCAAGTGAGCTGGATTCGAGTCAGTCGAGTCAGTGTTGGTTCAGAAGTGGGGGTTGGTTGGTTGGTGAAGTATTTGGTAGTGGTTTTCGTCGTGTGATAGAGTGCGGTTATGGATATAGCCTCTGGGGGAATAACCTCGTGTGACATTTTAAGTTTATGGAGGAAGTTATGAAGGAGCAAAAGTAAACTATCCTAAGATAAGGTCTAGTTTATCTAGTGTGAACCACGCTATTGTATCTTAATGCGTAATTATATAAAATGAGTTTTTGGCTGAAGTCCAAATTCTTGGTTTTTGAGATACGTCTATATGATATTATCGGTAGTCAGTAGACGACTACTACGGGGAATGTGATCGTTTAAACTTTATTAATCGATTAGCCGATAGACAAGAGTTTTCTTTTCATGCACGATAATAGCTATCAAATGTGGCTTTGAGACGAACTTTCCATAAAAAGTCAATTCATTTCAACATTTTATATTATGACCATGGTCCTCTTGCTATGGAATCATCGACGGCGAAAATTTCCCCCTTACGTCTGAAAGTTATGAGCATGAAAGAAAAGATTCATATTCATATACCATTGCAACAACTCAACTCAACCCTGAATTGAAATCCACCTATCGCTAAAAATGACCTGTTCTGGCTTCGATCTAAAGTTCCTCAACGCCACTGACGTTTAATCACCCTCGACATCAATAAGCTCAAAAAAATTAAAGATTCGCTCACTCAATTCCTCTTCGGTAAATATGAAGAGTATGGGTATTATCGGTTCGCAAAGGCATAGGTGTTTTCGAAAAGAGGATGTCCACAATGCGAATTCGAATACTGTTTGCGTTATTACTGCAATATACCATACCAATTCCGATATTAACCGTCAATGTGAACATGGTCAGGTTCTGGATATCAAAAATTTCAATGTAGAAGAGGATCTGACAACGCCATTTCAAACACATGCTAGATGGAGTTCGTATAGTTTAACGCCTAGTTGCTAGACAATTCAGACTACCAACCACTCTGAATCGTTTATAACTAACTGAACCTGCAGAAATTGGTTGGTTAATAGCTGGAAATATCCTAACTGGGAGAGACATACTGCTTCATGCATCTAAAACTATTCTCAAGTTCTGCTGGATTATTCTTTTGCGAAATAAAGACAGAGACAGATGATTTGGGAATGAGTCTGCTTGACCGGTATTATTTCTCATACAGCATCCAGACTTCATGTTTTCATTCATAACGTAACTGATTATTAATTTATAAATATTGTAAGAATATAGATCCTACCTGCTGTCCAAAACAACTACCTCTGCCTCCGCCTCCCCAATACTCTCCACAGTCAATACATCTCCGGCATTGACATCTGATATAAATGCACCATCTCCTTCATTCAGCTCCCCTGTCTTCCCCCGTCTGTCAAGACGAATCTTTGCTTTCCCACCCTTGGTCTTTGGGACATGAACATAAAGATTCCGGTTCTTTTTACTACTTGCAACACCAGCCCCAATCGTCCAGTTGAACGTTGTGCCAGCTCCAATGATTCCGGCGCCCATAATAAAATCAGCATGGATCGGAATTGTGTTTGGGACTTTGGGAACAGCAGCATCTTCTTCCGTAGGTGTTGCTTCAGGTCCCGCTGCAAGAGGAGATATAATCAGCACAAACGCCTTTCTCTTCTCTTCTTCATTAAAGGTCCTAGTGTGATAAACCGGCTGGAGCTCATATTTCCATGGCCGGATCCATATTTGGAGGAAATGAACTGGATTATCCGTTTCATTCAGCTCTGAATGCGCGATTCCTATTCCACTTATTAGTAGTTATTCACACAAGGCCAACATTTCTCAAAGACGAAACCACAGACCTGATCCTCCAGTCGTGAATTGTACATCTCCTCTCTTCATTCGATAAAATTTCTTTCCCTGTTCTCTTTCTGACTTCTTAACCACGCTATCTCGATGCGTTAACTCGCCGCTGAGAATATAGGTGAAAATCTCAGCATTTCGATGATGATGTGTGGGGAATCCATTGTGCGGTGCAACTATATCTTCATTCAGCACCATTATGTCGCCGAAATCGTGGTATTTGAGGTCATAGTTGCCGTCAGCGCTGAATGTCAGGTGAGATCTGAGCCAGCCTCCGTGCTCGACGTATTTTCGGTCACTAGACCGTCGAGGCACTATTTCGGCGTTGGTAAGGGGCATGCTTCGAAAGATCGATGAGTTTTGAATGGAATCTTGAGTGCTGGCGTATTAAGTAGTAGGTGTGAACTAGTGCTTTTCGGCTGCTGAGAGAGGACAGTATTTAGATGTAAAATTTATTCTGTAATCAACCTCAAGAGATTTATATTACAATGATGTTGAGCCTTTTGGTAGCAAAGAAAAGTAAATAGAGATTAGTCCTAGGTAATCCCGAGGATGTTTGAGTTCTTTTAAGATTATGCCAATATTATTCAGCTCGTGTAGCTGATTCTTGTTCACCCTGGCTGGTATTCGTCTCCGCATTCGAATGAGATAAGCATTCCAGGCACGTTTAGAGATCTCTGGAACCCTATTTGACAGCTTATCCAAATGATGCCTTTTTTTTGTTTCGTGATTGGTCCAGGAACGGTTCATTCGCTTAATAACGGTTTATAGCTGGGTTGTTCAGAGTGTTGATAATCAACCCGCCCGGCGGCCGACAAGCCCGACCTGTGGCGTTCAACCGTCAGTCCTCATGGCGTATCTAGAGCAGAATAGGACAGTAATTGATCTAAGGTGTTATTCTAGCGTCTTGTATTCTTAATAGAGAGCAAATGTTGCCTTTTCTTGGTGACCAATTGATTATTCAGGATTAATTAAATCAGTAATCTCGTCATTCATGATACAAACAGAGTAATATATTCCCTATGGCGTTATTTCCCCTGATCTAAAAAAAGGAAGCCAGAGCTGCTAGCGGGATTAGAGTTGCGCCTGATTAATTGGGCTTTGCTAGATATATAAAGGGGATCTCATCTATATTCCTTTTCCAACTCGTTTATGGTGCATCGTATTGTCCAATTTTACTACTCTCTCAGCTATTAAACATTTCTTATCATCTTACGACTATGGCTCCTAAAGTTGCTATTGTCTTTGTAAGTCGCGAACTCCTCCTGTTACCTCAGTCAGACCCATTGGCTGTTGTACTGATATATTTTTTTAGTACTCTCTCTATGGCCATGTTGTTCAGCTAGCTGAGGCAGAAAAGAGAGGCATCGAAGCTGCTAATGGCCATGCCGATATTTTCCAGTACGTAACATTCATCTGGAGTATCTTTATAACAAAAGCAATATTAACTGTTATTTTTTGACAGAGTAGCCGAGACACTTCCTGAGGATGCTCTGAAAGCAATGCACGCTCCACCAAAGTCACGCTATCCAGTTATCGAGCCGGAAAAGCTACTGGAGTATGATGCCTTCCTCTTCGGTATTCCGACGCGTTTTGGCAATTTCCCTGCCCAGTGGAAGACATTTTGGGATAAGACTGGTGGCATCTGGGCCACGGGCGGTTTCTGGGGCAAGTCTGCAGGCCTCTTCATCTCGACTGGTACCCTTGGTGGTGGCCAGGAGGTCACTGCTCTTGCTGCCTTGAGCACTCTGGCTCACCATGGCATTACCTATGTTCCTCTGGGATACAAAACCGTTTTTGCTCAGTTGAGCAACCTCAGTGAAATCCACGGTGGCAGTCCGTGGGGTGCTGGCACTATTGTAAGTTGATCCTCGTGAATATAAGCTTGGTTTCTGTCTGAAAGCAAAATTTACTGATTGGTTTTAATAGACCAGCGGTGACGGTAGTCGTCAGCCCTCAGCGCTGGAGCTCCAGGTTGCTGAAAGCCAGGGGAAGTCGTTTTATGAGCGGATTTCCTCAAAGTGACTATATGATAGTGGCCATGTAAAGCTTGAAAAACCTCGTCAACCGGTAGAACAACCGTCGACGTGGGACGACGAGCAGGCGAAAGAAGGTCCTTGTGGATTACCTAAATGCGTCATTCTCTAGTCAGATTTGTGCTTCTGTTGCTTTTTTTTTGAATGATGTTTGCGTCTAAAGTTCTTTGCTCTATTGCAGAAAAACCAGCCTTCGTACTGTGTGGAGAGCTCTTAAATAGTATGATAGCTAGCGTTCTGTATTAGAATCTATCGTTATATCTTCTGACTAAAATCCTAGTAGGGTGCGATATGGATAGCAGTCTTAACTCTTAGGATCTAGTCCTGTGTTATTCTTGAATAGGGGTTTAATGGGCATTAATAATGTTCATGTTTGTCGTAGACGCCGTTGCTGCTCGCAGTGTTTTGTGAGTGGTCGTTTGCGGCAATAGTGGCAATTGACTCCATCGAGCGGTCCTACCCGCTTGCAAGCGTCATGAGCTCTTCTTGGAACCGAGGTTGCCAAGAATCAGGACCACAATTTATAGATGCTTTGTGGTTTCTGAATATACCATGCTAAAAAGGTAGGATCTTTTAATTCCGTCTTGCCTAAAAAGCTTCAGAATGTTATAGAAGAGCAAAAATATGCGGGTTGTAGGTATGCTGGGCGGTCAACTATAATGAGCTAAGTTACAGACTAACATTTGTCATTAAAGATGACCAATCGATGTCGATTATGAAAGATGGTGGCGTTTGATGGTAAGCAGATTAGAGTTTTGAATAAGCAATCAACAATTACTGGAGTCGTTGATATCGTCCTCGGCTTTCTCTCTTCACACAGCTTCCTAGCTTCCTGTGTCGCAATCTTCAAGATGGCCGGGTTTAGCATGAACGGCGTCGGCAACATGTTGCAAGAACCACAGCAATTGAAGCCTTCAGTACAACCCTTTGCAGGTCGACTTGGTGGTAACCAGGAGTATATCCTTGATCGTGATGATCCGGACAATGAGGAAGAATTGAAGAAGGTGCCTGATGCGGCACCATTCTTATCCGTTCGCGAGGCTCTGAGTCCACACAGCTTCTTGGATTTCTCACTCTGGCGCATGGCAATGGTAGAAGGGATCGGTGAGGGAGACTTCGTTCAACCAGACTGCGGTGGCATATTCTAATGCAATGGCTCGATAGCTGCCATGATGCTTGTTTACATGACGGGGTGGATGTCCATGGGCCCCGCGCGATCTCCCGGCCAGTTTCCGCCGCGAAACTCACCAGCTGGTGTCTTTGCAACGGTGGATTTCTTCGGTCCCCTAATTGGCGGCATCACCAACTGGCTCATATTGACGACATTTACGTTTACATTTGGTCCTGTCAGTGGAGGACATATCAACCCTACCATCAGCATTGCGACCTTCTTTGCGCGTCTGATCACGCTGCCTCGATTGATATTATACGTTGCGGCGCAGACAGCCGGGGGGACACTCGCGGGACTGGCATTGCGGAAATCCTATGGATCCCGGGACTTCGTTGCAGGCGGTTGCTGGGTAGATACATCCCTAGTATCTGTGAGTGATGCGTTTACATTGGAGTTTATGTCCTGCCTGATAGCCATCTTCCTTTCGTTCGGAGTTGCCCTAGACCCACGACAGAAGAGCGTCTACGGTGCCTCACTCTCGCCGTGGCTTGCAGGCATGATTCTTGGTGTATTAAGCTTCGGCTCTGGGTTTACACGACCGGGCTATATGGGTGCTTGTGAGGTCTCCGCCTTTCGTTTGGAAGTTTCATTGACTGATGCACCATACAGCGATTAACCCAGCCCGGTGCTTTGGGATATATGTCGGTTCGAGGTTTCCTCCTTATCATTGGATTCATTGGGTAGGTCCCAGGCTTCTCGTAACAGGATCATGCGTATACTATACTGATATTTCATATCTAGGTTGGCCCGATTACTGCGTCGATGGGTCATGGTCTGATTTATTTCCTTGTGCCTCCCTGGGATCGCAAGCAGATTCAAAGTTTCCAGTCTAACAGTTGACCACTTTTCAAAAGCTTCCAATACATTTATATAGGGTATTTGAAAGACGTCCCATACGCGGACAGCATATATCAATTACAATATTTTAACAACTACAAATAGAAGCGAACTAGCCATTATTCTACTGACCTAGAAACTAACTCATAGCATGCTGGTAGATTGCATAAATTAGGCGGGCTTGAAGTAATCATGTTGATTCGGATTTATTCCTGAATTGTCCAGCTAATGACAATTTAGATTCACATTTCACTTTCCTTCTAGTCATAACAAGTCCCGTATCTTAGAACCCGTACTTCAAAAGCTTGTTCAATGCCCGTCATTCACTGCAGAATTTTCAATAGGAAGAATATTGGGATATGGACCGTCAGGAATGATCCCCGTGGGATTAATCATGGTCAAGCTCATAAAATAATGACCTTTGATATGTTTGAAATTTGTCGTTTCTCTGAACTCCGGGACATTCCAATACAAGTTCTGCGCCCAACGATGGATCTTCGGATACCCAAAGCGAATCAAAGCCCTGTTTGTTTTGAAGAGCGTAAAATAGACCGGATCGAAACGGATAATCGTGACATAGAGCCTTATGTCTGCTTCTGTGATTGATGATCCGTAGTAAAATGGCCCAGTGTATTTTGGGTCATTGAAATGAGCCTCTACTCGATCGAGATGGTGGAAGAGACCTTTGACGGCACTGTTGTATGCGTCTTGGGTTTTTGCCATGCCGCATTTACTTGTGTATTATTAGCATTTGCTCTAGTGATAAGTTTCCCTGACTACTTACTAGACGCCATTATTGATATAGTCGTAGGTCCATTCGTTCGTCTGATCAATTTCAGAGCGCAGTTCTTGTGGGTATAAATCGACTTTCTGGAACTGAGGTGGTAGGAGATGGTCGAATTCCGAATATAGCATGCGGATAATCTCGCTGCTCTCATTGCTGACGATTGTTTCAAGTTTCTTGTCCCATAGAACAGGAACACTGAAACGACCGGTATATTCAGGGTTTGCTTTCAGATATAGCTCCTTCAACTTCTTTACGCCCGGATGGACCGGATCAGGTACGCAGTCTTCAGTATCTGCCTCGTCATCAGGGGCGTAGAAACGCCAGCTATCCACCAGGGACATATGATAGTGGACAACTGTGACTGAGATAAGGCTTTCGAGCCCTTTGAGCTTTCGTACGATCAATGTTCGATGAGCTGTACGGCTTCTAGTAAGAAAAAAAGCTTGTGGAGATTGAAATATTGGATACATACCCCATGGACAGGCATAGGAGACGTAGAGATGGTATCGGCCCGCCTCCGCCGGGAATTGAGCATTAGGCTCATTGGAAATGAATCTTCTGAATTGGGCCGCTGGGCGTTGCAGCTCTCCTTTTTCGTTCCAGCGCATTTTGCACTGGCTGCTGCTGTCGAATTACTTAATGTTATATGTGATGAATATTTCTTTCATATAAGATTTTATTTGGGAATCGCTTTATTATATGTATTGGCAAGCATGGAATTAACACATCTATGAGGGTCTGAACATCATCTAGGATACTAATGCAGGAACCCCTGCAAGGTGGATGTATCAGCAATTCGTAATCAATGCGGGGATTGATTAACAATTACTGCGGGGTTAGGCGCGCTTAACATAACATAATCGGAGGCAAAATAACGTTATGTTCTCAAATTAACTACTAGAAGCCAATGTAGTACTGTAATGTTGCCCGGCTTTACGGTCTTGAGTTAGTGTGTTAACATAGAGTGACCGAAAACAGATGGCCCTATGCGAGGTTCGGTAACATTAATAATTGGAAGGTTGCCATTATTAATCAATGCAACGGCAAGAAGGTACCGAAGTAGAAACACAATGATTTGCAATAATTGGTCATCAACTTCACCTTTAGTATTATTTAGTATTATATGTAATATTCCTAAAAACACATCAGATTTAATAAAACTCTGGAAAGAATGTAGTTGCCGACCAGCAGCTCACATTCATCAGTCTACCACATCGAAGACTTGAACTTAGGAGATATTATCAGTTTCATATAGAAATTTTATCATAGAGGTCTATATTTTATCTATATCCCTTTTGATATATTTATATCGATATCCGCGAAAACTTCCGAGTTTCTCTTTCAAACCACTATTATCAAATACGCGTTCACGATGCCAACCGCGAACACCACCTCAATAATCACAACCGCTCGACGCATCAAGCAAAAATTCATCGCCAGTGAAGTTTCTGAAGGGGGAGGCGTCCGCATTCGTCGAGCATTACCAAGTGCAAAACTACGCCATTTGACCCCATTCCTTATGCTTGACCATTTTGTAGATCAAGCAAAAAACGCACGTGCGATTCCTGACCATCCCCATCGTGGCCAAGAGATTGTTTCCTATGTGCTATCCGGCGCTGTCAATCATGAAGACTTCCTCGGAAATCATGGTACAATCGGACCGGGCGAGCTACAATTCATGACTGCCGGCCGAGGGATCATGCACGCAGAACAGCCGCGGAAAGCCGACTTGCAACGAGATTCTCCCGAGAGTATTATCGAGGCGCTTCAGCTTTGGATTGATCTACCTCAGGATCTCAGATACACTGCACCTCGATATCGCGATGTGAAAGCTAAAGATGTTCCAGTGTTGACAATCGATGAGGATCGTGTAACCGTGAAAGTCATTGCGGGTGAATCACATGGAATAAGTTCACCAAATGACTTACTCTACACACCGATTTGGTACTTGGATATTTCGATCAAACCAGGTGGTCATATCCAGCAGCCAGTGCCCAAGGGATGGAATGCATTTTTGTATGTCTTGAAAGGATCCATATCTGTGGGCGAAGAATCGTCACGGATTGAGAGGTTCCACGTTGCAGTGTTTGAAAAGGAAGGAGAATATATCGAGGCATCAGTTCCTGAAGGTGCAGAAGAGGGGAGGTTTATCCTTCTTGCCGGTATGCCGCTGGACCAACGCATTGTTCATTACGGCCCCTTTGTTCTATTCGATGAGAACGAAGTCCACCAAGCTATGGTGGACTTTCAGATGGGAAAGAATGGGTTTGAGAAAGCCTTGACCTGGCAGAGTGAGATTTCAAAGGGAATAACATATTAATATCTATTGGGACTTGGGACAATCTATCAGTTGGAAAACCTTATTCTAGAAGGAAATATCTGGATTTTGAATCTACCATAATATTTCATATGTTATTATTCACAATGGAGCGATATGAAGAGCTCTGAGAAGGAAAAAAAAATGAGAAAAGAGAAATATAAAAGAAACGCCTAGTCAACCTAAACGCCAGAAAGCCCGATCCGAAACTCCGATCCGTTTCCATGCCATCATAAAAATAACTATCTTCTAGAGAAAGCCACAAGCGCAGCTATGGCAATTCCTCAGTGTTCCCAGTTGGCTTTCCAAAATACCACTGTGCGAGGGTTTTGATAGCCACCTCATCCTTCTTACGAAGGTCAAAAAGCTTGGTCGGACGCACCACCAGAGAGTTGCCATCAAAGTATGCTTCGATTACTCGAGCATGTTGGGGTCCCGTGAAGGAGAAGAGAAGAACCTGTAGGATTTCAGTCAGTTTTTTTTTTCTCTTTCTTTTTCTTTCGATGTGTTCAAGAACTGGGAAGTGGGGTAGAAATACCGGTGCAATCATATGCTGAAGGAATCGGACCCGTCTCATTTGTGCGATAATCAAGCGTAGGGCAAGCATTATTTCTCCTCGAAACACCTGATTGTCCGTGGCGTCAAGGTTGTTATAAATGATGGCCTTCGCGTGCGGATATGGTCCCTCGACCTGAAGAACACACGTTGGTCCAAATTCAGGATAGGTATGCTGGAATAGGCCTACGAAAGGCACGTCGCCCATACTGCCTCTTACGTTAGAAGCCAAGTCCGATATACAGGATGGGAGAATTTGAGAATGGGAAAAAATAATAATCATAATAATAAAAAAAAAGTAGGCTTGGTTACCTGACAGTAGACCACGGTATGTCACCATCCTCGTATTTTCCCAGACGAAAGTAGTGGGTGATATAACGTTCAAAATAAAGAATGGTGGCACGGGCATGATGCAGTGGTTCTCGGCCATCGACAAAAGAATCGAAGTCATCATATTGCCTCTCCGCCCGCCGATCAAAGCGATCATCAGGATCTGGCAGCAAGGTGGCAGGGTATGGAGTGAAAAAAACAGGTCCTGAGCGAGAATTCTCACTTAGATCCATGGGCTGGACACTAATTTTGGGTATCTTCGGTTGATATAAATCAAGCACATGTGCATCAAGGCTTTTAACTTGGTTTATGAGCGCACGCAACGCAGCCCGCAGCTCCCGGCGCTTGGGGGACTCGGCAGGACTAGCCATGGTAAAGAGATTTTGGAAGACCGATTTGAAGCACGTTAAAATGACGGAGAGGAATCTTTCAATGAGAAGTCTGCATGCACCCTTTATACCCAAATCAAGGTTATTCAATTCGTTCCTGTGAGGTTACGCGCTGTGGCGTTGAGTGTTTTGGTGTTTTGCGGCGTGATTGGCCCAAGCTTGTTGCCGGGTGACCGCCGATGCCAATCATCCAATGAGAGTCCAACCATCGCCCAGTTATTTTTGTCTCTTAATCTGAACGACTTGAGGGTTCAGTCATTATGTTAATTCCCAATAGGAATTCCTGGTGGGGGAATAGCCGCCGTGATATGAGGCATATTCACGCAGAACTCAAAACACCACATCTCTACCCTCCCAACTACCTACTGGTGCCCTCTTGGTAATCGTGTTAGTATGTGAATACAACCCAGGAATATGGAGCTGAGGTGGCCACCTGCTACACCAGGGAGGCACCTCAGAATCTCGAAGTTGTTCAGAGCTATCCTATCTATTGTTTCTACCATATGATCTGGAATGATAGTATTAATATATTGTGGGTTCCCTTCATCCTATTAACAAGGTTACCAGGGGGGAACCAAGTAGGTAGTTAGCGCTTGTTGGCTAACTGGCTGATGCTACTAACAGTGACGTTACGTGGTTTGTCGCCTGACCAGGTTTTGTTTCATATAGCGCCTTGTTTGATTAGAAGGGGGGTTTTACTCTATTTTGGGCTCGAGATAGGAGCTGCCTGTTCATCTCATGGCCCGCTGCTTCCAGGTTCGGGCATGTTCAGCTCAATAATGGAGTGTACAGGGGTAGATCGGTCCTATAAACACTCGCTCCATTTGCTAGTTGTCCACAGGCATGATAATGGCCTGCCATAATCATATTCTCTTTTCTCTTCTTCTTTTCTTGAGTGAAAATCGCACTCCTTCTCAACTTCTATTAAATACACGGAAAAGCCCCATATAACTCGCTCAAGGGTTCACTAAGCATTTGTTTTCTCAGTACTTCTTGTCCGACTTACCACAATGCCTAATGAGTTGCCTGATAGTTACGCACTATGGGTGCGTGATGTTCGTGAACGGAAACTTGAGGGGAAAACCGTTCATGCTGCCGAGCTTGCCTCTGGGTCAAAGATCGAATATGAGCAATTCTTGCTCCTTCGCGTCCTTTGGCAAGTATATTCCAGATCTAGGATATCCAGGCTCCCAGAAAAAGTGGCCCAGTTGCTTCCATTGGCAGAAGAGATGCTCGCAAAATATCAATCATGGAGGACATACTGTGGTAGCTTTGGGATGCCAATAATCCCAGAAGGGAGCTTTTCAGTCGCTCGCCACTATCAGATTATGGCTGCAAATAACAAAGAGACTACCAATCCTAACAGTTTCGACACCCCCATTGCGATGCGCACCCGCTCCAAGCGAAAGGACAAGCTTCCAGATATTTCCAAATTGCAACTGAACCCACCCAAAACGCCATCAAAACAATCCACCAAAGTGCCACAGACACCTGTTCTAGACCCTTCTGATGATGATGATGATGGTGATGATTTGGTTTCGGAAGAAGAGTCTCCTCCCTCGCTGCCCGCCACTCCGGCCGCTCAAGTACCCGAAGAACTTCAAAGGCTGATGTTTCCGCGAACGAAGGATGAGCAGATTGTGAACACAGCCCTGGTGATCTTTCTAAATGCACTTACAGTCCATTTTGATGTTTCTAAAACCTGTAATTGGACCCCTCACAGGAAAAGCTTTGTTGCCGACTTCAAGCAGGCTAGTTTCGAAGCGCGAACCGATGGATATCTGGATGATGGCCAGGATAATGCCTATGCGCTTATTGAAGTTAAGCCTATATTACGGTCATTAAAAAGGGATGCCATCCAGATGCAGGAGAGCGCCCAAATGGTTGGGTGGGTCAAGAATGATCCTTCAGACAAAGCGTAAGCCCCCGCTTTATTTCAATGATTGACAATGTTTCTAAAACCACTTGTAGACGAATACACGTTTCGCAGGATCGGCATGAAATATTTTTGACATTTGCTGAATATGATGATGATTACATTGCCTATCTCAAAAATGAAACACCTAAGAGCGCAAACCCATCTTTCCTGACCATGCACGAATATGGTCCCTGGGACACGCAGAAGCCCTCTGATATGAAGGAATTGGGCCCTATCCTTCTTGCCATAGCGCTTTACGCTGATGCTGAAATCCGAGCAAAACAGAAGTCTCAGAGCAAATAGCCAGACCACTTGGAAAGTTTACAAGTATACCAGCGTCTTGTTATTCTTGGTCTTTTCAACACTGGCGCCCCCCTGGTAACCTTATTAGTATGTGGATTCCACGGTGGAATATAGAGCTGAGGGGCCGCCTGCTATTTAAAGGAAATCTTTTTGAATGTTGAAGTTTGTCAGGCCGATTCTGTCTCTTGTTTTACCATGTTTTGTTTTGATCCCGCTATTGTTTTTCATTTGCAAATTGAAATTTAAACAATCAAGCTCAACCTGGTGTTACTCCTGAGTACCATGCAAACCGTAGCCCTTTGAGCCACTAGTCGTAACACAACAGCACCGGAGACAACTATTCCTATGCACCAAACATTTTAGCTAACATGTCATGTGCAAATTGTTGGATTCTACCCTACCTACGTGAGGCCTAAGCTAACTAATCTAATGAAACACAACAAATTTAACTATAAAGAAAATTAGCATTTATCAGTTCCCAGGTTAATTAGTGAGGGGAAACTAGATGGCTTAGTCTGAATTCGACTTGAAAAGGGGTGCTTTATGAGTGTATGGAAGGGTCAACGATAAACAGATGCCCCAGAAGAGCATTGGTCTGAGGCTGATATGGGAATAATTTAATTTTTAATTTCCCCTTTTTCATTCTTGCGGGTGCAATACGAACAATAGCCTAAAGGCTTTATCTCTTATGGGGAAATTTAAGTTTAAGATCCCTTGACAAAAAGACCTCAAGCTGATAAATAAAATACATTCCATCCATTCTGCAATTATAATAATTCAGCCATAGCTTGTGTTAAAGCCTCATCTTTAGCATGGATAGTTCCCAGATTATTAGTCATCCAGGCTTCGTCAACCTCCGCATTAGCTCTATCATTTACTTCTTTTAAGTGTGAAGACAGCCCCTGCTCAAGGAAAAATCCGCCTGCAGTTTCAAAGAAATTTGTTAGGTATTCACAGTTGTTTTCGTCCCACTCTAAGTCTGTAACTGATGAGAGACCGAAGTCGGATGGCATGTCTGACAGTTGTGGATGGGATATTGTTGGATGGTCAGTGAGCCGTAAGGATGCCCGTGGTGACTCATCAATAGGTAAAGGCGTGACAACGGTATCCGAATGATAATAACATTGAGATATGTCGGCTGAGCGTAGGCTAGCTTGGGTTGAATAATTGGTTGTGCCACAGAGGTAACTGCTATCGTCATCTTTTTGAGATGGTCGATGAGAAGAATATCGTGAAGAATCCAAATTAAGTCCGATTAGCTTCAATCTCTGGATGATATTCTTCAATCGCCGTGAAGTTCCTGATCGAGTTGATGACTTTCGAACCATGTCTAATGCCATATAAAACTCTTGCTTGCATGTCTGACTGAATCGGGAAGGTGCATGAAGCACAGCGAGGAGCATGGCAGCAAGTGCTGAAATCAGAAAGTAATTAAATGGTTCAGGCCGCTGACGATATATATCGGAAAACTGGTTAAAGTGCTCAAGTACTTGGACTGTCCTTTTAGCGGCTTCCACAGCCGTGGATGCGCCGTCGACGTCTGCATCGATACTCTCCGCAGTGAGAAGGTTCTGACGATATACAAGGATTCGGAGCTGATTGGCCTGAAGAGCGAGAAGAACCTGCTGTGTCATGACATGGCTCCCATTATGCGGACTTGAGGAAGATATCTCGTTGAGGTCAAGCCTCAGTTCTGGAGGGATTGACCGAATCCATCGTTGGACTTGAAAATCAAGATATGCGCAACTATCCGTAGTTATCTCTTTGGGACGATGTCTCCAACCGACGACCAGATCCCATATTGTTGTTGCTAGACGAGCATATGAGATCATACATGTTAAGTATGGGTCAGAATGTTCCTGCAACAGTCAGCAGGTTTACAAAAGATGGTTTGATGACAATATCATTAATAATATACGCACAAAGCCGAAAAGAAAACCAACTTGCTGTGCATTGAGCTCAGGGGTACTTACCAGTTCCGGTAAATCAGTATCCATATCAGAGTCCTGAATACCAAGTGGAAGCCCGGTACCGAGCGACCATTTCCGATCGAGTACGTAAATGCACCACCAGAGTCTCTGCGCCCAGATCCATTGAAGCTCCCCAGGGAAGATACCACCAGTTCGTTGCCACGTCTCTTGACGATGAAGGCCCATCTCCATCCCTCCACCAGCAGCCATCCTGATCAGTCTCCATGCGAATACTTCATCATCACGATAAGAGTGAAAAATGGACCAGAGGAATGTCAGTATGCAACATCTCCAGAGCATGAACAGTGCTTCATGTCAAGTCTTTGAATTGAGTTTTAGTCTGAAAACTTACTAGGAGAGTTAAGATAAGAAGTTCTTTCATGTCAACCGTGGCAATCTTCAATCGGCCGGCAAACTTGTCTTGGACTGAATTGGCAAGCTTTGCAGCATGTGGACTTTCACCATGAGATTCAGCTAATAGTGCTGTTGCTAGAATGATCTTTAATACCTGAACATCACGCGCGTAAAACCAATCCTCATCAATTGGGCTCATGTTGTCAACAATGCCATTTTGGTAGAACTCGGTGATATAGGTGCGAACGGCGTTTAGATCCACGCATGGATAAAGGATACCCACTGCGTCATGAAAAATCTCTACCAGTCTCAAAGCCTCTTCCTGTCCCAACATCAAGAGTGGGTCACGATTCTCGAGGACATCTGGTGCAGCAAGTGATTGTGCTCTTGAACCATTCAGGCTCTCGCTAGGCCATGCTTTACCGTCCTTCTCTGTAGCATTTCGCAATTGAGAATTAGACAGCCCCAGTCCAAATTCTGCGCTAGTTGGTCCAACATATGTTGGTGATTGAGGCGGGTTCATAATCCATCTCGGATCTGATGGAGACTCTGTTATCTTAGAAGTTGACTGTGATGTAGCTGCTAGTGTCCTAGGAGACTCCAACCGTCTGACTCGTGCTGATAAGGATCGCATTTCTCGTCGTAGAGCTGCTATATGATCCTCGACTGTCTGAGACTGGCTTGAGGTTCTACCTCTCTGTCAATATATAAGATGAGAAAATTAGGCTGTCGATATGGCTACTAACGCATTGTTTTTGACCATGGCTGAGTGCGCTGGTGGCGCATTGGGAGTGTAAACACATTGGACACCGTCACGAGCACATTGTGAGCAGATTTCTTCACCACTACATTTTAATTTTCGTCTTTTGCATTCCGTGCTATTGGCCTCTCTTAGTCACGCGGAGCGACGACGGAGGGATTAGAACGTTGATAAGTAACCTACCAAGCAACTTGAGTATATTTCGCCCGTTTCCTAGCCCTTCTTTGATTCGAAGCTACTATACCCTCTCTATTGGACAGGTGAAACTCTTCCGACTCCATCTGGGGTTGGTTAATTAGACATACGGATGTATGCTATGTGCAAGGACCGAGAGGAGGCTATCTACGATTAACCGAAGAGAGGGTTTTGGCACGGAAGAAATTCCGCTCGACTAGGTTAAAATAACCAGCCGCTATAATCCCCTAGTGGGTTGATTGATTATTAATAACTGATAACGTATTTCTCTTAGCGATCCATTCTTATTTTCTTATCAGAATCGCTGATCCCTGCAGCTGATTACCCGAAAAGGGTTTATGTATAGTTTCGGAGCCCTCCTGCAGGTAGAGAGAGGCCCTAAATGAATAACTCCGTCACCCACCGTATTGGGCTAGATCCACACACAGTTACGCATAAATAGCTAGGAAGATAAAGAAATATAATACGATTTTTAAGCTCCTCGATGCGTACGGTACAAAAACCTAGCCACTTGATTACCCGAGCCCGAGGAGAGGTACAAATACTATATAACCTAGACACTTATACGGTACATTCGTCCTCGATTCTTCTTCTTTCTTTTCTTTTCTCCTTTTCCCCCTTCAGAAATGTACTGCATTTGAAGGTTTATAGTCACTTCACTTCTCTTGGCAGTTACATTATTAGATACGAGAAGTGCGACAGCAATCTGATGGAGCCAAGACTGAAGATTCGTTCTTGGTAGAGGGAACATCCAGCGAAGGATTTTCAGTGAAAAAATCAGCTGGCCGAATCATTAACTGAAGAATTTCGACAGGCCTATTGATAGTGATCAGCATACAAATTGCAGAAACAATCAATTGAATTATACCCACATTACCGGCCAGTCTTCAATTCTCGGGTTGTGAGTGATTCCGAAGGTACTCCACACTACAACATCAGTCTGTTCGATTGACTCGCCCCTTTTGACTGCATCTGATACTCCCTCAATTTCAACTTGACTTTGTAGCGTATAGCGACCACCGGCGTAAAGTTCCCCATCGCGATATTTCGTGACCCAAACGTGGTGCTGAGCAAATTGAGCTCGCTGTGCTTGGACTGATCGTGGATCCGCTAATAGCAACTGTGTAGCTGGTGGTTGAAATTTATAGCCGACAGGGTTCTTGCTTATTGGATTAATTTTTTGCGGGTTAACTATTTTGATGGTACGGTTTAGTTCTGGTGCAGCGTCAACCCATCCTGCTTGCTTAAGAGTATTCTTGGTAACTTTGTAGTAGTTGCCGTGTGGATTTGTCGCTTCATTCATGGGCACGGGATGAGACTCTTCCACGATTACTGAATTTTCATGGCCATCGATAGCAGGGTCGATACGAACACTATAATGCCGGAATAACAGTGGTTGTTTATTAGTATTTTGACAAATTTTAGGGCAGATATTGACAAGAATGGAGGGGCGCCCTCGTTTCGATCACACTTACGCGAATATGTGTTGATGATTTTGTGCGAGTACTCCAGTGCTGACCACATTTCCATAGTCACTCGTTTTATTAGCATCGATATTGACCACGTTGAGGATGCCCGTCGCCCGAGCTTCGACTGTTATTCCTCCAGACAAATCAAACTTGTAGGCGAAGATATAGTCATAATTTGCTAATGTAATAATGAACTGAACAACACTAAATAGACCGGTCAGTCATGATCATAGATAGGTGAGGGGAGTCTATTTTTTTATACGTACAATTCACGGTGTCGAGTGACAACTGCACGGTTCGTTCTCCAGTTAGTATGTTTCCATCCAATGCCATTGTCCTGCTCATGAAGGCAGATGGCGTGCGGCAACCTCTTTGCTGTTCCATCTTCATCCGTCATAATAGCGTCAATATACTTGATCAGCCCAAGACAGTCGCAGCCGAGAGAGAGATTGTTTGCCTGGTTTCCACCACCACCTGATAAGATGTGTTAGTGATCACAGTTGACAAATTATGTAGATTTAGGAACTAAGGCTCATACCGTCCTGTGAACAAAATTAGTTTAATGATAATACGTGCGTATCAGGTAGTATACACTTACACCAAAATCAAATGCTTGCTTTCTTTGGTAAGGCGAACGTGGGTCGGCATAGGGTACAGTCATTTCACTAATACTTAGACGATGCATGACGCTGCGACCATTGTACCATATATCGTGTATCGTTGCACCTTCGCGAGGGTTGAAGGCAACACGGAATCTCCATTTTTGCCATTCAATCAAAGACTCGTTTGTAACCCTAAAGGATGGGCCTTCTGGCTGCACCACATTCAATGGCTTGAGATCTTTACGTGTCCCCTGCGGTAGTAACTCAGGAACATATTCTGAAGGCTTGCAATGCCCAATGATGTCGCTATTGAATGTCTGATCCAGTAACCCATCACCTTTTCCTCCGGTTGCAGGTCTATCCACTCGAATAATTTCCCCCGTTAGTGCGTCCAGAATAGGTATGAATGGCAATGGGTAAGAGTAAAAGTTGGCATCTGGATTTCCGGAGCGTTTGTCCTGTGCGAAGCAGAGTCCTTGAAAGTATCGGCGGTTCTCATCGGTAAGATCCAATCCACCGTAGGGCCAAGGCTCAATGATCACCTCAAATCCTTCCGGGAGTGTAAAATCGGCAAGCGCCTTCTGGAATAACGGAGAAGTTTTACATGCATCGACAAGTGTCTCAAATTCACTCCTAGATATCCAATATGAGATTAACATCATTCTGTATTCGCACGGGTGCACATCGTCTCCACTTACATTGTCAGGCTCGCATGGTGCCGTTTGTCAACAACATGGTGTTTGATGCGTTTCCGTAGCTCTACGTCAACTATTGACTCCTCGAAACTTGGTATACGGTCGGCACCGATCACGTCGTACTGACATAACGCAAGCCGAGGTGGTCGAGGACTGGTTGGACTCAAACGACCTGAATGTTCAAGCACGAGATATTCTTTGAGTTGCGCTTTGGGAGGTTCCTGCAAATAGATTTCCCGAAATTTGACGATGCCATTCCTATGTGATGCAAGGACGACGTCGCGGGCGATGTCGATCTCGCTCTGGCTAAGGATGGCTAGTGGATGCTGATGCATGGTAGCACTCAATGTGTTAAATGACGGCTTGTTAGGTGTGGGGATAAAAAAATCAACGAGGACCGATACAACAATAAAATAATAGCCTTACACAGCACTATTGTGAATTGAAATCGGGATTCAAATCAGGATTATGTGCCATGGGCTTTTTATATCTTGTCAGCTAGGCGGATATGGTAAGGCGTGCAGAGCGATCACCATCACTAAAATTAATGATAACAGACTTCTCCACCACTCCTACCACCATCAATGTTCCGAGGCGCCTAAAATATTCCCACAGATCATATCTCAGATTATATTTTTCTTTAGGTAACGACTGTCCAGCCATATCCAATTGCAATGGTCCATCTTCCCCAGATTCCGCTATGCATCTTATCGCTATCTCGGAATCTCGCAGTGAGATCATTCCGAGATTCCGAGGTTCCGGCGCCACAAGTGCAGTCTGGTTTCGCTTTCTAGCAATTGATGACAATTAAACTGTTCGCAGATCCTTTTTTATCAAGATCCCCCCAGTATCCACTAACCTGTATAGGGGTGAATATCCCTACCCCGCATTTTTTATATGCACCTGAAAGATAACAGAGATAATGGTCCGGCAGCGCTTACATGGAGAAATCACCGTGCTGTATGATAGGACACCTCGGCAGTATTCCGTGTCAATCAGTATTGATCAGGCTTATGTAGAGATAGAGAAAGCATAAATATGTTTTGTAACTCATAGTGCTGAATTTACTCAGCTGTTCCTTTTTGGATTTAAATATCCTGTTACGTGCCTGTTCTTTTCATATACTAAAGTATCGGTACTATATACCGTCATTGCTCGAAGAATTAAGATGGATCAAGTTCAAGCACTAGAATCCAGCGAGGTGAAGAATTCCTATCCTAAAGTGGAACAGGGTGCAAGCGATGACGCCCAGCTTGCAGCATTGGGCCACGTCCAGGAACTTCGCCGTGGATTCTCAATATGGTCTATTTGGTGTCTTCAGATCTCCTTGATGGCTACTTGGGAAGCAGTATCAACTGCTTCCGGGGCAGCTTTACAAAACGGGGGGCCAGTTTGTCTGCTATATAATTAGTAAGTGATCGAAAGGCAATCCCCTGATTTTGGCTCTGCTAATCTCGATACTTTACAGCCTGACCACATTTATTGGAACCATATTCGTTGCGCTTTCTCTAGCCGAAATATCTTCTATTTATCCCACAGCTGGCGGTATGACATTTTTTTTTCTCCCCTTCCCTCATTGAGCCTGATATACGATAATGAACTTCTTTCAACTTATGACCATTAATAAATTCAGGTCAATATCACTGGGTATATTGTATCTCGCCAGCAAGCTTTCGAAAATTCGCAACATGGTTCACTGGCTGGCTTAGTATTGGTGGACAACTCGTCTTAACAGCGTCTGCTGGGTTTTCAGCCGGGCTGCAACTTCAGGGTTTGATAACTCTCAATCACCTCGAAACGTATGTCCCACAAAGATGGCAAGGAATGCTATTCTACTTTTTAATTATACTTTATTCGGCAATGGTCAATATCTTTGGATCAAAAGTGCTACCACACACAAATATGATAGCAGGTAACTGGCCCCTGATTCTTTTATCTTATAATCGAGCTGTCTAACAATGTATGTAAAATATTAGGTATTCTGCATATCATAGGCTTTGTCGCTATTGTCATTTGTCTTGGAGTCATGAGCGAGAAACACTCTACTGCCTACGTCTTCACCAATTTTTCCAATACTAGTGGGTGGAAGAGCGATGCAGCCTCATATCTCGTCGGGCTAATAAGTGCGGTCTATCCATTCCTAGGGTAAGCATCAGGACATAAACTCTCAAGAAGATATATTTACTGAAATTTTAGATATGATGCTGCCTGTCATCTCAGCGAAGAGCTTCCCAAACCCTCGCGGAACGTTCCCCTGGCCATGATCACCAGCACATTGATTAACGGAATAACGGGTCTTATCTATGTTATTGTTATGCTCTACGCCCTTGGTGACTTGAACGATCTTCTGCAATCACCTATCGGGTTTCCATTCATGCAGCTGTATCTGAACGTCACCAAATCTCGTGGTGGTGCATCGGTTATGTCACTGGTTGTCAGCCTTGTAGCTGTTGCTGCGAACGCTGCAGGGTGCACGTCTACTAGCCGAACCGCATGGGCTTTTGCTCGTGACGAAGGTCTCCCCTGTTCGCAATTCCTATCGGTCGTCAATCCCAAGTTCAAAGTACCCGTGCGAATGATAGTAGTCGTCACTACACTGCAGATCCTCCTTGGGTTAATCTACCTTGCATCCAGCACGGCCTTCAACGCCGTCCTCTCTATGGCAATCCTAGGAATGTATGCTTCTTATCTTTCACCTATCTGCTTCATGCTTCTATATGGTCGAAAGTCATGGCCCCGTGCTCCTAGCGGCCATAATTTCGGACCATTTCAACTTGGACGATATATGGGTCCAGTGATAAACGCCGTCTCTATTATCTGGTTGATCATTGCTATGATATTTAGCACATTTCCAACACTCAGGCCTGTAACTCCGGAGAACATGAATTATTGCATTGTTGTCACAGTCGGGTGGATAGCGATAGGTGCTTTTTATTACTTCTTGGGTGGGAAGACACGGTTCAAAGGTCCAGTAGTATATTTTATTGAATAGGGGATCAGAAAAGAAACAATGTCAAGAACAGCATAATTTATTTGTTATATTAACTAGTTAATATTTGTTTAACTGAGTCTATTTATTACTTAAAAGATACGTTTAGAGCCTGTCTGTAGTAGACTGCTCTATTGACACCGCAGAAAAGACCTTCTTTCTTACAAACAAATAACCCAAGACTCCACTCCACTTAACAAGTCCTAAAACCCACACATCGCTAAAATAACTTGATCCGACCCCTCCTCCGTGTTGACATCACCCACGTACCCAATAGAACCCTGTCCAAACTTCCCAAACGCCACCGGCGTCTGCTCCCTATCCGCATGAATCGGCTCGAAAACCAATGATTCACTCATTGAGTCATTACCCGGCAAATATACCGCCATGGCAGGATCGACATTCTTTAAATGCACTGCTTTCTGCGAATAAGACTGTAGCAATCGATCCCTAGTCATAGCCCTATTCCCGACTCCTAGAGCGCGCTGGTTTAAGTAGAGCGTCGTGCGAAGATAATTGCCGTATTTCCACGGTAAATCGAGTTTTGATCGCATGAATTGGTTAAATGTTGGTGCGTTGACGGAGCCGGGAAATTGACAGCAGAAAATTAACATGCCGCCGGAGCGTGTGTATGTAAGGACTTTGTCGAGGACCCGGGAGTGCTCGGACTCCGTGAGCCCTTCGTCGGTGGCGAGGATCGCGGTGGGTGTGTTGTTGGAGAGGTAGCGGATTGCGGCATCGGGTTTGGACGCGCGTTGGATGGTGGCGTGTGAGAAGAGTTTGTCAATAAGGTGGGAGTACATCTCATCGAACCAGGGCTGAGAAGAAAGGGAGAGAAGAAAGACCCGTGGGCCCTGGGGGGAGGGGTGTGATGCTGTTGATGCCATCGTTGCTGTTGGCGTTGATGAGTCGGACATGGTGGGCTCTTTAGAATTGATGATTGAAATATGGTAGATACGGAAGACCTTGAGTTGCAACCGAAGCGGTAGAAGTATGGTTCTATTATTTCAGACTACTGTCGGCCGCCGGAAAAGAAAGTGAAATTTCCCATCATTATGAATTGACTTTGTCGGAGTAGAAGTGGCGGCGCGAGATCCCTGCTGATTTAAAGAAATGGGTGTAGGCGAAATGAACTAGTCTTGAACTTATTATGTGCATGTTAAAAGCTGCAGGGGAGCCAAAGTCTAATCATACCTGTAACGACAAAATTGTTTTCCGCCGGAGCCAACAGATCATCACACAACAAGCCGCTATTTCATGGCATCATTATTTTCTTGATAGTTCGAATTGAAAAGATTCTATATCTCCTTGAACTAAGAGTATCTCTGAAGCTTCCAATGAACCCATATTGACCAAGGTACAGTAAAAGTCTAATATCGTCTTGTATGCTTCGGTTATTTTGAACATACTTCTACGGTTGAAAGGTAAGAATTACAATTTAGAGTGTCCTTCTAAATCTTCAGGCAGCAAAAAGAAGCTAAACATACAATATATATCACCTTCCACAGAACACTCTAAGATGCTGAATCTCCAAGTGTGATGGAAAAATCCAGGAAGAATGAAACAGTTAAATTTGTACCCTGAAAATAAGCATTAGCCGTAAATAACCTCATCCTGTGAGGTCGATTCACGGCCTGTCGTCCGCTTAAGCATTGACCAAGCAGTGTGGTCGGTGCTTGGCCGTTGAGATGCGGAAATTACGCTTCTTTTCCCTGCTCATCGACATGACTCGCTCTGGATAGTTCGTGATGATACCATCTACTCCGTGGTCTAGCATCTTTGCAATCGTAACTTCGTGATCCACAGTCCAAGGAAAGATCTTCATGTTGAAGTCGTGAGCCCGCTTGACTACATCCTTGTTTATCCAAGGAATATAGCCAGGCGTGTTAACGGTCACAGTCCAGGGGTCTCCATGCGCTGGTCCCACGATCTCTGCTCCTATCGAGGCAGCTGCCGCAACCCAGTCTCCATTGAATTCGGCAAGATCGATTCCCCCAAGCCATGGATAGACCCCATCAATAGGTACAATAGTCTCAGCTTCTAAAAGCGCCACTATCACCGTATTGGGAAACTTCTGCTTGATACCTACCAGAGTCCGCCAGTCGAAGGACTGCAGGGTAGCGCGGGAAGCAAAACCCCGCCTCTCTAGTAAAGGGACGATTTCATCAATGTATCTCTCCACCGGCAACGTCTCATTCTGTTTCAGAGGATCCAGCTTCGTCTCAATATTGATAGCGATGTTCTTATTCTCATAGCAGTCAATGAGATCTAGAACCTCTTCGAGAGTGGGAATGCGGGTATTCTGGTAGACTTGGGTTTGTAAATCACAAGCCATCTCAAGAGAGGATTTCACAATCTACCTTGAGCCTGCGGGAACTCAGAAAGCTGTAAGTCGCAGCTTATAGTTTTGACCTCCTCAAGAGTCAAATTTACAATGAAAGCACCGACATAGTTCCCACGGCATTTCTCAGCTGTAATTTCGTGCTACGAAAATTTAGCATTTATCACAGAACCGCTGCTATGGATACGAGCTTACATCATGCCAGACGATAGGAATACCATCTTTTGTGAAAATAACATCCATTTCGAGGACATCGATCCCAAGTTCCTGCCGGTCATTATCAATTATCTATAGAGGATCCTGAGAAATAGCATGTCTAAAACCAACCATTGCATATGCAAATGCCTGAAGATTACATTAGTGAGAGATCCTCAAATGCGCATCAAATAATCTCTAGAATCCGTGGGTTGTACCCAGAGAGAGTTCTCAGTCCTCATCCCGCTACCTCCCCTGTGGGCTTGAATTTCCAAGAAGCCCTGTTCATGATTTCTTCCACCATGCGGAATCGAACCAATACCGACAAAGGAAACGGCTGCTCCCAGAAGAAGCAGAGATGATTTGACTGTAGATTTGACCAATGTAGGGAGTGAAGTTATGAAACCCTGAGGTTCGAGCAGATACTCGAGTGATGATGGTAGATATTTCACGAAGTTTTGTGACAGACTCTGACCACCTTTGACAGAGAACAATTCCCAGGCCATCCTAGGCCCTTTGCTTTACTCCAGCCCAATGTGTACAAAATATTTAATTGAGGGAGAGAGAAAAAAAAGGAAAAGGAAGAAAGTCCACGATGAGGCGACAAGAGATTTCAGCCTGCTGCCTTATCATCTGTTACGAATCCCTCACGCGAGCAACCCGCACCTGCCCCGGAAGGCAGACACACTCATGTTAGCGCTTCAATGGAACAGGAAGATCCTTATCAAGGACGAATTAGATTTTAGGAAGAGCCGTTATCTGCACTTCCCGTCGATGATAACCATAATGCGTCCGTTGTTCGTCTCTTAGGTCGATCCCCACCAGGGCCACTAGGGCTGAAGATCGACAGCGCATTTGGTACCAAAGATGGAGCCTTTAGTGTCAAAAGCGCCACCAAGCGAATAGTGGCATCGTATTTCTCGGAATCTGGAGAATCCTGGATTCTTGGCTGACGGAAGGGCCTCAAGACTGATGGGAGATAGAGGAGTTATCTCCGAGAACGGAAGCCGAGGGCTATCATCCCTCGATATCCCCCAGCCGTCTTGGCTGGTCGCGTGCAAGTTGATTGCCACTCTCTGATTTTGGATATTGTAAGCTGCGTCAACATACTGTTGCTCTATCAAATTATGAAGTAATTAATGATAGGCTTGTCCAAAAGTATTAATGGTTATTAATTAGTACATAAGGTTATTGTACACTATATCATCGAGGAATTCAGTGTATACGAAAACGAACTAGTTGCAGAGTCCGCTTGACATCTCAAGATTCATATACTTAACCCATAAATGAACCACAAGCCAAGACAGTAAATATTATCGTCCTTCTCGTTAAGATCCAATATTTATATAAAAAAAAAAGGAACTATAGCTCTCCCTGCTTCCCCAACTCATCCCCCAACAACTGTATCGTCCTTTCATATACCTTTGCCCCCTCCATCTCCCATCGCCCAGGAGCATCCACATAGTCCTCCGTACCGTAAAGATCATCATCGTCATTCTCACCTGCTATCCCATCGAGATCCATTTCATCCTCCTCTTCCTCTTCTTCCGTAATTCGACTATCCTCACGATCTCTAGCCTCCACAACAGCAATACGACACGCCTCCGCAAGACTCTTGATCCTAACTTTCTCCGTCATGGAGACGACATTGCGTCGGCTCTCAAATCCGGAAATCGGCGCGCCTGTATCCACATCTTCCCCTGTCAAGAGGGACGCAAATATCGCGTCCAGTTTCTTGATCAGACGAAATGTCGATCGTGGTGAGAATGGATATTCTGGTAGATACGTATTGACCACACCAGCTAGGGATATCAAATATGGTATTTGGAGAGAAGCTGCATGGAAATGTTAACTATACACTTCCTTTTGTTTTTTACATCACTAAAAGAAAGGGAGAAAAAGAAGAGAAAAACATACGCGTCCCACTAACCCAAATAACATCAACTATCGCTTCAAGATCTTTCACAACTTCCTTGAAACTCTCATATCCCCTCTCCGCTTCGGGAATATCTTGCTCGCCAATAGCACTGCTGAATTTCTTCGCGTGTCGGCGATTCACTGTCATGAGGCTCTTGTCGATATGATTAATAAGTGCTGTTTCTTTGATAGAGCCCGATCTTAGTGGATGAGTTCGCTGCCGAGGTAGACTGGATGGTGTTGCGGTAGATGTGGAGAAGGAAGAGGGGGCCGGAGAGGTGAGACTTGGATGAATGAAGCCTCCGGGAGGTTCTCCAAGAGTGTCTGGTGAGAGGGCCATTGTTGATATAATGATACCGCAATATTAACAAAAGGTGATATTTAGATTTCAAGGAGATCTCCAAGTCAAATCTTGACCCAATGATGTTGTGGTTAAATGAGCCGCCAATGATCAGATATTACCTCTTGCGATGTACCTAGCGCCTAGATGTTCAAATCGGCAACTGGCTTGGCGGCGAAATAACTTCCACGTATAAATCAATATAATTAAACTTAACTTCAGTGGTCTTTTTACTCGAGCTGCCTGTAGAACCCACGATGTGCATTAAATCAGACGAGTCGTAGATCAAGATGTCATACCGGATGCCAAGACCGGGTGGTATCGGTAGACTTACCGGAAACGGATCCAACAGCTGAGCATGGAGAGAACGCTCGTGATACACTTCAATTTGGTTTCGCATGTATGATTGGTGACGGATGGTATAAGAGGGAAATAAGTTTGATGTTTTTACGGGGAATGTAGGGGTTACGATCATGGATGCCGAATTCAATAATCAAAGCTCCATCGTTTCTAACCTCGCATGAATAATAGTATAGAACAAATTGACAAGCCAGAATAGCGAGGCCTTATCAAAGTGAGAAAGTAGCACTTCGAGCAGATAACTGCATTGCCCGTGCGGTTCCGGTATATACAAAATAATTTTTCCAGCTCAGACGCCCCTATATCGAGATCAACAGAAGAAATCAGTAAAGCCGTACTAAACAATCTGTAAAGCGACTTAAAAGAAATAACACTCAGTTTCAGAGTGGTGAGAAGATTTGTATAAAGCTGGTTTTTGAAGGCATGGCACAAACACAGGATATCCTGATTTATGCTACTCTGGCCCCAGCGGACTCATCAAGTGAACGAGAAATCTGTTGATCGATCGATAGGTTGATCATTTGTAAAGGTGCACTTACACAAATGCAGAATTTGCATCATGCGAAGAATATCCATTTTTTGAGATCCATAAAGCCCGAATCCAGTAACGCCTCGCTAATCACGTAATATTCTATGTAACTGTCCATGTTGAGTCAAAGGAAGATTATTACTCGGGCTAAGAAAGAGTCAGTAATTCCTTTTGATCAAGAAAGCCCCCTCGATGATAGAACATAAAGAACACAGGCTACTTACCCTTAGCTTTCCACGTTGCTTCTTCATCTCCTCCAACTTCTTCTTGTCCTCATCAAACTTCCTCAACAACTCATTCTGCCTCTCTTTCCTCTTCTCGCGCGTCTGGAATCTGTAGAAATCTTCTAGACCCTTGTCCTTCTCCTTCAGCTTCTCAACCAACTCCTTCTCCTCCTCCTCGCGTGCCACACTATTATGTTTCGGCCCCTTAGTAACTGTGATGAATCCATCTTCATCTGGCTCCTGCGCCTTGCGAGCAGCTTCGCGTGCGCGCGACTCCTCGACCTGCGTGAACACCGTCATGTAGTCGCTGATAACGCGGAGAAGTTCCGCACGCGGAGGGTACCGTAGACGATCGTGGGTGGTGTATCTCTGAAGACCAAGTGGTGGAATGCGGTCTTCGATACCTTCTCCCCAGACGATCTTGGGGCGGTGCTTGGATGCCTTTCTAGCGGCTTTTAAGCTCGCTTCCATGCTGGGTTTGTCAACGAAGACGACGATCGCGTGTGCACCGCTCTTGTGTAGTTTCCTGTCCCATGTAGATGGGAACCAAATATCATCGAGTTGGCTTTCTAGATCGTCGGTAGTGACTCGTTTTCTCTTTTTGCTTTTGGTAGCGATACTGCCTTGAGCGGAGGCTCCGACGCTTTTCTTTGTTGGGACATCCTCGAAGTCGACTCTCTCGACACGTCCACCCGAGAGCTGGGCGCCGAAAAGGTGCTTCAGGTGAGTTTCAGTGGTGTCTGTGGGGATATTGACCAGGAACAGAGAACGAGGAGAATCGGGGTCAGGAATTCGAGGCTCGTGAGGTCGGACGTAGATGTAATGCGTCGCGGACTGGGGGAACGACGATGGTGCCGGCAACTGTATGGGCAGGGCAGTGTACCCTCCTATTTCTAGAACTTCCTTTTTCATCTTGGCTAATATTGCAACTGCTCAATGATATAGTCGTAAAAGTTGCGCGGGGAAGAATAATTATTTCGGAGCTCGAAGGCTAATCCGGGAGGGAAATTTTACGCGACATTTGATAGGCTGGGCGGCAGGCTAATCCTGCCGTTTTAAATCACAGATAGAACTAGTAGAACAGCATCCACTCCATCAACAGAAACAGTAATCTTCATAGATGCAGGTCTCTCCGAATCAAATCTGACAATTTCCACAGAATTTATGAACGAACTCTACATGACTCCCTACACCTTGTCCGGATCATTGATGCCGCCGTTTGTGATTACGTAAGTTGCTTCGCGCTCAGGACAATCTGCACGAGTATCAGCTTACGATCTCACACGTCAAGACGTAACTGACGCACCTGGAGAATCTTGAATTTTGGCGACGCGTTCCTCTCCTCGACCTTTACGAAGCAGGACTCTGGTAGTGGAAGCATGAGCGAGGATATGTCCGCCAACAGGCTTACGGCCGTCTGCGCCAGCGAACAGAGTGCTAGCTCCTGGGTCGCTTTGGACTTGATTTGTCTGAATGATATATAAGCATCAGTGTGACAAGTAGGATAAGGGAAGAGCTTCACCATGAGGACGCAGATGTTGAATTCTAGCGACAATTTGTCAACAACAACCTCAGTTCATGGACGAGAATAGCAATACCTTCAGCCATATGCGCTAGTTTCATCAGAAACTGATTGAGTTTCTGCTGACGGTCCGCAAGCTCCCCGCGACCACAGTAATCGACACGGAAGCAGTTCATGATGCTGTCGATGATCAGCAATCTATACTCACCGGCTGCAAATTCCTTGGAGAGAGTATTGAGTAGTTCAAGCTGATGCTCACTATTGAGCGCTCTAGCATAGGCGATGTTTTCTCGGGCCAAGTCAGGATCGATTCCGAAACGTTCAGCAATTTGAGCGATGCGTTCTGGTCTGAACGTCCCTTCGGTGTCAATATAGGCAACTTTGCCTTCTGCGCCTCCCATTTCCTTAGGGAGCTGTGCCACAACAGACATAGTATGGGAGAGCTGTGTCTTTCCACAACGAAACTCGCCATAGACTTCACTAATACTCATGCTCTGGAATCCACTGTGGAAATATAAGATAAATACGATCAGATAGGGTTTGCTCTTCAGGATGAACAGCTCACTAACCCTCCGAGAATGGCATCGAACTGCTTGCTCCCGGTAGAAATCTTCACAACCCTCTTCCTCTGATGGCTCAGTTCCATAGCAGTAATGAAGCCGGACGCAGATGGCTAGATGAGCGTGATTAGAAGACAATATGGTGAGAAAAGCATCAAAGAAACTCATACAAGACACTTCTGAACAGCCTCCTTGATCTTCTCGACCTTGACTTCGCTGAATCCCTTGATCTTCAAGAGTGTCTTGCGTGTAGCTCCGTGGACGGACTGGACGACAACAAAACCCTATATCAGCATATCATCGAAAAGGCCTCTTGGATTTCAAGTTTCAGAAATACAGCAACAGTATAGAACCCATTAGTCTTCAGCTTCGTAATGTCTGCGACTCCAATGCCTATCCATATCATCCCCGTCAGCAACGACAGAGTGAGACAGGCAGAGATTGGAGAGAACCGCACCATGTGCTTGTATGCCATCAATATCGACGATAAAGCTCTAATTTGATGAAACTATTGTGTTAGAAGCTGATTTTTGATGGGGTCTTCTAGAGAATCGAAGGTGAGCATCTTTCCCTACATCATCATTAAATTCACCGCTGGAGTTTGAAGCAGGCATGATGTTATCTGTAAGTACGACTGCTATGTAGATCAACGATAGAAATGATGAATCTGATTCAAATCGAGGTTAGCTATTAGGAGAGGAATGACAATCGTCAGATATGGACGAGGCGAACGGTATCAGGGGGTGTCACGGGATTCGAATGCCTTCCATAAGAGGTAATGTAGTGATGGCCAGTCCAAATCACCTACATTCACTCGAGAGGTTGAGACTCTGACGTTGATATAGGGTTACTATACAGGAAGATAACCGGAGATATGATTCGTGAACCTGCTGTTCGCCACATCAGATAATATACTGTCGTGAGTAACATCAGGCGTGTTTAGGTCACAAAATTATAGTAAGAGTCAAGATACGAAGAATATTCTTGGAGTAGAATTTTTAGATCCCAGATATGATGAGCACGAGATGAGAAGACCGTTGAAATGAGAGGTGCCACCACGCCAGCCTCACGTTAGAATTTTTCTTTTTCTGATATTCAACACCGACAATCACATCCATACAGCTTGAAGCCAAGACCACACGAGAACACACATGGTTCGGTCCATCGCCGTCCTTCCTCCGCCCCGACTAACCCTCATTTTCTCGCCTCGTCTCCTCCTTTTCTCTGGTAACACTTTTTCATCTCAAGTCTGGAGATACCCGTGATAGAACACTAGACGCCAATCATGAGGCTTGAGCCATGCAGGGAATCCAAGTCGTAGGAGATCCTGGGACTTCATGAAACTTTTTTGTTGTCGTATACATAACAAATGTCGGTGCCGAGAACCTGAAACAGGGGCATAATATATGCAAGGAAAAAAACCTATCGAGGTGAAAGGTTAAAGATCGACCATGTCGCAAACCTAATACAAAAGGAAGAATGGTAATAAAATGTGTCCGCAGAGTGGAATGGACTAAATCGTAGGCCCAATTTAAGCGGCTGCGGCAGTAGGAGCCGCCGGGGCAACAACCGGGACTTCAGCAGTGGCCTCAACAACGGTAGCAGTAGCAGTGACAGGAGCAACAGCATTCGTGGCAGGGGCAGCAGCAGGTTCAGCAACCGGCTGTGCGTTGGCCTCGTTGGTAGGGCATTCCCGAGAGATGTGGCCAGCCTGAGAGCACTTGTAGCAGACCTTGCCCGCAGAGCTCAATGGGCCACCATTGGGGGCGGTGCAGTCACGGGAGATGTGGCCCTAGAAGAAGTATGAGCAAAGGCCAGTCTATATAAGGGGGGAATACTCACAAGCTTGCCGCAGGCATAGCACTTCATGGCCTGAGCCTGGCAGTCACGCGCGAAGTGGTTGGGACCACCGCACTTGTAGCAAGTGGCAGCTCTAGGATAACCGCCATATGCACGGTAGCCGCCGTTGAAGCCTCCACGACCGGCACCAACTCCACGACCGGCACCCTGGACACTAGGAGTGGGGCAGTTACGCTTCAGACCTGTCAGCAGTCATTCGAGGTAAGAATCACAGCGTGACTTACGGCAAGATGACCGGGCTGGTTGCAGCTGTAGCAACGGCCACTGGTCGCGCCGCCGTTAAGGCGGAGGGTAGGGCAATCGGCCTGAACGTGGCCTAGTCCCTGGCAATGATAACATTGCTTCGCTAATGCAGGGTTAGAGATCTGACATCCCGCCTATCACCAGATAGGGTGCTTACTCTCAGTAGTACGAGGACGGGGGCAACCGTTGGACTCATGTCCTATCCGCTTGTTAGACAAATCGTGCTATACCAGGGGGTATGCGTAACCAAGCGTACCAGGTTGCTTGCCTACAGAAGGTTAGCGCGAGATCCCAAGGAATGCATGAAGGATCCACCAACAGTTGTAGCAGAGACGCTCAGAGGACGAGCAGACCTCTATATGAAGTCAGATATCGCCATTCTCCACAGCAGGTTCATCCGCAGTCTACTGACCAGCATAGTGGCCAATGTTACCACATTTGTAGCAGGCACGACGGGACAGCAACATCTTGTCGATTGACTACCATCATAACAGTCAGCCCCATCACCATCCCATCATTATTACCAATCAATCCGTCAAAAATTATCATCGTAGGCATTTTAATTTGTCCGAATCACACCCGGTCAGAAGGACCAAAAACAATTCGTCTGAATGAGTGGAAATCATAATATGGTTGGAATTGTCATCCCCGTTTGCTGCCGCGGGGAGACAGTAGACATCAGACGGAGCGGAGACGGGACAAAAAAGAACTTGAAACCCCCCACAAAATTCCACGCAGGCGCAGCGAAACGCCATGAAACCCTCAAGGTCCTAGCTTTTCAAGGAAATGAAACACCACTCACAATTCCGATCACACCTAGTGACTTCGAGGCTCCTTTTCGTTAACTCTAATTACCTGTCAGTTTGAGAACCTTGGAGGAGGGGAAAGCAGATCGCAACAGCCCACTCAAGGGACTCGACAATGTTAGTGGGCTGGCCTGCGACAAGAAGGTACTCACAACGCAGCACACCAGACTAAACCCTCACAGCTCTCCAATCCCACCGGACCGCAGGTAAATTCCTTCCCGTAATCCTCAAAATGATACAGAAATAAGTCGTCGATGCCAACGCAAGAGGAGGGAGAGAAGAATTGTGAGGTCTTCGGACAAAATTGAAAAACTTTAGCTCCCGCGCTTTTCCGCATTGCGTAAGGCCGGTGCTGTTCCACCTCCCCCAGATTGGCAGCACACGCACGGCCCAAGGGTCTCTGCACGTTCCTGTCGGACTCTAATGCCGTATCTACAGGATGATGACGAAAAAATAGACATGGTGGGTCATCCCGTTATCTCCTGCATGGGTAAAAGAAAACAGAATCATGTTTACGGAGCATAGTCTTTCACATCACTCATATACTCGAGGCGTTTCCCCTCTCTCATTTGCTATATTAAAAAAATGTGTATGGATCAACATATAGAACTCCCACCCGTGTAAAATGCATATCAAGATCTTCGCTGTGACAGAACGTTGGGCATAACTTTCTGAGGCAATACTATCTATGCGTCTGCCTCCTTTTCAATAACAGCAGGAGCTTTGATCTGTCGTCCTTTGAGGAATTCCAGTCCCTCACCAGCCTAGAGTTCGAGTGTCAGCTTAATAAAGTTAGAAATAGAGAAATCAATTGACTTACGTAGCTGATCAGCGGAGACACTTCGACTCCAGTCGATTCACCCTCCGACACAACAATACCACCAGCCTTCTCAATCCAGCGCTGTCCCTGCTGCATAATGTCTCTCTTGCTGGTGTCGGGGTCATCCTCTCCGGTGCCCCTGGCGTTTTTCAAGGGAGAGAATTCCTCCTCTCGCTTGACTTCAATGGAGGCGAATTTTTCTAGAGGAGTCAGGGGGAAAACATCAAAAACGAACTGCTCCAGCTTGATGCCGTTGGGCTTCTCAGGCTTGACAGACTCGCCCGTCTCAGTGTTGACGCAAGGGATCTTCTTGCGGGCCACGTGGTGCGGCAGCTTGTGGGACCATGTCTCGATAGACTCGAAGAAACGGAAGGAGTAGTAGTGGTTGACAATGTTGGCAGCGCGGAACTTGAGAACATCAGGCTGCTTGGGGTCCTTGGCTTCCGCGGTTTCCTTGTCGATCTCAGAGTATTCCACGACATCCGGCTTTCCATTCTTAAGAAGGATAAGACCAACAGACTCGGTGGCATTGCGCTTTCTCACGACCTTCGTAGCAATATCGACATTCTTGGAGGCGGCAAAGCCGATGAAGACGGGGTCAGCGACCTTGACCAAGCAGTTGTCAACGCAGTAGGCGTGAATGTGTTCGATACCGCGATCTCTCATATCCTTGCGGACGCCGGAAGTAAGAAGAGCCTGGTAGATACCTCCATTTCCGTCAGGGGCGACAGCGACCTAGGTTGAATTAGCACTTAATTTCCTTGACATCTCCGTCTTAACCCACCTTGGATTTGCTTTCCAAAAGGATCTTGCCATCATTGGAGATACACGGCAGGACACCCTGCTCAAAAATAACAACATTGCTCTTCTCCAAGCCAAAATACTTGTTCTGCTCAAAGAACGCTTCCGTCGGTTTCCGGGTTGGTCCACTGGTCATGACATACCAGGGGATCACGACCTTCTCCTTGCCATATGCCTTCTGGGCCAGAAGCTGCACCTTTGCGATGCGCTCAGCCTGGATCTGGAACAACGACTTGTGGCTAGGAAGACCAATATCGAAGCATCCCTTGGGGGCAGAGCTTCCCAACCGGGTACCCTGGCCACCGGCCATAAGAACGACTGCCACCTTGTTCTCCGCCGTAAGCTTCAATCCCTCCTTATAGTACTTCTCCAGCTCCTCCGGGTTCGAGTCGATAATTGAGGCGGTCAACTTGTCCGGCAGGGGCTCCAGGTTGGCCTGCTTCTCTTCAGCCGTCACCTTGGGTGGATTCAGGGCCTTGTCAGCGAGCTCATTAATGCGGCTAGGGTCGAAGTTGGAAAGTTGATGGAAAAGCTGTGTCTTCTCAATCGGCTTCAGTTCTCCCAGGAACGCAAACACCTGCCCCTGACCAGCCTTCTCGTACTTCTCCTTGAGCTGTTCGAACTCCTGGGCAGAGGGCTCACGGGGAGCATCCTCCGTCTTGCCCTGGAGCTTGTCCAGGATACCGGAAACTGTTTCTTTCACTGCGGAGGCCATTGTTGCACTGTAGATGATCAGGAGAATGAAATTAGAAAGGGAAAACAAAGCTATTGTATAAGAAGTGGTGCGGACAACCGCAATTTGACCAGAGAAGCGGGGTGGAGCTGAAGTTCGGAGGGGTGTCCTTGAATGTCTCAGCTGCTCCGCACACCGCCTGGATGCTGGCTATTCGTGGGGCTTGAATGTCGTTTTTGGAACTTGGCTACGTTACTAAACTTACTTTCCAGCGACTAGTCAAAAAGTTAGGACACATTGCGTTGGTATGCTTGCGTGAAGACCAAATTTAGCTGGATCCGAGAAGCTATTACGCCACGCTGGCCCAGCAACAGGGGCACGGATGGCCCGTCATCGCGCCTTGGCGCAGAGCAGGGTGCGCATGGCGCGCCTGAAGCCAACTATTTGTTGATGATGTCTCTACCATTGCCTACTAAGTTGCAGTAAAGGGACTATCATAACGGATAGGTATATTGGATTATCATTTTGATCCCCTTAAAGGATTACTAGCAATACTCTTTAGTAAGAGCATGCGCAATTTTGGCTTCAATGCTCAAAGTATGTTCCGACAAAAATAAACCCCCAATATCGACGTCACGTCCGCCGCAAAATGCATTTAAAATGATGACAAGGATGCAGACATCATAAGAACAATCGACACCAGACTTCAGCGTCGCCGTCGATCGTAGTATCGGTCATCCCTAGAGTCCCTCGAGTCGCGGTGACTTCGCTCGGGGCGGCGATAATCGTCATGACGTCGTTCACGAGGTTTGTCGTGGTAAGTTTCTCTTCGCCGAGGACTCCGGCTACGAGATCTCTCGCGTCGCATTGGCTTGGGAGGCTCGTGTTCGTCGGGTCTTCGTCGCATCTCATCTCTGTCAAAAACCATACCGTAGCCGTCTTGCTGACGACGGTCATCGGAAGCTCTATATTGGCGTTTCTTCTCCAGGCCTGAGATGCCTCCAAAACCTCCCCTCTGACTCGCGCGCTTCGAATTTGTGGCATTGCGCCAGCTCTCGGATAGTTTTGAAACCTATGCTATAGATTAGCCACTTTCATATACCCAAAACCTGGGGCCAGTAGGCAACGAACACTTTGAGAGAAATCCACATGGATACGATGATCATCTATCAGTACCCCCTGCATTTTGAAATATGCCTGTTCACAATCTTTCTGGTTCTCAAACTCAATAAAGGCATACTGCAAGCTGTCGCCTGTTCGCTTATCCCTTATAACCTCACATGACAGGATTGTGCCAAAACGACTGAAAATAAGGTTTAAATCCTCATCTAACAACTCATCAGTATGCTATTATAAATTAAGAAAGACGATCAAATTGCGTACCTTGGGTGACAGGATTTAGCTTGCAGACGAACAGTACGTTTTCAGGCGGTTTTACTTCGGCAAATGGCAGGTCTCCAACCATCTCCAAGGTCAACGCCTGAGCTCTGGCTTCACGCTCTCTGCGAAGCTTCTCCATGGCTTCCTCATCCATATTCTCGTCTAACTCTTCGTCATCGGCGATCCTGACAGTCGCCAACTGGGCCTTGGAAGGCAGTGGGCTCTCAGATGGCTCAACCAGACCAGGCGGGTCATCGAAAGGATCATCCAGGACCACCGTATGACGGATACGTATATCTTTAAGAGGTCGTCCATTATCGTCAGTGAAGGCTTCATTGATCTTCTCGAGAACGTCAAATCCTTCAACCACTTTCCCAAATGGTACCGCTTTCCCATCCAGAAAGTCGAGATTATCACCGAGTGTAACAATAAACTGGCTTGCCACAATGCGCTCATCGGGATCCTTAGGATCTGGTACTGCTGCCATGCTCACCGTACCCTTTTCAGTATGTTTCAATTTCGGCGGTAGCGGTACTGAGAAGGTTCTTTTCGAAGGGCCTTCTAATAAACCCCATATTGACGATCCACCATCGCTGTCTGGGGAGCCGGGTCCGATCGGATCTCCAGTTTGGAAAGTAAAGTTCTTTTGGACGCTATGCACCGGCGAGAAATTATAGTATTTCACTTTGCATAGCTTCAGGAAGCTATACCGTAGCAATATGTAAATCTTAGTTTCGCGTTCAGCCACTCACCATATCACAGGGCTATCAAAGGGAATAAACTTACTTCTCACATGCTTTCGGAGAAGCATCGACCAGGAGATCTATCACAATGTCGCCAAGCGACGTTTCGAGGAGCACACTCATCGTGCGCAATCTCAGCGCGTCCCGCTGATGACGAAATAGACTGCAGTCGTCGAAATGGGCGTGTGCTAGAGTTCAGCGGAGGAATATCCTGAAGAATGGAAAAAGACCCTAGCAGAAGATTCCTGGTATTCGAAAGTAGACTCGATGGCCCAAGATTGTTGTGACACGCGCCTGTTGAGAGCAAAGACATGCGACAGGAAGTTCTGCGACGTTCCGGGGCAGAAAAGCGGAGCGCAAGGCGGCGAGAGACCAACTCGGATCCAGTTAAGTATGCAACACTTTCCGGTATCACTTCATAGCCTATTATTTCATTCGGAATCTGAACAATCTGCGATGATGGTAAGCAGCCAGAAATCAAGGACACGGCAGGCATATCTTGAGTTATTACACTTTGATATATCCCAGCCTGATCTAACCTCATAACCATCTACATACTCTATATTTAGAAGGAGATGGCAAATACAACAAGGATCGGAACATATGAATCTACCATTCTTGCAACTCGCTTCTCACTTAGAGAAGCGAATAGAGAATAGAGAATTTTAGGGTATCTAGTATCCATGTAAAAGATTGAATAACTGAAGATTATTGTCTCACTAATGGCATTTTTATCCTCAACATAAATAAACGGGTCTCTCGTATTAGATTTATATATAAGTTTAGCCCGTAACATTCCACGACGGTTTAGGCTACTTGATGGATAATCTAAAAATATGTCTAACATTCTCTGGAAGATATTTAAATAATTACTCAACAAATGCTTCCAGACATTCAATGACAATTGATATTATAGGTGCTGACTGCTTCGGAGCAGCGCAAAATAAAAGCAGTAGTAGCGACCGCGCTAGGAGCCAATATTTTTCACTGCATGTATAGACCTATATCGTATCTACCTATATACAGATATCTTCTTCTCCTATCATCTTGTCCAACCCTCCGCCCTGTGACACAGTGGGTTTTACAGTATTATTACTAATCCCTAAGTCGCCGCTTACGAGCACGTAATAGGGATTCCATGGTTTCATCGTGTATTTGTCCAATAAACTGAGTGGCCCTCCCCTTAGCTTTGGCATAATTCCGGAGTTCATATGTGTCTCGTAGGAGCGTGACGCTATGCGACCCCGACCCCGACCCCGATCCCGATCCCGACCTAAACAGCTGAGACTCTATTGGTCGACGCGATATCTGTATTGGCGCTGGCATGGTTGCGGAAATAGTAGTTTCGTTCCCATGCAGCTCCACGTGTGGCTGGCGGACGGAAAGGGGTATATTCTGATCTGGGGTTCCAAACCGTTCTTCGTAGAGATTTAGAGCGCTCTGCATCGATGCCTCGCTGACTTGCTGCTCCGAAAACTCCAAGTCGGTTTTGGTACGCTGTCTGATACGTCGAAAACTCATATAAAGACAGCCGATGGAAAGAGAAACGACGATTCCACACGTAATCCAGACAATAACATGCACCGAACAGGTAAAAAAATATTTCTCGTTCGTGTTGAGCTCCGTGTTACTATGATGATGTTTTATCGAGTCTCTTGTATTGTGAACGAGGGGCGTAAACCTCTTTGCCAACCTTTGGAAATACGATACCTTCGGTGGTGGAGGTAGTGTAGTATTCAGGGCGACTTTACAGTCAACAGAGGGTTCTTCTCTGTCCTGATTGGTGTATTAGCATGTGCTGAGAACCTTGGCACGTACAAGTACCTTGTCACTTTCACACATTTCTCTGAAATCTTTGGCGGCTGTCCACGCAGACAACTGAAGAGATTCCTTTCCATACTCAGTACCTATGAACGACGGGAATAAAGTTATAACCGCGACAATGAATCCTAAAACTGTGACGACAGTTCCGATCTTGGACAACAATGTCTTTAGTTGAGATCGATTATTTTCGAAAGTAGTGTTTTGGACCGACGAGCGTGGTGGGTTTGGGGAAATGATGTTGGGCCTCTGAGATATGAAGAGAGCTGAGCTTGGAGGGGTGTTCGGCGTCATGTTTGGCTTTTTTATCCCTCTCGGGATCTAAGATAGCTAAAAGATTCGTTTAGTATGAGACGTATGACGGTGGAACTTTGGAATATATAGTTTCAGTAAGCCATAGTTTACACTTGACGTTCTTCCTACTATGCTTATCGGACTCTCCACCTAAGTTCTCAGCCGCAGCTGGATATAACGCGTCAATGCGACTTAACGCGTGCTATCATACAAACACGTGAAGTACTTTTGGCCAACCGCGTCGGCACTTGCATGAGACAGCCACTCTGCTTACTCTCGGTCACACGTCCGGATTATTGGCAGGGAGTTGGGAGATCGAAGCCACCGGGCAATGGTCTAGGCAATAACATGGAGAACCTTGCCCGCAAGTGGGAAAGCATCTTCTACCATGCACAAGGCAGACACCGCTAGCGCCCGCTCTTTGCAAAGGTTCAGGTTCCGTTGGCTGGCGGCCTTGTCTGTTCGCGAAGGCATTCCGTGAGCTCAACGCCACAGGGCCGATGTAAGAGATTAAATAACTGAAGATTATTGTGTCTGCCCCATGGAATTTTGTCCTAAAGGTATAAATATATCAGGGCTTCTTAAGCTAAGTTTATATACAAACTTTAGCCTATAATATTCCATGATAGTTCAGTCCACTTAATAACAAGCTAAATAATATACTTAGAATTTGATAAAAGACATTTAAATAATTATTTAATAAATATATATTTTTTACCTATTCTATAATTATAGATCTTATTATGTGTTAGTCACTACAAAGGAGCACAATTAAAAGCATTGATAGCGATTGCACTAGTAGACAACATTTTCGCTACCTGAGTACAACCTTAGTACTACCGGGTTCGATGCACTCGTTGGGGTTACGATGCCCAGATTCTCTTCCTGATTGACTGCTTTATGTAGCTAAGGCAAATATTTGATGGCTGTCAAAGGACCCACAAACGCAGGTTTCAGTTCTACCCGCAGTCGATCTGCTCGTGGGGGATCATCCGGCGTATACGGAACACGTCATGAATGAACAAAATGGTTCGCCTTATTTGTGATATATGCAGAAGTTTATTCACGACTTTTCCCGAAATCATCTTTAGCTTTTATTGTGGGTGTATTTCCTGTGATTCATTAAAAGCAGGAGTAATTAATACCGAGATATGGAGAAACACCTGGATACGGATACGAGGTTCAGCCTTTCAGAAGACAGAGAACCAATCAAAAGAATCCGGCTTTTCTGATTGATCGATATAATCGAGTATCTAATGTGTTAGTGGCAGCTCTCTCACACTATCCATATTCCTCCGTTTAGGCCACTGTTCTCTATAAAGTGTTTGGTGATATACGCTAATCCTCAACAATCTGACAGGCATCAATGGGCAGTCTACGCTGTGGAGCAATATTACTGCATGATAGCTTCTTGCTAAGAGCTACAGGCGTCCTAGATAGTGTACTCTGGGATTATTTCGGTGCAACCCTAATTCTACTACGACGAATCTATCGGATTTGACGTATCCACTACAAATGCAGTTTGATTACCTTATGTGACAACACGATCCCGTCATCTCAATAACATTTCTGTATGCTGTCAAAGTCCATATATCCTTCTGGTTCCCTGCACGAATTCCTGGTACCCATATTGTCCTCATGACGCTAATGTCGAGGAGATATCATAAGAAATATTATAATTTACTCGGGAGCTTTCAGTCTACGTTCATTTCTGAATTCAACACTGTGGTCTTCTGCTACTCTGTGGGAGTAAGCCTGTCTAGATCAGCATCTAGAATATTCGACAATGCAACCACCTTGGGCGAAGCAGCTTCTCAGGTTCTGGGATACGTTGAAAATCCAGGACCAGATAACTGTTAGCAACCGAGACAGGTATGCTAAGATTTCTGAAATTACGAGAGATTTCTCGATATCAATCGTTTGCGAAATATCCTAGGCAACGCCAGCTCAAACAGAGCCTAGTTTCCACAGAGTAAAAATAATCTCCTAGGCTTTGGACCACCATCCATCATGAGATAGGCTTTAGACGGTACAGGGCGGCAAGATAGCAGCGGATCTCGGTGGGGTTCCGAGAAGTTTGCTCTCCTTCCAAATTGCAGTATTTGAGGCCAATCGGATCACGAACGAAAGTTAAACCCTGGAAGCAAACACCGAATTTGGAGAAGGCTGTTTAACATGGCTTTATTAATCAGGCTAATTGACAGGTTCGTCTATTTCAACAAATCGCAAACGCATGGCGGCTGCTTGCTCTCTAGCAGCTACCAAAATTCTCTAGACACAGAGCTCGTGATTCTTCTATGGAGACTTCTCCAGTACCAGGACCAAAGTGGAAGACATCCTTAGAGCTCCCGAGTAATCGATAAGTTCTATTATACACTCGCGTTTGCCTTTTTTGCCCCCATGAGGGACCATCGGCCTCTCCAAGGGCCATCCTCCTTCTCTGATCGACACCAGGGATCCTTAATAGTCTACTACGTACGACGTTACTCCGTGGAACTGGGATTCCAATCCGATACGGCCCCTTGTTGTCTATCGATGTCGTGTTCCATGCTTCCTCGCCTCTGTTCTCAACCTGATGGGGCGGCTTGTTGCAGGACCCCTGTGTAAAACGACAAAGAATTTAGGTACCAAACCAATCCAGGCTGATAAAAAGATGAATTGAGCGGTGATAAAAGCTGGTTCGGCAGAGAGAAGACCAATTATGATTGATCTGATTCTTCACGCCCCAAATGAGAAGATGGTCTTGGGAGAGAATAACAACTCAATCAGACATTTTAGTGACCAAATATCACTTAAATTGCATGCATTCTGGAAATATCCTACATGATGCTTGTGATCATGCTTTAATGCTTGTCGGAATAGTTCCCCATATCGATGCATCTGCGCCTCACTCCACGATATTTCGATTTCTTGGCGGACACAAGCTTTAGTTGATTACCGGCTTATACATAGTGGTTAGATCCCTTATCCAAGCCTTTATATTCCTACTGCTTACTTCATGAGAGCATTGTAGTCTCTTATCTATTTTAATCCGAATGCCGCAAGGACCAGGGTAATGGCAAGCCATTACTATACGCATCCGGATGAGCCTGGTTTGTATCGTCGATCAAAGCAAAATGTACTACTTCCGATTTCTCGATCGAAACGAAATGAGACAGGGCAAGAACCTTCTGATCGAAACAATAACCAAGTCAGATCAGCAGTTGATGGAGATAGTAAGAATCGCACATTACCGCAACGACGAAGGATTCCGGTTGCAGTAGGTGGATGCTTCTATAGCCCCCAAGATAGCATATAGAGACTAATATGTTCAGTGTAAACGGTGTCGTAGACGGAAGATCAAATGTAGTGGCGACCCAGGAGATGGGCAAGGGTGCTCAAACTGCAGGAGTTCAGGTACCCCGGACTGTCAATTTCTCAGGGTAAGTGAGCATCACAAGCTGGTCACCTTGAAGACATTGACCTGATATATTTATTACTATTTAGGTGAATTCATCTGAATTGCAGCCAAGAGCAAGCTACCCCAGCTGGCCGTATCCAGCATCGAATGTATCTTCGAGTTTAGGATCACAACCTAAAAGCTATGGGAATAATCAGCCAACTTCCAAAGGTGCTACATTGTCGACACTCAAGACAACTGCACCGGATATTTCCTCCTTGCGCAAAACGAGCTATGGTACACGGACGCGCAGCCAACGTCGTCCATCCACAAGACATGGTCTCCCCAGTAGCGTTAGGGCCAACTACGAAACTGACTCCATGGACTCACAATCAACTCAATCACCTGCATATCCGTTACCACATTCAACATTGATGCCGAAGTACTATGAGTACCCGGAGATTGCTCGATTAGGATATTCTAGCCCGACTTTCACAAGGACCCAGGCTGGGGCACTTTATTCAGATCAGGAACACTTGAATCCCTTCGCACAGACAGCGTATCCTTACATAGAGTCCCCTCAGACTTCACTATCCGCCGATATTCCTTCTCTATTCCCTGCCATCGAATCTTTATCTAGTGGCCAGGGATATGATCGAACTTTGCCAGATCCTACCAGCAGAAGTCAGTTGTCGAATAGCCTCATCGCTACTGCGCCATCATCCTCAGTCTTTCCGCCTGAGATAGATGGAAAGTCTAGGAACCAGTGGTTATCTCATAACAGTGCGTCACCGAGAAGTCAAGCTTCGATACGGAGCGTCTCAAATGTGACTGGTACTGCGAACCCTGCGGACCACGCAAAAACAGCTTCATCTGTTGCTCATGACGTGATCTTCAAGTACATGACCATGGGTAATAGTGCCCCTCTACCTCCACTTACGTCCGATACATATGCTGGAGATAGAATGGAGACTGTGGATGACTTTTGTACACCAACAGATACTGAGCGCACCAGGAGCTTGTCTAGAGACGATGATGATTCCTTGCTTTCTGTCGACAGTTCTAGCTCACAGCTTTATGGTTACAGCACGAGCAAGAACCCAAGACGCCGTTCACGAATGCGGTCATCTCCTTCTTCGTCTACCTTGATGAATGGAATGCAATACACTCGTGTTAAGCATTCAGATGATCCGCCTCTCTTGCCCTACGAGTTACTGCACCCTGAGGCGGCCCTGAACTTCCAGACCACCTCGGATATCCACAAGACCTCGATACCTTCTGTCAGTAACACGAGCAGTTACTAGACTTTCGTTACTGCAGAATTGGCTGTTCACAATACCAACGGTCCTCATACCCCAATTTCTCCCATCTCTACGCAGCGTAAGCTGCATTCTTGTCTCGGTTCATTAGCGCGGCGGCTTCCTTGTGTATATGTCTCCTGACTCTACAGATTGAAACTGTAGGGAAATACCAGCATGGATATTCGGGTGGTACCATTTCGTTGGTGGCGCCTCATGTCTATGAATCCCCACCATCCCCTAAACATCAGATTTCCGGTCTTTTAGGCGCAATGCGCCATCTTAAAGAGTTATTCTTATCATTCCGACCACAGGTAAACAATTTCTGCGATTGAGAGAGACCCAGGTTACCAATCAGTCACTTTCGTTTGTTTGGAGAATATAATAAGTCTCTGGCGCTTCTCGATTGACATCCTACTCAAGTGGGACAAGGGTTTTATTTCCGAAAGGCACCACTCAATAATCTCATTATTCTCTTCTCTCTTCTCTTTCTCCTCTCTTGACCCCTTTCTTCACAGGAGTCTTGCTTGCCACGATTCTATATTTCTCTATTTCGGGTTCTGCCAGTGTACAGGTACGTACTGGCCGCTCTGATGGCCAGGTTCAGTTTTTCATGCGAACTCATATTCGTCCATCCATCGATTGTGGAGGTAGCGTTGAACATTATCTTTCATAAAGTCTTCTCGACTAACTATACCTGTTTCTTTCTTTGCCCTTTCATCTTTTCTTGCCCTAGCCCCTTGGCGCCGATGCTACTTTCGGGATGTACTCCATTCTAGTATACTGTACACTACAAAGGCACCCTACCAGTAGGTAGCTAGCTAGCTTAGATATAGGATGACAATTTAGATAGATAGAACTATTAGGATTATGTGAGTGAATGTATTAGGGCTTTCACTTCATATTTCAACAAGGTATTGGCATCTGTGCCACAGATATAAGACGCTTATATTTTTAATTATTATGGGTGCGTAACACTACAGTTCTTATTTCTATTTTTAGGTTCCAAACCAGCGAGCATTCGATGTGTGTATTATATGTTTTTTTCCAGAAATTGTATCATATCTGGACTACGAAATAAATCACATGCGGTATCTCAGAGAACATATTATTTGTTGTGTTTACATGCAGCTAGAAATGCTAGAGCGCATATTTGTGTCTTCTGGATATGTGATGTGGCTTACGCGTGGTATATACTTGGGAGCCGCTGTGCCGCCGCTGGGCTGTGATGCTGATATCTGGAAGGGATAGTATAGAGTAAGGCGGATATCTGAGGGGACGGGAAAAAAGATTACGTCCTATCCATCAGTCTGTCTACGAAAATAACGCTGTATTCAGCAATGGGTAATTAGCTGCGCTAGGCATGTGGAGAAAGTGGGAAAGGATCCCTTTATAATACCAGCTACAGCACAGCTATCGCTGTTTTAAACGTGTGTTGGGATTTGTATGTTTCCTGCACAACCTGCCGCAGTATTTGCTTTTTTGTATCCATAGAAGAGTACATCGCTGATACCCAATGCTGGAAGAACGATGATGATTCCGGTGACTGGTGGTTTTGGATGAAGGATGATGCTGGCAAGAAACAAGAAATTTGGTTAAGAAATATCATCCAGAGCTTCCGAATTTCGACATTGCGCTCTTCCTCCCCGTCATGGTCATGGTCATGATAAAGCGTGTGCCACCAATAACAACATTTTGCGCCACCGGTACTACCGCTATTATCAGATCCAGCATCATCGGCCCCCGGCCGCCTCTGACTCCAATCCCATCTCCCTCTATCAGCCTGAAGTCGTTTAGTCCTTGCTCTTCTTGGGGCCCTTGGTCTTGGCAGTGCCGCGGAACTTCTTGGAACGGTTCTTTCTCTGCTTGCCTGTATGGAGGAAGAGATTGAGTTAGCTTGATCCCCTTTCGCGTCAGGTATAGTCTTTCCAGTCCAGCCTTGAAAAAGTTGATGCGGGAAGGAGGTATGGAACGTACGCTGCTGTCGGCTGGCCTTCTCGATCTTCTGAGCGGCACCAATGCGCACCAGACGGTAGTGAGGCTCGAACTTCTTCAGGGCCTCGTGGGAGTCGTAGACCAGAGCGAAGCCAGTGCTCTTGCCACCACCGTATTGCGTACGGAAACCGAAGACGGAGACCTGGTCCTTGTTGGCCTTGTAGAGGTCGGCCAGCTTGTCACGGAGCTCATCCTTGGAGACGTTGGCGCGGTTGGGGTGGAGGACATCCCTACACGAAGAAAAATCATCATGTTAGATATTGGAATCTGAAAAAAAATGTTTTCCAATCCATGCAACGCATATCTCCTTGATCTTTCCCAACTCTTGTTGCGCATTCTTCCCTCTCTCTTCGACGCGCTGGTGATATCCATCTTGGTTTGATGACGGGGAATGCTTACACGACCATCTGCTTTCTGGCGAGCAGCGGGTTGCGGATGAACTTGCGCGTCCGCAGGGTAACGGGGGCGTCGGCCATGATTGCGGTGAGTTATTGACGGAAACGAACCACCGGCTGCTGTGAGAATCTGCGTCGACAGGGGCAGATACTCGTGGGACGATGGGTTGGCGAAATTGATGTCGCTGTCGATGCCGTCTAAAGATTCAAACGTATTTTCAATTTCGGGACGGTGGTGTGCGGGCAAGTCAGGTGTGGGCTCGGCTAGGGCCTGACCCACGCTAATCCTGATATGGAATACTCCCACGATGCCCCTTCGGGATGGGATCGCGGAGAACCTTACAGCGAGAGGGGAACATCAAGTCTTGTTTCTCCTTTTACTGGATTTCAGGGAAAATAACATCATATTTATAGATTGAGACGACTATGGGCTCTACCGGAGATGAAGTTGGCATTGCGAAATTAGTTGCGCAGTACTTCCAATTAGTTGAGCCACGCGACCTCTGCGTTCCCTCCGCTGAAGCCATAGTCCGTCCAGCGGTACAATCAGCAATCTATGAGCAGATGTTTAACGAGGCTACTGTGTGGCCATTACCCCCAGTCGGCTATCGAACACGGGTCTTGAAAATGATTATATCACGAATTGAGGAATCAATATCAGACCCGGAGGAGGATGTACGAAGCCCCTCCCGTGCATTTTCTATCCAGCCAATCAGGCTTTGATTTTTGTTTTAAAATCTTTCTATATCGCTCATATTGCATGATGTACACCTTTTTTCATTCACAATTTCCGAGTTGTTCGTGCCCCATACAACCTTTTTCTGACTTCTTTCCTTCTTTCCTTCTTTCCTTCTTGCAGGAAATTATAGATGATCTCATGAACTGCTGGAGTGAACTTCTTTCACAGCCAAAGACCTCTTCACTCCAGCAGGCCCAACAACTGTCATATATCAAGTACACGGCACCTAAATCCAAAACGAACCAAAGAAATCGCACAGTGGTCACTTTAGAATCGAGGGGTCTCATCCTGGCAGCTGGTACCACAGGATTCCGCACGTGGGAAGCCGCTCTACATTTAGGGACATTTTTGTCCACACCAGAGGGCGAGTTACTTGTGCGCGGGAAGAGAGTCATAGAATTGGGAGCTGGTACTGGTTTCTTGTCTCTATTCTGTGCAAAGTATCTGAACGTGGAGAATGTTCTGGTCACAGATCGTGAGCCAGCTTTGATCACCAATATCCAAGATTGCGTGGGCCGTAATGAGCTCGAGGAAGTTCGACTTTGGCCTGCAATTTGGGAATGGGGAAGTAGCCTGGAAGAACTACCTAAAAACCAGGAGTCTAACGAACTCTGGCGTTTTGATGTTGCTTTGGGCGCTGACTTGGTACGAGGATTTCTACCCATTGCATATATTTTTCACTAATTCGTTGGTTCGTCGAATGCCGCAGATTTATGATGTCGATATTATCCCTCTTCTCATGTCCACGCTACTTGACCTGTTCGAAAATTATGAATTAAAAGAGTTCATTATCTCTGCTACGCTGCGGAACCAAGATACCTTTAAGACGTTCCTCAGTGCCTGTGGTAGGTTCTTACCCCATGCGCTTCCCTCTTGAAGTTAGGGTTGACGTCTTATGACAAATACCCTGCAACCTGTGTAACCTGCTAACTGAGAATTTCCCGCTGCAGAAAAAAATAACTTCCAAATTCTGAAGGTTCCCTTTGAGTCACCTACCACAGAGGCTCAGACAGGGTTCTTCCATTCAACTTCCATTCCCATCGAGGCTTACAAGATTACACCTTTACCCAAGACGGATCGGTGAGTGCTGCAATTACAGGGGGTTGACCTTTCAATCCTAGTGAGGCTAGTGTGCAGATATGTACAGTACAATGTCTGTATCACCTCAACTCGACCCAGCTTAGGGCGCCGTCAATTCCGGTCCGTGCCGTGGGATGTTTCACTTAATCCGCAATGACGTGGACTTCCACCTCCTTACTATCCATGACTGAAGATAATGAAAATAGGCCTTCTGGTTAAGATTCTAGGTCTTTCATGCGATTAAACCGCCGAGGTTGGTACGGCGTTCTAGCTGTCAAGAGTGGATTCGATCCTAGTAACCACTCTGACAGCATGATATTAGACTAAAAAGGATGAACCCTGCGCCTGTATGGTGTGCTAATTAAAATACCCTTAGCACCCTCCAAGTGCAGTCCATACACCCAATACGTGCGTACACTGCAGCCACCACAGCGGCTTGCTTATGATATGTCTAGCGGATTCAGGAGATGCTACTGGTCATTACTTCCTCTAGTCACAAGGAAAATTTACAGTATCTTTCCAACGACAGCAAAAGCGTTCAACGGACCGTTTTATTTCTATTAATTCATGACGATCAGACCAGAGACCAATCACATAGCGCGGTCGGAAGTTAGCTCGCTTTCTATAAACGAAAATATAAATCCAAATAGATTGAATAATATGTGCAATCGAATAACACAGCCTAAATGCTTTTTTCCGCTCTTTCCTAAAACGCCACAGCGATTATACATTCGCAATCTCGAAACGAAGGACTGATGGTGACATTGAATCATTTCTCTTTCTTTTTGGACTTGGACTTGGAAGACTTTTCCTTGTCCTTCTCTTTCTTCTCTTTCTTCTCCTTCTTAGTCTTGGTCGTGGAAGGCTGCGCGTCCGCTTGCACATCTTGGGAAGCCGGGGCGTTCAGTTCTGAAGGTGTCGTTGACAGAGCGCGGGCAACACCACCTGACATTGTCAAGGAGTCTCCTCTGCGGTAGGATGTGATGCCTTTCCGTTCCTCCGCTACTAGCTTCTCCTCCTCTTCGGGCGAGAGCATAGTACCCTCAATACTGATAAATCCGCGGTCGCGCTCAGCGCCCGGGATAACATCGACGTCCCGCACGCGGAAACGAATAGTCCCACGGACACGGTGACCTGATGCTGACTGGAAGTAGCCAGTTGCCGCTGAATCCTCTGCATCTATACCTTGCTCCTTGTCCTGAGTTTCCACACCCGGGGGGAGTCTGACTGGGCTGAAATGCTCTTTCGCCGGGTCAAAGGAGTCTTGCTCATCTTCGGAATTCGAGGCAGAAATGGCTTCTGACTTCTTCTTGCTACCTTCAGCATCTGTGCTGTCATCTTCTTCGCCCGGTGGAATCCACTTCCAGTCCGCTGGCAGTCTCCTCCGCTCAATGCCCACGGAAAAGAGATTGTAGACAACAGCTCCCAAGAAGCCCTCTGACTGGACATTCACCCATCCTTCTAAGATCTGATCCCGCTGAGGCCTGAAAACCAGGAATGTTGCCGTCAGGTATACGTAGAGGACGCCGTATTCGTTGGCGGTCATGGCCAATGTCAAGGGTTGCGGATTATCGCTATCCTTGTCCGGTGTCGTGCCTGGAGCTGGAGGTCTGCTAGATATTGAGGCATTCGAATATGCCAGAATAATACCCTTGAGAGGAGGGTAATAGGTTAAGAGAAGCGGCGAAAGATGTTCTGCCAGCAGAGAGGCTAGTGCGTGCGTGGGAGATATCGAAATGGGCGATAAAGGCAGGTAGAGAGTCGATGTTACGAGGTTGAATGGCGAGTCTGAGGATAGGGGTGCTTCCGGAAGCTTTTCTTTCTTCTTGTCCTTGGACTTTTTCTCCTTCTTCGGAGAGGCCTCTGTCGAAATCAAATCTGCCGCATCGGCAGTATGGTGCTTCCGTTTCTTTGCGGTCGATGCATGGTCCTTATTCTTGTGCTTGCGCTTGCGTTCGTGCTCCACCGAAGCAGGCTCATGGTCCGAATCGATATCCATGGCGTCGACCGACATGGTGGGCGCAATTGGGAACTCCGACGAGCAGGTCTGGGAGACTGGGGATATTGAAGCCAGTGATCAAGTTCAGCGTCTGCGAACTTTTTTTCTTTGGTGTGGAGTAGGAAACGGAACAGGAAGGCGGTGAAGTGGGCGGACAACTACAATAGATCTCCAAATTTAGACTCGCCTTTCTGGCCGCGATGTAAACTCCGAAGTAGTAGCGATATTGAAACAGTCGCGGTCACGACATCGCGGACACTGTCCCATTATTTTGATTCTGATGGGAGCTCTAGTGTGATCTCAACCTAGTCTGGCGCAATGTCATCACTTCTGTCGTTCGCTGGCTGGGCCGTCCTACCAAATGTGAGTGGTTCCGGTGTTTATATCCGCTGTTGCATCGTACTGTCAACACCGTGTCTATTATTCGGAAGTATGAGGGCTAATTGATCGCTTTCGACAGTACGCTACTTCGTTGGTGCAAAGCGTATACTATGGTCTCACTATTCGCGCCGGTGAGCCTCGACCCCAACCGCCCTCACCACGCTACGAACGTCACCGGCGGCGCATATTCATCCTGGTGGTGACCAGCTATCTCCTGTACACACTCTACGAAACATTTTACCAAGTCCGCCAAGCAGGGGACTTTTATCACGTCTTGGGTGTCTCACCGCTGGCCGATGAGAAGACAATCAAGTCTCGATTCCGTCGACTCGCAGCGCAACATCACCCGGATAAGCTGCAGCATGGAGATGGAATGTCGGCAGGTTCAGAAGCCTTCTTTGTGTATTTGAAGCTAGCGCAAGACACGCTGATTGATCCTGTGCGGCGGTTCGCTTATGACCGGTTCGGACCTGAGGTCATTCAGGGGAAGGAGCGCAAGACTATACAGGAATATGCCTTTGCGGCGCTCTACGGACTACTGCCACAGTATGTGGCTGGACTCTCAATGCTCATTTTCATGAGTGTGGCGTGGTGGTCATCCTGGGGCCGTTATGTGAGTGCCATTTCTCTTTGTTTTCTGTTCAAATAATTGGATTGCTGACATGAATCGGATCTCAGTGGCGCTTCTATTCGTTTGCGCTCCTTGTGACTCTTGAAATTGCCCTGGTGACGTATCCGTCCGCCATTTTCATTCCGGCCTCTTTCCTCCCTCCGGGCCTTCGATCAGTGCTGGGCATATCCGTCGACCGGCCCAGTTTCTATCTCCTGCCTTTCCAAATCCTCACTCTTGCCCGTCGCGCTTCCGTCACGCTGCACATCTTCATCTCGCAAATCAGCCCCCCAGAAGCGAAGAAATCATCTGATGTAGGGCAGCTGAAGCCGCGGACCCTGCAGCAGCTGGGACAAGTGTTGCAACTCTCTCGGGTCACGGAAGCAGAAGCAACCAGTCTGTTACAGCTGGGGTTCGCACCGTTCCGCGGAGACAGAGAAAGCGTGACAACGCTGCGACGAGGCATGAAGGAAGGTTTGGTTCTGGGAGGAGTGAGACAGAGTCCGGAGGTGAGGGAGGCCGTCCAGCAAGTGATTGAACGGAGGAAGCGGGAGGCCAATGGCAATGAGTAGAGGCATCATTCTTCATTCGAGCAATTTGCATCTGTCTTTTTAGAAGCGATATCTGCATATTAGGGCGACATACCTCTTTTGGACTGAAGTCAATATTGTATAGGCTATTATGCATTGTAATTATATAAAGAACTTTGATTCTCAGTTCCAATATCTGCGTGCATATGCTCGTGCTTCCATTCCTCGAAGAATGTATACCTCAGCGACGTTGTCGTTGCTGTTATTATAGGTAGGAAGACAGATGGATCGTTCTTTCTCCCGTTCGAGATTTCTACAAGTTCTTTATCCTTCAAGTTCCTACACGTCATCCCTCATATACTTCTGCACGACAAAAAAACCTACATCATGCAGGATGTTACGTAGATGCCGTTTCGCGGGACTGAGCTGTCTCAAATCAGCTGCGCATCTGCAGTGTCGAGAGTGGGATGCATCTTCTGATATACCCTGACCGGGACGTTCGGACCGTGGCCCAAATATTTCCCCTATTTTTCTTCAGTCTCGTGGCGTTGTCGTTCGAAGCGAATCGATTACTTTTACAGAATATACATAGTGCAGACCCTTTCCTTTTACAGATCCCTTGGCGCCTTTCCCCATCATGGACAGCGATTGCGTTTCTGAAGTAGAAGTACCCTCTTTTTGCAAAAGGCTGGCGTCATGGCCGGGTTGGGCTGTGTTACTAGTAGTTTGAGAAGTGGAAAGGCAAGGCGGTGTTTGGTTTGGCCGGATCGTAGTGATGCGCAATCCGATCCCACCATCCGGGGTTGGACGGGTCTCGAGCCTTCCAACTGATTTTGTTCTTTTTTCCAGTCCCAGGATGTGGCGACCCGGATTTATTCCTTACCGGACGGATCTCGGTGGTTGTGAACGTATGTCTGCGGCGTCGGCGCTTGGCGTCAAAGATAGGGATTACGGAGTCGTGAATAAGAAGTTAAATAGGGTGATGACGACGATGGTTGAAGTAGGGATTATATTTCTTTTATTTCTCCGGCGGTTAATATTATTTATAGGTCACATTGGAAAAAAACAAGTCAGACTACGAAGGATTAAGTATAGGTCTGTCATCGATGCACCCCGTGACGAAATAGGAAATCTGTACTTTTCGTACTAGTCCGTTGTTGACGAGTACAAGGGAAAAAAGTGCCCTGGTTGAGATTTCCCTAAATGGGGGATCGCCCTTGTGGCATTCGTAACGAAAGCTGAAATTCCCGCACGACGGAAGTAGTGGAAGCAGTTCAGTCGTCGAAAGTCTAAACTCGACCCGGTAGCCGTGGTCTGTGGTGCACCCCCGGCGGGACGGCGATCCATAGGATAGTTCTGGATAGGGGAGTAATTAAATCATTCACCTGGCAAGGGAACGAGGATGATGAATGGGGCCGGCTGGCGAGGATCAGCCGGACTGGGAAGGGAAACCTCAGCTGATAGGATCGTTTAACATGAGAGAACATGGGGAATTTGGCTGCAGCGCTTGGGTTCCTGGATAGACCAGCTGAGAACAGACTCGTGGGAAAAAAAGAGACAAAAGAAAAAGGCTGCGATGCGCGGCCGCTGGCCCTGTATGTGGCTATACGGTATGTGACAGTATGTATGGGCCGGAAGTATAGGGAAGGGGCGGCAAAGGGAGGCTGAATGGAGGCTGGGGCGGCGGTAAGATACGTCCTGACGATACCGACACGGGTAAAATACGATACATACCAAACTCACCTCATCATCTCTCCATCGGCCTCCCTGACCGACCGCAGAGTCTGCTAGACGAGAAACCACAATGAAACCAGCACACGCGCCTCGCCGAGCCCTCGCCTGGCTCTCTCTCCATCCCATCCCTTTCTACGCCCTCCCTCTCCCTCCCGACGTTCCCTCTTCTTCCTCCTCTTCCTCCTCCATCCCATCTATCCTTCCCATCGACAGACTATGTCACCACCCTCACCATCCAACATCGCCCTACCGTCCGTCTCCCAGACTTTCGCCTCGCGCTGACCGGACTCGCCGCACCGCTCATTCCTCACCCGGCCGATTGCCTAACACTACCAGCCTGACCGGTGGTTGACGCACCACGCAACCGTCTGCTGTCACGTCCACTTCAAAACAACACTTTGAGCACCTAACCGCCCTCTGACCTCACCACCGGGAAACCAACACTGAAGAGAGCTCTCAGGAGACAGACCAGTGACCATGCCAGCGTCTACTACTACCATGTCTTCTCCGACCTCGATCAACGGCCGTCTCAACCGGTCGGAAAAGTCCAACAAGACCGTTATTCTCAAGCTGTCGTCCGGCCTCCTGGGTCGGTTCCCAGGCTCCTCCGATGACAACAAGGAAAACGCCAGAGTTAAGGAGAGTAATGCGTCGTCGCCCGTCTCTACTGCAGACCCTGCACCGCCTGCTTCCTCCGCCGACAATGCATCCGACGTGGGCTCCACGACGCCTGCGACGGTGACGGAGGTGCCTCGCCGAAAGGGCATCCCGGGCCCCAAACCGGGCAGCAAGAGAGGATTGCACCAGGTCGGAGAGGTGCTGCCCAAGCCACGGGGAAAGCCAGGTCCCAAGAAGAAGCCTAGACTGTATGTGCCTCTACTCCTCTCTCCAATTGGAGATCTCTGCAAGTGATTTCATCTGGAATGAATACTGACTAGTGCCATAGGGAGGACGGAACTATCGACCACAGCAAAATCCTCCCAGCTGCACACAAACTGGGACCCAAGGCCAACCAGGGTGCTATCAACGCAGGCCTCCGCGCCCTCGACCGCAGCGGAGCTCCCTGCCGGAAGTGGGAACGCAAGCCCTTCCAGCTCAAGAGCTTCACCGGTGTGCTCTGGCAGGTCCCTACCTGGCGGACTCCGAAGCCGAAGAAGACGGAGGAGAACGGAGACTCTCAGGAAGGCGTCACGGAAACTGCTGACAGCGACAGCAAGGTTGACAACAGTGCCCTCCCTAGTGAGAAGAGCAACTCCGGGGACGGTGACATGACGCCCAACCCAATGAGCGTTGTCGACTCGCCGACTCCCACTATCGCGATGGCCGCATAGAGCGGGAACAGATGCCAACAATTCCTCTTCGTGTATATTAATTTGATGTCAACCTCTTTTTTCATCCTTTTTCTACGGAATATGGCGTATGTATTTGGCGGGGGTCATGTTGCTGTCGATTCGACTTGTGTTATCTCGGGCCAAAAGCGGGAGTGAGGGTTTACGTGCGAAGGGAGCGCGTGTGCTACAATATGTGTGATAGAACCGAGCCAGACCGTCTCTGGAGGCGTGAGTCTTGGGTCAGTTCCTTTCTTTCTGGCTGGTATGGACGATTTGTGATATGCTTTTTGTAATAATAGACTCTATGCCAGTCGCGGATGGATAATGTCGACGGCAGCTGATCCGACGTATCATCCCATCTCTGGAAATGATGAGCGATTACTGGTCAATTTTTCCTTTTATGTGTATCATCTTTTCTGCAGGTTAAATTATATGGTCTGGATACTATGAAGGTGATCCCAATTGACCGTCCTCTCCATACGCTTTTTCTGCCGAAGGAGTAAAAAAAATTTCCACCAGCCAGCAACATTCTCTGTCGTGGTCGTTGGCCGTTGGTCTCACGTGCCCTCAGCTAGTTACTCTATCAGCTGAGTTCTCCTGCTGACAGTCCTTTGTTCACCCGCTAGGGAAATTAGAAGTACTCTGCAAGATATAGATCCTAGTAAATGCTACACAGAGACATCATTCTGTGATTCTGTTGTACGAAAAGACGGGCGGCTTCTTCCAGGTCTTCCGGACCTAATGGCGGAGGAGGAACATCCAGCATGCCAGCCCCAGGTCTGGTCTGTTCTCACGTCTCCCGGAGGCCTCCCTAGCCAAGATGCTCAATGCTCCATGCTCACTGCGGGGTATGTAAGGATTTATCGTTCGGGCAGACCCGACTGGCTTCAATCAGACGCCACATGTCGGTGATGATCTCGTGCGCCCTCAGGCAGAAAGATAGAACACAGAACTGTGAGGTCACCTGTTAGTGTTTATGCAGCGTTCCTTTCTTCTCTCGGTGAATATATTCTCTTCGAGAGAGAGATCAGACATGGTGGAGAGGAGAGAAGGCCTGTGCCATCAATGTTGAGACGAGAATGTTGGACGATGATGCAATGGTTATCAGGAGAGGGAGCGATGCAGGAGCTGAACCAGGACCGGACCGGGGTAGAACCGCATCCAGATAGACGATCCCATCTCCAGTAGAAAGCCCAAGATGAGCGATAGAGAAGGAGAAAGCCAGTTATAACGGGGATCCGGTATCCCCGCGTTTGAAGCAGCAAAAAGTGGCCCTGGTCATGCTCGTCTCGTCTTCCGTCTTCCGACCCCCTCATAGAAGAACGTACGACCAGAACCCGAATGTCGTTTCTTCGCGAGCTTCTACTCTCCATTCCAGTTACATCCATCATGCTAGCGCCTGCTGAGCCATCTGTCATCTTGTTTTTAGATTTTAGCTCTCTGCCTACGGTGGTCCCGAGCAGCTACTAGCTGGTCTTCTTCTTCTCTTCCAGGGCTTGTCTGTCTGCTCTCGGCTCGTCTGGCACGGGTCTCTCCGTTTACGGCACGTCACTGGGGGAAGAAGAGACCCGTCTCAGGACAATAGAGTCCACTGCTCCCCGCCACTGAGAAAAGGGAGGAACTTAAAGCGGACTGCTGGATTTTCTTTCTGCTGCAGGCCAATTCCGGATCTGCTACCGGACATTCGTGTGAGAAGGAGAGTGGTTTCATATGCTCGTCCGGGGCCGTCGGTGGTTTACTTGTTCCTATCACGGACGACGACAGCATGACCAATGCTCCTTTCCCCCAAGGCTCCGGTGGAGCTCCTCCAACAACCTCATATTCCGGTCCAAGCATCTCATCGATGCCACGCCGTTCCTCCTACGCTTCTGTCGTGTCTGGAGGTGTCGCCGCTTCGCCACTGAATCAGAGTCCGTTTTCGCTGGCCAACATCGGCGTCGCTCCCAGCTCCACCCTGACCTTCTCCTCCCCCGCGCATTATCGTCCCGAACCTACCAGCTCCAGCACCACCACCAGCCGCCTTCCACGGCACACCTCTGTTTTGGATGCAGAGATGCAGATGAATAACGGCGGAGGGAGTAGTTCCTGGAGGAGAGCAGGTAATACACTGCCTACTTACTCCAGGCAGTTCTCTCAGCATCCCGGATACGACAGCTTCTACAGCGGAACGTCCGCTGACGACGACTTCTTCACTCCCTCTTACCTTCGAAATTCCCGATATATCGCTCGTTTAGAAGCTGCACATCGATCAAGACTCGCGGCTCAGCGAGAATCTGCCTCGAACCCGCCACTCTCCGCCTCCTCCAGCCATGTCAACCTACACCGCATCGCACCCTCACACCGCGGAATGACGTATGATATTATCGAGAAAGAGCCGTCGCATGAGACAGACAATGTGATGCCGCTGCCGTCCCGATGGAATGAATCGGACAAGTACGCCGGTCTCGAGCTGTTGAACGATGGGCTGGAGGTTCGGTATATGGGACCTCCGAACAAGCATGATCATGAGGCTGCCGCGGTGCGGGCGGACTATCCCATGCCCCCGCAGTGCGGGATATACTACTTTGAGATCACAATATTATCGAAATCGAAGGAAGGGTAGGTTGGAGTCGGGATGTGTTGTTTGCTGGACAGACATGGCTGACTTGCACGCAGGATGATCGGTATCGGATTCTCGAGCTCGAAAGCCTCAGTCGAGAGACTACCAGGATGGGAGCTGGAATCATGGGCCTACCACGGAGACGATGGAAAGTCCTTTTTCGGTGAGAGCCAGGGTCAGGGACGGCCCTACGGCCCGACATTCACTGTGAATGATATCATCGGTTGCGGAGTGAACTTTTCGACGGGATGTGCCTTTTTCACCAAAAACGGCGTTTTTCTAGGTGAGTGGATCACGCTGGAGATTGCCGTGCATGGATTGTGCTGATTATTGCAGGCAATGCTTTTCGGGAGTTGCGAAACGTGAAGCTATACCCTTCGGTCGGAATGAAGAAGCAGCCAAATGTACATATAAGCGTCAACTTTGGGCAGCAGCCCTTTATGTTTGATATTGATGGCATGGTTAAGGTGGGTTGGATATGTTGTTTGGAACTGGATGGGTACGCTGACTCGGTCTACAGAAAGAGAAACTTGCAATTCAAGCGGAGATTAGCGCAACCAGTGCGACTAGCCTACAGCCTCCATTAGACGAGAATGCTTTGATTCAAGAGCTGGTAGCACAGTTTCTAGCCCATGATGGCTACGTCGAGACAGCACGGGCTTTTGCGGAGGAGGTTAGACAAGAGTCACAGGCACTGCAGAACGGACGGACAGAGCAACTCAAGCAGTACGCTCCGGAGGAGGATCTGGATGCGGCCAACCGACAAAGTAAGCTTTGTCACTTTCTTTTCTTTCTTTTTAATATTGGATGCTGACTTTCTAGAAATCCGTGCGGCCATTCTGGACGGTGACATTGACAAAGCCTTGAAACATACGAACGCATATTACGCCAATGTCCTGCAGGACAACCCTCATATTCTATTCAAACTCCGATGCCGGAAATTTATTGAGATGATGCGGCGGTGCAACGAGATATCGGCAGCGCACTCGAAACGATCACGATCCGCTAACGGACACGACGACAGCGTCTTCGATCAATACATGGATGTTGACGATCAGGCAGTGGATGACACCGATGGAATGGACACAGAGGAGTCAGACTCAGTAGCCAAGTTCAACGAGCTGCTCACGGAAGCGGTGCAGTACGGACAGCAGCTGCGGATGGACTACCCTACAGACGAGCGAGGCGGTGACAGGAAATTGCTGGACGACATCTTCTCGCTGGTTGCGTACTCTGATCCAAAGTCATCGGTGCACGGGCACTACCTGGACCCGGCGGGACGGGTGGCCGTGGCGGAGGAGTTGAATTCGGCGATTCTTGGTAAGTCCGCTGTCTGCTTTTTTGATTATCATTTATCACAGAATACTGACAGACACGACAGTCTCGCTGGGCAAGTCGTCATCGGCCGCACTGGAGCGGCTGTATCAACAGACTGAAGTTCTGGTCAACGAAATTAGCGAAGAAGGCGGCGCTGGGGCGTTTATCAATGTACGGGATGATTTCTTGCAGTAAGCGACGTCGGGACAGGTCGGGACAGGGAAACAGATCATTTTTCATTCCATTTCCATTTCTTGTCTTTCTTTGGTCACATATACCGGCGCATGTACCCATGATGATGTCCTCAGCTACGCTGCCTCGGAGCCTTGATCATGTGCATGGATTCTTTTCTCTTCCTTCCTGCTTGAAGCGGCATTGTAATTTTTCCTCTTTTTTTCAATTTTTTCACGGCGAGCTCTTCTCCGGTCTGGTCGGTCGGTCTGGTCTGGTCACGTCTGCTTCGGTGTTTATCTTGCATCCAATCCGTCCATAGTCCATAGTCCATAGCCATGCTCTAGCTCTCTATTGCATCTGACCTGGTCTTCTAGTGTAGTGTAGTGTAGCTACCTTTCATATTCAGAATGAGAATGAGAATGATATTAAGCCTAGCGAACTAATTCAAGCAACATGACCTTGAGAACCTGGATGAGAACCATCCCCGTAGTTCCAAATTCCACAACTCTCAACTATACAACCCGTCCGTATAACGAAATAAACTCCTGAAAAACCAAATCCATTGCGTCCTCCGAATAGTCCTTACCAGCCCCAATTGCCTCCCTCTAAGTATCAATGATTATATTCGCACCGCTGTTGTAATTCTTTTTTTTTTGGTTTGTCTATATATCATCGTTCCTGACCCGAGTGTGAGCGTAATGGAGATTTCCTCTCATGTTGAGAGTCTCGATGACATGTCAAGGCAGCTCTTTTGATGTGATCTGAGAAAACCGTTGTGGATATTTCGTAAGTAAGGGTAAATCCAGGTAATGCTTAGCGTATAAGATAGATCTCTGTCTTTTCCTTTGAAGTACTTAACATTTTGTAAATTCAAGTTTATTTTTCACCAGATATATTCGGCACATTGCTTCGTGAAGGCGACCGGCACTAGAAGCTTCACTCTTCTGCTTTAGGAGCTGCGCGTTAATTTGGCATAAGCAGAGAGGCATGGAATACAACCCCCCCAGAAGAGGTACATGATGAGCCTTCTTTCTACTTCGCTGAATGAGTAGTGTATCCTTAGGAAATATTCCATTCCACAAGACTCTATAGAGAGTAGACGAATTTCCTTAGCCATCAACCCATCCCCCAGGTATCTCAAATGGCCATAGTACTGCAGAGAACATAATACTGTTTGTACACTGGGTAATATGTATACGTCACTATTCTTGTTTATAGCTATAGTCTGAGCCCAAGAGGTATTTTCATGTTCCGTATGTGCCCTTGGGCGTTGAAATCGTATGGCTACAGTATAGAGCCGCGCGTTTTGTGGTGTCATCGCTTTGGCAATGTCGACGGTGGGTCTTTAAGATCGTGGAGTATATTAACTCTGTGTGTGATTTGATTTGGTAATCTCTTGTTTTCGAATCGAGATCGGAGTTTATTATTTTCTGTTCATTCATTTGTGTATATTATTGTGAGATTATCTTTAAGATTCTCGAGGCTTCTTTGAGAGTTTGGACTGTGTTTTTGAGGTTCGAATTCTCATATTTGAGAAACAGAACCTCGGATTTGAGAGTCACGATATCTTGGTGATGTTAGAACAATTAGTTATTCAGGAAAGTAGGTGCTATGCATGGTACTCACTGGTTGCGATCTTGTTAATAGGATGGAGGGAATCTATAAGATACTGATAATATTCTTTTAACTCATATAGTAGAAACAATAGATGATATAGCTCTGAATAGACTTGAGACTCGGAAGCATCTTCCTAGTGTAGCAGGCGGTTACCTCAGCTTTATATTCGTAGACTACACCCACGTACTAACAAGATTACGAGGTGGAAACCAGTAGTTTCGTTCAAGATAGGTAAGGTAGCGCAACGTTATAAACCCGTGGTACAGGCAGAGAAGGTGCCATCGACCAAAGGTCCAGACTTTCCTCACTAAAATTGATATCTTAGGATCTGGTGCAAACAATGAAAATTTTATTTTTCGCCTTTGAGAGAGGAGAGCAATGCGAGAAATTCATGTAGGCTTAAGCTATACATTCTGTTGGAGATGAGATGGAGATTGGAATGTAGAATTGTGGAATGTGGGATTTATAGATAAATAACTCTTCCTCGGCATTATTTCTTGAAGAATAGATTCCTCATTGCAGGCTCTGTTATTTGGCTGATTGGTTAAATATAGAACGGAATGGTTTAGATATCACCGATGTGTGGATGAATATGTTGTGGAGACCGAGCTAATGCTCATTGAATTCGGGAAGAGGGTTGCCGGCTACGGCTGCAGAACCAAGTCTTAGAAGAGGAGGGCCAGGCAATTTGACTTTATATTTATAGTTAACATCCTACCGTGAGCTTCTGAACCTGTTATTGAGGTTGTAGCTGCTCCTATGGAAGTGCCGGTATTGACTAATCCCCTATATTTCTGAACGTTTTCAGATTCTGATTGTTTCGGACGTGATATAAAAGACCTTTATCGATTTGTTTTACAGAATAAAGGGATGAAATAGAGAGAGCACTTGTTAAGTAGAATGAATAGCAAATAGGATGATAGATTTATAACCGAGCTTTTAATAAGGACTGTAGAGGTTAAGTGATGGAGAAAGCTAGCACGCTAGCGAAGGTGAAATGAGACGCTAAGTGAACTGGATAAAATGAAACGTCGAGTGAAGATAGGATAAGGGTCAGAGGTGCGAATGAGTACGAATGAATATTATACGCTTCAGGTGAATACCGCGCATGGGGTAGTTTTAGACAGTGAGTTGACTCATTGCTCAGCTTCGAATACACCTACCAGCTCTTTCACGTTATTGGGATATTTCTACATATTATACCCAGGGCCGTAACATCTCCACCTTACTAAATACTTAACCGCGCTGGTTAGCATGAACCGTTTATTGAATACTGCCTCCATCTTAAACTCGTTATTGCTGTTGACTGGTTCTAAATGATCAACTTGAGGCCGGCTAAAGGTGTCGTCGCCTGGGCAGGACGCTGGTTGGAGCTGCTTCACAGATATAGTGGAATGGACACACCGGTGAGTAGCAACATTGAGCTTACAAAATAGCTTTCAAGGGATAGGATACGATCAGATCATGCCTTACATTTGTGATGGAGTTTTCAAGATCACACTAAGATCCTCTAAATCCAGAGCACTGTTTTTATAACCTAAATTGTCCAAAGAACACATCCGATAACCTATATCAACTCCGAGGAAATGAAAAGTTCAGTGCTTTCTTTGTGGACTTTCAGCTTTTAGCTGTTGATGGTGAAATCCTTGGACGAATTATTAACCGAGAATTAAAAGCTATACCTTTAAACTACGACTCGCCACTGATGGCTACCTTAACCTGGTCTGGTTTATGTAGAATCTGGGAAACCAACATCTATAATAAGAAGTAAAATTCAGCTCCTGCATCTAACATGTCTGCCACAAAAAGATGATTAAGAAATGGCCGGTACTGATATGTTTATCCTACTTATTGCATTACCTGTTTAGGGGAAAAAAGCCCATCGATATACTATGCTAGACAGTGGTTCTATCGCTAAGTGTATTATAAATAAAGAATTGGCTTGGTGCTATAAATTAGAACTACAATCTTTCTGAAAACCAATTCTGCCACAGAAGTTTAGTGGAAGTGAAAGTAAAAGCATTTAGTTTATTACGCTCGGATGATGCCACGGACTGAAATTACACAGGAAAAAGGTATGAAATTTTCAGTTTCTTAATAATCGCATTAGTCTATCATCTTAGACCTACGTGGCTTAAAGTTTATGACCATGAGTGGCCTTCCCAACCTATGTACTTCTATTTGACAGCAATTTCTGTCAGAAGAATTGCAATATATTAATTCGATTTTATAAGGTTGGATTCCTATACGATGTCTATTCTAAAGCTACATATGTTCTCGTTTTCAATAAATTACGAGTTTTGCTCTCATGTAGGGAGTCTAAGCCGATACAATCTGTCACTCGCCCTGCTAGCTGTGACGCAGAATATTTTATTCAGAAGATACAGAAGATTTTTTTTCAGTTTACCTGTTCTAGATTTGATCTCTTAAGCCCGCTATGAAGAACAAGTGAACCGGGAATCACGATCAGCCTCTTGAAATAGATGGATTAGAAGAGTCGCAAGTGGAAGAGATCTTTATTTCTTGTTGAGAATGAAGGGGCAGAAGAGGCCCTCGATCCAAGTATACTATTAAAATGGGCAGAATATAATAAAATGATTAAGTTGTAGTTTAACTAATTTCGAGCTGGCCTTGAATTAAAATTCAGAGCCTGTTAGATATAAGATTGTGTAGATTATGTGCCTGAGCTCAGACCCCATTTTGTTTGCCGAGGGAATACCGGAAGTTTAATTAAAGTTTAATTTGGTCCGTGCGCAAAATGGTTATTCAGCACATGACCCACTAATATCCCGATTAGGAACGTCCCATTCTGTTTGCTGAGGAGATAGCATAATATCACTTCTATCAGACCCAGCTTAAAGCAAATGGGCTAATGTATCAATACCACTAGAATATGTTGTGAATATAGCTGGATGAACAATGTGAATTTAAGCCCTGGAGACTACGTGATATAACTGTCTTTGCCTTTTATTATTTTCTTTTGGTGTATCTGTTGCTTACTTGTTTTGCTATTTGTGCCTTCTTTCCTTGTCTATTTGCCGTCAGATGTCCCTACTCCTTCCGCTGTTTGGATAGCATGTTGATTAACACCACTGAAAAGGAAGAATAGCATCAACATGATTTCTATTCTATCTTCGCATACTTGGGTTCGAATGCTACATGCGGTTCGAACCCCTTTGGGTCAAAGCTGTACATGCTCAAGAGAAACGACCTTAGGTGCGGACTCACAGACGGTATACAGGTGTTTCAAGCTGACAATGTCGATGGATGGCACCTGCACACGCCGGACGTAAGCATTTCTTCTTGATGTCTCGAAGTAGCCGTTAACTCTTGGCTATTGTAGCACACATGCCGTACGAGGAGAGTTTCAAAGTTATTAACGAGCTTTATTTGGTGTTCCTAGTAATCTCGTTAGTATGCAGGTGTGGTTCAGGAATATGGGGCTGAGGTGGCGGTCTGTTATTTGAATCAAACCACCAGAATCTTGAAGTTGATCAGACCTATCCCGTTTCTTGTTTTCTATCATTTGATCTGGCGAAATATTATTAATATCTCATAGATCCCTCAGCCAGAAGAAGATGATTAAAAAGGAAATCAGTAAATGCGGTCCTCTTCCGGCGGTCTGGGATCAGCACCCACGCTGCATGAGAAATTGCCCAGATCTGGGTGAGCCACCTAACAGGAACGGGGTACGGACGTCCGATTTTTTGTCCAGAGAAATGTATGGCAAGACACGAATACGTTCGACAAAATTAGAGGAGGATTGGGAGACGTTGCTATCATCATTTCCAAGGTGTTCCTGCAACTGCATATCATCATGGAGGACTAGGCAAAGAATATCTCAGCCAGCCAGTATGCTCTTCACTGGAACTGCAAGACTGCGTCCAGTTAGTCAAGTGCTCTTTCTTCGCGCCATGCCGATGTTATCTTAAAGACCAAGACCTATTTTCTGCGTCTCATCCTGCACAGTTGACTCGACCAGATGGTCTCCCGTATCATCTAGCCCTTACTTCCCATTGACCGTGCGGGCTCCAGATTGTTCGTCATGGACATAATGGTGTCATCTCCCGGTACTGTTCTCGAGATTATGGAACGGTGGATGCGCAGTGTCAACATGGAAATGATGCTCGAATCCAACAGCTGGGGGAGATCGAAGGAAGACGGGAGGAACTTGTTTGAGGGAATTAACCCCGGCTTAGTCATGAAGTCTACAACCACGCTGCAGGGAAGCAGATTAACAGACACGGAATCGGCTTTGAGAAATGATGTTTGTTGTACTAGTCTCAAGTGCCTTGGGTCCAGCCAGACGGATCAGGCCGTAGACCACACCCAACAGCCTTCCCCTTTAGGAAGTAAGTATCCGGATTTCGGGATCCCGAATTCCGAATTCCGTCAAGGAAATCCCACATTAGTGGATGCGGAATTGGGGCCTAGAAGCTTGGATGGGTTAGGATTTATCTCAGCAGCCCCAGACCATCTAGCAAGGTGCACTTCAGGCTTTTGTTTTGCTACTCCGACATTCGCTAATCTATCTTTTAAACTCCTAGGTGAATTAAGGGATACACCCCACTTATCTAATTCCTAAGCCAACGAACGGCCGGGAATAAAAATCGTCACAGAGGGTCTAAGATTGTATAGAAGTTGTTGATAAAGGATAAACAATTACTTCAAAGAAAGCGGTTTAATTTTTATTATTCAGACCGTCGCTGAAGAATGAGCTAGAGTTACTACCATATTAAGTATACTATGGTCCACCTACATCTTATTGGGGTTTAAAAATCGACTAAATTCTACTAATTCTTTAGTGAGCGGCTGAACGCTGCTGAGATACGGTAGGATGAATTCTCCGGATCTGTTCGTATCGGAAGATTCACTCATATCGCAGAATACGTTCTAATCGGAAAGATTCTCGCCGATGTAGTTCATATCAGACCATCCTTCCCCATCTGTACGATTGGTGTGTTGGTCAGTATGATGCAAGGCGAATAATCTTACGGCTGATTGCTTACGTTGCTATCCCGTCCTCTAACTTAGCGCACCACTGACATCACCACTGACAGCGAAGCTAAAGCCCATGCAGCAAAGAATAAGCAGCCTACGACTGAGCTGAAATTACGCCCCCAACGCCATCTCCTTCTGTCCAAGAAAGAGCGAATCCGCTCTGTCATAACGGAGGGGCAATGTTTTGACTTAAGTATCCCCTTTTCTTTTCCATAGTACATTGAGATCATCCAGAACCATCGGTGTACTTCCCATCAGCACATATCCTACCAGCACGGTAAAAAAAAATACCATGTCGACCACCAACGTCGAAGCCGCTGCGATAATTAGCGGTGGTTACCTCTCAGGTATGTCTGCAGAGACGATGCATGGAGCCGTCGCTTGACATTTGCTTAGGAGCCATAATGTCAATCTGCTTCATGACTGTCCCAGTTCTCTTGGATACGGCGACAGACGCGGCACACCTCCAGAAGCAGTGGGAGCGCCTGTTTCACTACGGGCATATTATTATGCCATCGATTGCTGTCGGTACGGGCTTGATCAATAGCTATATCGCGCTCAATAAAGCTCGCGATCGGAGACCCTGGAGGATCTTCGCACTGGCAGCCATCACGACCGTGAGCATTGCGCCGTTCACCTGGATCTTCATGACGCCGACAAACAATGAGCTTTTCCGCCTGGGAACGCAGCCGCAGGCGATTGAGATGCCACAATTGAAGGAGCTGCTGGCTAGGTGGACTTGGCTCCATTTCGTGCGGTCGCTTTTCCCACTTGCCGGGACAATCATGTCCACGGTGGGAACATTTTATTAGAGTTCCGTTCTGTGCATGAGATGCACTGGAATTCTATGCAGGGAGTGAAGGATGTACTCTATGGTGGATGCAGTATGTATTCTGCTCTGCACACATATATTCCTTCTTTATGCATTGTGGAATCTATGCGGCCTAGTGATAAGAAGATAGTCTGCTTATGGGCCGGATGTAGATTCTCTCTCTCACTCTACATTTCCCTTTTTCTCAAATAATCTTCGGCCTTTCTCTAATAAGATGTAGTACTGTGTGGGTCATCTTTTAACTACTAGCGAACATCCTTCTGACGGGTCTACCCCACTTTTTAAGCCAATAAAATTTATTATTTTCTTTATTATACTTAATCAATGTCATAAATATTTCCATTTAACCTCTATCTATACAAAATTTCTTATGGACAAATGGAACTAATTCATCAGTAGACTCCATTATTTGAGATTGGCGAGTTCTCCCTATGATGAGCAAAAGTGCGTGTCTAATTTAACTCCTTAAATCCAGGATCTATAGTAGTTAAAAGATGACCCACAAAGCGCAAATAATGAATGATTACCATTAACTGCTGTAAATCATAGACAGTCCTGGAATGGTCCATATCAGCTCGTTTCCCAGGTGCAAGAGACTGCGTTTGCGGCAATGAAAGGCCTGAAATCCTTGTGTTCGGATTTCACGTACCGAAATCCGATGTTTTGTATCGGTCTTCGTCTTTACCCTGACCAGATATATTGCTCTGCACTTCAGTTAACATCTCATTAGTATGGCGTCTAAGTAGGAGAAAGAGAAAATGCTAGGACGGATGAACGAAAAGAACGAAATGAAGGGCAAAGATAACGACATTACTTATCCTTCGGGATTCAAATTTGCGTTGCTTATACTGTCCGCATTTGCGGCAATGTTCTTGGTATCCTTGGTACGTTGGCCCCCGAGATTGAAACAATACTCGACAGAAGGAGCAAATTTAAAGGGCAATTCCAGGACAAACTTATCATCTCGACTGCCATTCCTCATATCACCGACACGTTCCACTCAAAGGATGATGTGGGCTGGTATGGTACAGCGTATCTGCTCACCAACTGCGCCTTTCAGCTCGTGTTTGGAAAACTATACAAATTTCTCCCTGTCAAGGCCACTTTCCTGACATCTTTGTTACTGTTTGAGGTCGGCTCAGCCCTCTGTGGTGCTGCTCCAAATTCAATTACCTTGATATTTGGAAGGGTTATTGCTGGTTTGGGAGCCGGAGGTGTTCTTCCTGGAGTTGTAGGTCTTTTCCTCCTCAAGATCAGCATCGCCATCCAACTGACACTTTTCATCGACTTGCTAATACTATCCTATCCCAGATTGTTATCATTGTTTACACGGTTCCATTGCAGAAGCGGCCCAAGTACCAAGGCTTCTTTGGAGCCGTATTTGGTATTGCTTCAGTACTCGGACCTACCGTGGGTGGCGCTTTCACCACACACGTTACCTGGAGATGGTGCTTCTACATTAATCGTAAGTGCACCCGGGAAGGTTCGAAAACACAGGATAGCTGACACTTCAGCGTTAGTTCCCATTGGAGGTGTGGTAATGGTGCTGGTATTTTTCTTACTCCACATACCTAACCGACCTGGTACCGAGATTTCTCTCACAGACAAGCTACGGCAGGCTAATGCACTAGGCTTCCTTTGCCTCGTCCCTGGGATTGTCTGCCTCTGTCTCATCCTACAATGGGGTGGCACCACATACACGGTAAGTTTATGATTAGATTCTTCCTTGTACGGATCTGTCTCGAGGCCATTGAGCTGACTTGAGGATTTAGTGGAACAATGGACGTATTATTGCATTGTTTGTTGTTGCATTCTTGTTTTTAATTACTTTTGCCTTAGTCCAGGTATGGCTACCAAAGCAAGCAATTCTGCCTCCACGCGTTTTCATCCAACGCAGCATCGCTTCCGGCTTCTGGACGAGCTTGTGCGTCGGTGCCCACCAGACTATATTTTGTGAGTAACCGCTATAGATTGGATGGACAGTATTAACGTTAGAACGCCAGTGTACTATCTCCCCATCTGGTTCCAGGCTGTTGAGGGCAGGTCAGCCGTCCAAAGCGGCGTAGACCTACTTCCTATGGTGCTACTCATCGCCGCAACCTCAATTGCCAATGGCCAGCTAGTTTCCTTTATCGGCTATTACACCCCCTCCTTGATTTTCGGTATCTGCTTCACGGCGATTGGCGCTGGTCTGCTCACCACCCTCGGGATTCACACTACGCAGGGCAAATGGATCGGTTACCAAATCCTGTACGGTTTTGGCTTAGGATGTGCTTCTCAGGCTCCGAATATGGCCGCACAGACGGTGCTGCCGAAAGAAGATGTGGCCATCGGTGCATCGTTGATGTTTTTCGGGTGAGCCTACACTTTCCATGCTTGAGACATTCGTCATTCGGTGACTCTTATACTCTTCTCCTTTTAGACAGACACTCTTCGGTGCAGTCTTCGTCTCAGTTGGGCAGAATGTGCTTGACAACCAGTTGATCAAACGCCTCGCCGGTATCCCAGGCATTAGTTCCGAGCTGATTAAAAGTACGGGGGCGACTGATATCCTCGATATGACCCCAATCCAATATCGCACATCAGCTCTGGTAGCGTATAACAATTCGCTCCGCAACGTTTTCCAGGTTGCTCTTTGTATGGCCTGCCTTGCTCTCCCCGGCGCCATTGCCATGGAGTGGCGCAGCGTTAAGAAGAAGGCTCCGCCTCAGATGCCTGACGAGCAGGTTGAGAAACGCTACAGCAAGGTTCAGGGTAATATGAGCGAGAAGAAAGCGTCAGGAGGAATAGCGAAAGAAGCCGAGCCAGAAGCAATGACTGTGAATGGTACCGAAAAGGAAAAATCCGGGGGCAGGGACACAATTGTAATGAGGTCGACAGTGAGAAGCAACACTGCGTATACCGCTACTCAAAGCGAGGGAAGGACTACGTAGAACATCGCCTCGAGGATAGAAAATGGGAAGGCTGAGGCAGGTGATTCCGCTCCCAGTTTGGACCAATTCTGTAAACATAGAGCTCGGAGTGGACAGGTGTGTACAATAGGATCAAGGCAGATAACAATAACTCCACTCATATAAGCTAACTTTAAAACTCTGCTAAATCTATTATTACATAGGCTCTCCTCCTTCTATTCTATTTTAAAGATGAGTGGATAAGATCATTCTAATCACATTTGTAAAACGATGGATTACCTGGTTGGTTTGGTTCTCGTAGATAGTGTTGTCACCTTACGTACAAAGCAGATTGTACTAAATTTTAATTCCAATTTAATAAGTACGTAACATGAGTTGATAAATATATGAATAGTATTTTAGTAGGTAGACTTCGGTGACTTGACTGTATACTTACAACTTTATGCAGCACAAATTAGGCGGAGGAAAGTTGGGTACTTGTCGGAGTAGGGATACTAGATGAAAAACATCCATATTGATAGAATTTCTTACCGAGTATTTCATACTCTAGTATTGAATCTTAAATAATGTGCTTTATATTAGCTCCTGCGTATATAGGCATCAACTAATTAGGGTTTAGCCCATCTTGGCAGCTTGTGAGCTAAGTTGAACCTAAAAATTGATAGTGATCTGCGCTCTTTCTACCTGTGCATATATTCATCACCCTAGACATATCTTTGCTTGCTACCCACACAAAGTTATATTATTATATTATTGGTTTCCTGCAACCAAAATAGGAATTATGGCACGCTTTGGCGGCCAATCAGGCCCTTCTCTGCAACCTCTACCAGGGGCTCATCCTACTCTACTTAAGCGTCTCATGATGCCGCCCGTACCAGATATGCCTTATGAGCAGATATTCCGAGCAGAAATAGACACTATTACAGTGCATCAGCTTGATGACAAATTTGTGGCTCTTCTTGCCTTATGCCACACTGATGCTATGGCAGGGGGTATGTTGGATGAATATAATAAGCCTGATGCCTTTCGAGGCCGAGAAGCGACTTCAGACTTACGTCGCGTGTGGAAAACAACATCTGTATATGAGCAGATAGCTGAAGACCATCCACGATTAGTTCGATTCGACCATCGAGATCCATTCTTTGGGATTCCTATCCTTGATATGCCATCGACAACACTAGAAAGCTTTTTAGCCAAGCATAAATCGATCATGTACGATGCTAATCGTATAATCCCAAAGTATCGCCCATTAATTTATCAGTGGGCATTACATCTTATCTCTGGACTAACCTTTGTGCACTCAAAGGATATTGTTTTTGGGGACCTCAGAATTGAAGTATGCTGGCTGTCAAAAGACCTTTCTCTCTTGCTGTTGGGCTTTCTTGATGCTGTTTATAAAACAGCTGGGTTTTCAAAACAGTATATCAACCAAGGTGGACGATATGAGCGTGAACAGTTCCACCCCTGCCATAAACCTCGATGGGATAGTTTATTAGCTACTACGCAAACTGATCTTTTTGTCTGGGGATGTCTTATCTATCAACTTATGACCGGCTTTTGGCCTGGACATGAGCAGCAGCAAAGGTCAGACGCAGAAACCCGGGCTTTATTCATAAATCGCCAGTGGCCGTCACTTGAAACAGAACACCTTGGTGATATTATACGAAAATGTTTTGACTATGAATATCAAAATGCCGAACATTTAAAGATGGATCTAATTCAATTTCTAACAGTTAGGGGCTGGGAGGTTGATGGCGATAAGCTCTGCGGGTTTCAAGCTACTGAGCTTTTTTAGGACCGGTTGAGTCACTGCCAGCTTCACATGTTCCATAGTTACTTCTGGTACCTGCCGCCACAGCATGCCTGCTAAGCTGCCTTTTGTCTTCCTGCAATGATGTCAACCCCCCCCTCCAAAAAATATGACTTTGGACCACAACTTGGGCATATGACCGCCTATTATGACCTTACTGCGCATTGATGCTCCTATACTCATACTTATGTCATGCACGAATAGTTGTGTGATGCCGGTTTTGACACCATGTTGCCCTAAAAACCCGGGCTCTTGATTCAGATAGACCTATTGAAGGCCAAGGTACTTTTCTAAAACGATATTGCAAGCTTTGCGGATCTAGTTCTTCCAGTTATTATCCCTCACCCGATGCTGTTGCCAGTCCACATAGTCGATGACAGCCACGTGTTGTGGAATAATTGGACTCTAATCCAATTAAAGCGACATTTGAAAATACAGGCCATGGAAGAATTGAAGACCACGCGAATTGTGGAGCCGAGGGCCTAGGGGAGCACACAATAATTCCGTCTGGGGTCTTGGGGGACGATACTAAACCGCGTTAAGTGTTCACCTCGCTTGCTTCACGTAAAGGCAGATTTTACCTTGATGACAGCTTAAAGGACAGAGGACACCATTGACATAAACGTCGCTGCATTTATTCAATGTGTTTCTCTTCTCTATCTATCATTTAACGTATCTCCACTTCTTGGACCCCCATGCGGTATTTCCTGATGCCCCATTGTTTGAATTTTGCTTCATACCGGGATTTCCTTCGCATTGTCAGGAATCGAATCGCAAATGACTGTGGCGTTCTTACGTCTTGCGGAACCCATAGGTTGTTTCCATGAACTGACGCAGCTCTTTCGAGGACTTGTTTTCTCTAAGATATATGCGTTCGATCTCTGAATGCACAATGACCATGAAGAGTTGAATGACGGTTAGATTGAATGGGGAGGAAAAAAAGGAGAGGCTTTTGAACGAGAGGGAAATTCAGGCACGAGGCTAGGGCAGAGGGCAAGGCTGAGCACGGGATTCTGCTAATAATTGTTCTGTACCTCTGAGCATTGTTTGTTGGCCAAAAGAGGCAACTATCTTTGTTTCCGAAACACCCGATGGCTTCCGATGACTATATGACTAGAGTACATGTCAAAAAACTGGTAAATGGACAGAATCAAAATCCGACCCTGGCGCCAGATGGATCTGCAGCATCGCTGATCCCATCGGATTTTCTTCCGTCTTCCCCGGCGACTAACGCGACAAAAGTACGTCCCAGTGAGGCTTGAAGGTTGGAATTACAACCGATTATTGGCCTGTTTCAAAATCCGGGTGCATCTTCTCTCCACCTTGTTGATGATGACGAAAAATATTCTACCTTATATTACGAGCAATTTTTGTTAGTTTTCATTGTAAGCCCATCAACACCACAGATGAATGGCGTTAATTGGGTAATATCAGAATCTAGGATGATAATGATTTTGAGTTTCTTGACCGACGAAGTCGTCTTTTGACTGCTGTTCTTCAACACAAGGTGCGATACTGTCCGTCTATAAATTCGATCATCCGTCGTGCGAATTTCGTTGCGACAATGCTTCTATTCTCCATTTCAATTTCCTTTTTAAAGCTCAGGACTCTTTCTGACTGATCCTCACTGGCTTCCATCTTTGGCATCATCATCAATACTCTTTGTCATGTCATTTTCGCGCGACTTTAGTTGGTGTACTCAAGGTGTTGGGGATAATGGGCATAGCTTGATAACGGGAGGATTCCAACATGTCAAAGATCCTCTCGAATGTCCATCACAGTCCCCAATATCCTGGGAGGATGACTTTCAATCCATCGATCCTATATCATTCAGTTCTTCTGCTCAGCCTTCCCCAAAACTGCTTGGTTCTGAGCTCACAGTGCCTCCCTCGGCACATGATCAGGCTGGCAGGCAACCGCTTTCCCCTTTATGGATAAGGGAGCACTGCGACTTCACAGCTGGCTACACTGCACCTTTCCTGAGTACCGTTACTCGGCCTACCCATGAGCTACCGTTGGACTATAATCCAAGTGAGGATAAAGCGAAGACTGGCCTTCAAACAATAGATCATGATTACCATACTGCAATCAATGCCACTTCCAGGTGTTTCAATATCAACCTATCCGACCAGGAAGTCTATGTACATATGCATATGACTGAACCATATCTTGCTATAAGGCGACAAACTGCTTGTCAGAGAGCAACTAATACAAGGTCTACCACATAATTCCCTTTATCTTTCTAGTTTATTTCCAACACTATGTCACTTAAATCTAACATCTTCACCGGGGTTAGAGCCTGTCACTCCGGTACCATCAAATGCGAATGGAAAGGCTGTACATACACTGGCAGCTTTGGCTGCAAGGGTTCATTGAAGCGACATGTGGAGACACAGCATATCTATCCCAGTTCGTACGAATGCCCGGAACCAAGATGTGGGAAATCATTCAACCGGAGAGATAACCTGGATGAGCATCTGCGAAGGGTCCATTTGAAGGATATATCGGAAACTTCCTACTTCTAGGGAGTTCCTAGCGGATTCTCCCACGCCTGCTTTGGTGAGTTCCACCCTCAGAAATAAATAGCCTGGGCTTGCTAGAGAATTCGAGTATTAGGCAGCTCAGCTTAAAGAGAAGATGTGATCTACGCAAGATGCTATCTTATACAGGTTCGGTCCCGAGTGTCTAGCATTTCCTTTTATTCCTTTTATATACTATGCTTTTGTTGCTATAGCTATTCGATCCGTGCCCCGTTTTCGTTATACAATGTTTTTTGTCCTTACGATAAGCGCTCTATCAATAATCAGGTCATAAAGTACACGTGTTATCATATGTTTTCTGAGAATAATGATTTAAGGATAGTATTCTCTAATAAGAGATAACCATCCCTATTAATAAAGCAGAGTCATACTATTAAACTCAGTAGCCTTTGCGTTTAAAGAAATATTTTTTGAGTTTCTGAGCTTTCCTCCCCTCCCCTAGGGAGCAGTACTAAATAATGAGGATATACAAGGCGGCAACACTCTAGATCACCCTCGAGCCATAGTTCCCGCATGCCGCGCGACTATGAATTATGGACACAGGGGCTAACAGTCTGTCCAGTAGCGTTTGTAGTCCACTTCTATCCTAAGAAGAACGGATTACCTTAAGGTATTAGAGGAATAGTAGAGAATAGTAAGCTTGAAGCCATAGTTACTTGGGACATCAACAAAGGAAGTATTTTTTTTTTTCTCCATGATGAAGTTACAAAGCAGTGCCGCCGTTTAAAAGACTTTCCCAAACGAGGAAACTACATGGATTGGAAGAAGAACGAGAAAAAAACTGGAAGCTTCAGCCCACCAAGAGAGGCTATTGCGCTATATTCCAGAGTTGTTTGATTGAGAAGCTACAAGTATAGCCGTGTTCTCGAGGTCCCCACTTTTTACTACCTCATAGTAACGCTTATACTGGCTTAGTTCACACAACCTCATTGCCTTCCTTCGCTTCCATGTCATTGGGGCCTAATCAGGCGACCATCTCACTAGACTATCGGCCAAGACAATCGGTGATTAGTTAGTGTCAAAATCTGGCCCTGCACAACAGGTTGAGCTATGACGCAGTGGAGACGGCTTCTCTTAAAAAGTTCAACAGAAGCGAAGTCTGAACCATGTAACCAAGCTAAGACGGTTATTCACCGCGTTTTCATGGGGTTGAATCGTAGCTTAGTCAGAGACCACCATCACATGTTGGAGCCTGCTTACGGGCAGGGCTCCTGTCGGGTTTCCCCCATGCCTTCTAGCTCCACAGAGATAAATTGTGTACGGAGAGACAATCAAAACCCCCGTCAACGTGCGAAAAGGGCGGAGATAGAACGCGAGCTTGGGAGCTCGAGACTCCAGGCAACTCATAACCTAACATACCACTGTAGGATTGCATGAAAAACTCTGAACTTTACCTGCAGAAGCTAAAATTGCTACCCTGCAGAAATTGTGTGTGTGAAGCGATGCTTGATTTCCTTCTCAATCCAGCTCGTACCTATCAAATACATTCCCGTCTTCTCCGCCACGTGTTTCAATCTAGTTCTTCCGCTCGGTACTGGTTACTCCAGAACAACAGGTGAGCTAAAAGGCTGCTGGAAGATAAGGCTCTAATTCGTGCCAAAGTTTCTAATTATTGACCAGTAGGAAATCGAGAATAAATTATTATTAAACTTTCCGTTTTAGCTATCCTTTATAAGGAAACTTGGGATTTAAAACTTTACCTACCTCGATAACTTTCCCAAGTTGCCTTATAGGGGATAGCTAGATTTTATTTTTTAGTTAAGCTATTGGCTATTAGGCAATCGGGAACATATTATTATTAAACTTTCCATTTTAGCTATCCTCTAAGGAAACTTGGTATTTTAAAGTTTTAGGTAATTTCCCCAAGTTGCCTTATAAGGAATAGTGGGAAGTGAAAGAAGAGTAGAGGGCGTTTTATTTAGGTTTATCGACAGAACAATCCCTGATTGCTGTTCTTCAGCACCAAGGTGCAATATTGTCTATCTATAAAATCCTATTATCTGTCAAGAGAGTTACCTTCATTTCCATAATGTTTCCATTCGCAGTCCCAATCTTAAACTCACAAGTCAATATTCTTGCTAAAAAAAAGAAAACCCCCTCATCTGATTTAATCTTTCAACGTCATATTTGCTCTCTTCATGTCTTTCCCGGGGAGCCGCGACTGGAATGCGCCTTTGCCAGATACTTGGGTTGACGGACATGACTGGATAGCTGAAGCACCTCAACATGCCCCAGACCCTTTTCAAAGCACATTACCCCTTCCCATGCACTGGGAGGACGGTTCTCAATCTGTTGATTCTGTATCTCTTATTTCCTCTATCCAGCCTTCCCCAAACCTGCTTAGCTCCGCCCCCATAGTGGCTCCCTCTGCACCTGATCAGGCTGGCGAGCAACCGCTCTCCTTGGAGCACCGCCACTTCACGCCCAGCTTTACTGCACCTCTCCCGGATACCCTCATTTGGCCGACCAATGAGAAGATGCCCTTGGGTTGTAATCCGGATGAGCACAGTGGTATAACTGACTCCCCTATAATACATCATACCTATGGTACTTCAGTCAGTTCTCCTTCAGAACGCTTCGACAACTCCTCCGGTCACGAAGTACATGTACATAAGCCCATGACTGGAACAAATCCCGATACCAGAGGAAGACAAACTGTTCGTCGCAGAACAATCAATACAAGGTCTATCATGCCATTCCCTTCATCTTTCTATATATGTATTTCTAACATCTACACCGGGATCTAGAGCCCGCCACGACGGTGTCCTCAAATGTGGACGGACAGGCTGCACGTATACTGGCACCTTTAGCCGCAAGAGCTCATTGAAGCGACATATTGATACACAGCATATCTATCCTGGCTCGTACGAGTGCCCGGAGTCAGAATGTGGGGTTTCATTCAATCGGAGAGATAATCTGGATGATCATGTGCGAAGAGTTCACTTGAGGGATATATGACCCCTGCAAGATGCTATCTTGCAGAGGTTAACCCTGTCTTGAGTGTCTGACATTTTCTTTTCTTTTCTTTTCTTTTCTATATACTACCTTTTTGCTATACATTCGATTTGTGCGTCATTTCCGCTATAGAATATTATCCTGTCGCTACAATCGCGGCTCTACTGTTATAAGACCATAAAGCACATGCGTTATCATTAATTTACATTCGGAGAAAGTGTTCGTGTTTCTGAGCTTTTTTAAGACATCCGTTGCTAATGAGGAACTCGGGACCACGAATCACGGATAGTACCGCTATCATGACGCAACCTCACCATCCTCTGATACATGGTTGGCTGTAAAGATGGCGCGACATGCATTAGGATGAAGCACCATACAGTCAGCCTTGGCACTGCTTGATAATCGGAGGGTGCAAGGCTGTGACCCTTTCCTCCTTTTACTCTGCGAGAGGGGTAAATAAGCGGCTGTCTAGCGAGATCTATTACATCTTCCCCTCGTGAAAGCGAGGCATTTCGCACAGAAAGACTGAAACACGCATTCGCGTACGTTGTCTCCCCTCCAACATCATGTTATATAAAGTCACTAACAGACACTCTTTTCGAGTAGATTAGTAATTTATTCCACAGGAAATCCCCCTTTTTAGTCATGTCTTCCATTCAAGACAAACGCATCCAAGGCCAACGCATCCAAGCCAACTGTGCAGTCATCTGGGGAAATGGAGACTACGATCTTGAAATTGAAACCGACGATTGGATAACATATGTTGCAGTCGTCAGAAGGGACTTAGGGTTGTCTTTCAGCTCACCCTTGACACTTACTGGAGTTTGTCGCTCTGAGGAACATGCATGGAGGGAGTTGGATCGAATGTTAGCTGTATGGGCCAGGGTCATACAGAACGGGAAGCCAATGACTGATGACCAGAGCATGGAAATATTTGGTGGACCAGATTGGAGAACCAATTCGCCTTTGAGAAAATTATTTGCCCGAGTAGACGAAAGGATGAAAGAGGGGGCGACCGTTCAAAGCAAAGGAAATCCACCTAATTTGAGTTAATCTATATCGATCTTTCGTGAGAGGCTTAGTCGAACACCTGACATACAAGGCACCACCATGTATATAAGCCTCAAGAAATATCTTATTCACATTTATTTTAATCTCGAAAAAGAGAATTCCCTTGCACTATAGGCTCCTCTTCCTTAACATCTAATCTTTTCATCATTCTTAGCACAAGGTCTCTTGAAAATGAGTTGTGTATTTCTAAGAGATGTTGAAATCTTGGGACATCGGCCAGATGCTCAATGACACATGTTGTATACTTAGCCACTAGAGATCTTAGGGGGTTTCTTCGGTCGGTATCACAAGTATTTTCATAACAATAATCGATCAATCGGCACAAATCATCACGTCTCGACTGATAAATGGTAAACCTTTGCAAAGTCTGCTGCAACTTGTGAAGACATAGATTTTGCAATGAGTCAACACCCCATTTATCTGCAAAAACATAAAGTTTTGCATGACACAGGAAGACATCCGTGTAGTCCTCGGAGTGTTCATTTGGACGGGGCGGGTTTTTGTTATTTGATATTGGGTACGTTTTGCTGCAGAATTTATTCCAAAGCCGCATTCTCGGTGGTGTTGGGTTCGAACTACTCCCGGCAATTTTCGTTTTACTTTTGCTAGCGACAGTCGGTTTCTGGGGTATGAGAGAACGCGGCTCGAATAAAGGTAAATGATTGTCTGAATCCGGGTCAATGGCTGGAGCCACTGGCGTATAATCTCCGCTATAGGCATATTGAGAGAATCGTTCCCATACGGGCTCTTCCACATCCTCCATTGTCGCCTGCCCTTTCGAAGCTTCTTCCATGCCGCCGGTCATCATAGCGCCAAGAGCTTTGGAAAGAAGAGAAACGACCGTCATGTGTATGGTGAATGACTTTTTTTCTGGTCCGATCAGGAATTCAAACTGCGGAGAACTAAATGCACTGAGAGAATGGTCATTAATATGTCCTAGTTAATATTTCATTCACAGCTATTAACTGCTCACTGTTGATCCAATATATCGTTGCCGATCTCCGACGCACACAGCGTCTCCTGGTCCATTGGAGAGGCCATCAAAATGACAAAAATTATTACTATTCAGACTTTGGGGTTTTACAAGAATGCAACGTCTTCGCATAACTCTGGAGTGGGATACAATGTTAGCGTCAATCGATATTAATCTGGACTAGCAATGTTGTGGCAAGCTCTCATTGGTCCGGAAATTTCAAAAAGCGTGAAATGCTTGTATAGGGAACAACCCAAGTATACAAACTTTATATTTTTTACTGTTCTGTACAATAAACTTAAAATAACCTCTCGGTTACTAGCCAGTGATATTCAGATTAAGATCTTGGCGGTGAGGCAAAGTTGACCAAAGAGAGTATGAAAAGATAAAGGCGGTTTCAAAATCCCCTACATGGGCAAAGGCTCCACATTAAAATGATCATTGTCAACCGGGAAGTCTGCAAGGGATTAGGATGCTTGATTATTATTGCGAACCTGGGTGAAACTATGTATATATGACTCATATGCAGAGTGTGGACTTAGATAACACAATATACGGATAATACTATGAGCATCTGCAATTTGACCCAAGTCACGGAATATATGTGAGGAATTATGTATAGCCCTTTCAATCGACCAGTTTTGGCAAATTTGTGAATAGATTTATCATTCAATTCTACGGTTTTTTCGGAACATCCGCACGTTACCTGGGCTTCATCAACTGTTACCAATGAGTAAGCTCTGTTTTTCTAGAGAGCACGAGACAAGAGCAATAATACATATATTCTATTCAGCCCGGCCTAGCCAAGCTGGTTTTGCATCAGTATCCCACTGCCACCAGAGACCTAGCGCCCTATCAGCCCTTTCGTTGACCTGGAACCTCAGCAGCGTCTGTTTGTAATCACTGGCGTAGATTGACCGTATTTTCCTGATATCCTCTCTTAGCTCAAAAAAGCTGTACACGTCTTTTTGGTAAAACAATAATGGACACTCGGAGGCCTTGCGATAGTTGAATAACACAGATAATTTGGCATCTGACCTTCCGTGATGGGCAATGATACTCAACGTGAAGCGATCTTTAAACCCACGGTAGATCCCCACATAAAGTATAGGATCTCGTTCGAGGTCAGCGAGACGCCTATTTTCTTTCCAAGGCTGCTCAACATTCTCTCTGAAATAGCTTGCTGCCAGCTCTGCTTCCATCTTCGCCCAGGGCATCAAATTTACTGGGGGCTTTAGGTCAAATAGTGCCTGAATTAAGAGCTGAGCTGTGAAGTCACTCGCATCGCCAAAGTCCCGTCCATTGGTCATCGTGACAACCACGCTCTGGGTCTCTGGAAATGTGAATACCGAGAATATCGACCCTCTCATGCCGCCGGTATGGCCTATCATCTGAAACGGATCGGCATCTTTTCCTAGTATATGTTGCAAATGCATTCGGTGATCTTTGCCTCGAGAAAGACGATTGCCACTCATTTCTCCAAGCATCGAGGAAGGAAGCTCTGCTCGATACCATCCCATACCATATGCAGCATTCTTGCTGAAGTCTGGATCATCGGCAGGTCGTGTCCAGTAGCCGCGTCGAACCCGATTCATCTGCTTTAAGGGATTTTGAGGCTGCTTGTCATTATTTGGATCATTTTCATTTCGCTCTGCAGCAAGCACAGCCATGCACCAGTTGAGCATATCGTTGAGACTGCTCCGCATGCCTGTTGCGGCGAGTAGCGGTGTATGACTTTCACATGGCCACGATTGCTCTACCACCTCAACAAAACGCCTGTCACTCAGCTTCACGCAGGGAACTGCTACATTGCCATCTCTCTTAACATCCGATCTTTTCATTGCTGTTCTAGTCATTCCAAGGGGCTCTAGAATCCTCTCGCGGACAAAGTCCGCAAATCGTTGGCCGGTCACTTTCTGGATGACCAGAGCCACAAGCCCAACCGTGTAATTATTATAAGACCACTCACGGTTGAACCTTTGCCCCTTTTCATCTGACGTGGGCATCATGTTCAGAAGCGGGACGAGGTCATCTTCGTCGGTGAGAATAGTCCCTTGCGGGCCAAAATTTAGCATATTTGGCGCGGTGAGTCCCGTACTATGTCGTAGACAGTTGATGATATCTGCCTCTCTGCCAATGCGAGGATCCTCTTCTGGATTAAAATCAGGGATATGCATACGAATTGAGTCCTGCCAACTAAGCTTTCCTTCTTCGACGAGGATCCCCACCGCAGCCGAAGTAAACATTTTGGAGCAAGAGCCGATCATATACATGGTATCGGCGTTAGCTTGAAGCTTCTGTTCAGCATCTCGATGCCCAATGCTTTGTTTGAAGATAACTTGGCCTTCGTGAACTACTCCGAAGGTGATAGATGGAGTTTGGCATATCTCTTGGATTTGGTGGACTTGTGGCAGGCATTCCTCGAGGCGTTTCACGACTATACTTGGGCAGTGAGTTCGGTCCGCCATTTTTAGAGAGAACTGTCAAGGATAAAAGTAAGAAGTGAGTAGATAATGAAGTAAATGATCGACCTTTTTCACCCAAGATCGGGCGGACAGGCTTCGAAATAATGTGGACAAAGAGAGAGAGTCTCGGCCGGGGAGGCTAAACACCCTTAATATAGCAGCCAGTCGGGCCTAATAACTACCTATTATTACTCAAGAATTTTTTTGCAGGCTATTGGGAAACTAGAAGTAATGAGACGGGGAGACCAATTGTCATTCTACGCCATGGTCCCACCTCAGGCGCAACCCGTTGCTCAGTCCCCAAACAGGAATGTCATTCCGCATTTATTGACAATTACAGTATTATTTTCTAATAAACATTACTACTGGGGAAGTGATTCTACATCAAGTGAAAAAAAAAGCCTCTGCATTTGCATTAGCAGTACAGGGAAAACCGCATAGGAAAACCTATACCAAGGCAACATAATTCCCCTTAGCTTATTTGGGAAGCGCTTCACCACCACCAGTAGAGCCACCAGCACTACCGTGCCAAATAGATTCGGGAGACATTTTGCGCTATCAGTTATATTAGTCATTAACTCAGTGTATTGCCCATAGTGGAAACCTAATATTAATAGGTTACTCACACGTGTAAAGTGGAGTCTAAGGTCTAATAAAACAGTTAGTGAGCCTATAGAAGATAGGAAGATCATTATTTTGCATTATGGAAAAGACGTCTCAGCATTTGCATTAAAAGTACAGAGGGGAAACATATGGGAAGGAAAAATATACCAAGGCAGTGCAATTTCCCTTTATTTAGGAAGCGCTTCGCCACCGCCGATGGTGCCACCAGCGCTGCCACTACCAGGAATACCGGCACCAGGAATACGGCAGTACATTTTGTGCTATAAATTATAAACAGTTGGCGCGCTGGTACATTACCCATGTAATAGAAAGTGGTATAATAATGCTACTCACATGTGTAAAGGGAAATTTAGAGTCTGATAGAATAGTTAGTTCATCTATAGCAGACAAGGTAATCATTCACAGGAAAGTCATACCTTTGTGAGGATTTGGTCTTAAGACCTTGCTTGAGGGATGTTTCAAGAGGAGATCCAGAGGTGGATTAAGAGCCCATATTTATAATTTCCCCAAGGCCTTGAGGTCTTCAGTGACATTGGAAGGTCACTCCATATGATGGAGTACTGTGGGTACTGAATTGATTGCCACGAATCGATACACGTAAACAAATGATCGCTGCGCTCGATGATTGGAGATGTAGAATCGGACTATCATGTACTAATTGTGATACAAAAATGTGAATACTGACGCCCCGAGGTTCTCCGTATTTGGGGAACTGATAGAATTAATTGATCTACGGGTTGATTCTTGCAGTTGATTAACTCAGCAGGCAACATCCCTTAGTTGCCTCCCAACGGTACGTAGAGACTTCGTCAACTACGTTCACCTGTTTGTCAACTGGATAGTACGGTGTGAGCAAAACATAATGTTTTTGAATGTATCCATTGCGATCTTTCATAAATTTCTGTGTATCAATACCGTATCTATTAAGGTCGAACGTTCAGGAGCAATTATGTTCAATCGATATGGCGCGAGCGACATGCGGTAAGAAAAATGAAGATTCTAGGTCATAATTCAGCCAGCTCTAGTCCTTATTAGGGCCTCATGTGATTGCACGGAGCCCCTCATTCTTGTTCACAGATTCAAATCTTGTCGACGCTGAGCTTAGATCCGCAGGAGAAGTGAATAAGGTTGTTACCAACCAGTCACTCGTGTACAATACCGATACTAGCATGGTGATCATTACTGGTTCTGCACTGCATGCAGGATACAGGTCCAAAGGGGCGTTCCAGAGTGCCTTTTTCAGTGATAGTGAGGCTAGCGGATTTATCAACTCTTAGCCCCATCCATCTGTCTTCCCCTTTTGAGCCATATTACCCTTTGCTGTAACCGGCTAACTTACTACTACGAGACACAGAATACTTTAGCTAGAAGGTTAAGAGATCGAAGCGGGGACGGGACGGCATGGCCGAACAAGCGACCGAGATCCTCCGATCGAATCACGAGACCAACTGGGGCCAGACTATCCACAAACTCAAAATGCAAACAAAGGACCCCGAGGATCACCGACGGCACGCGATCTGGCGATCTTATTTCCACCTGGCCTCGCGGGCCGCACCGTGAAATTGTCGAGTATTCCGGGGAAGCAAATGCCCTCGCTTGCTGCACTTCGATGATGATCATTACTGCTAATGGCAACAAGGGATCACCGCTAACCGACAATACCCAAATAACAGAATATATGCTTGGAGGGCGAGGGCCTAGATACAAACTTTTGAGTCGCCATCTAGGAAAGAGAACTGGATTCCTGCCCACAGTTTCCCTCTTGGCGTGTATATTCGCCACGTAGGCATCCCTTGGTGTTGCAAGTCCCGGGACTTCGATCTACTGGAAGTCGTTTAGGAGCAGTGCAACTCTATCCCGCAATTAGACCTCCTGAGTCAGACATGACATGTTATCCTATTATCTGGTGATTTCAGCAGGTATTGAAACTTGCTCTCATGAGGTAGTACCAAAGGCTGTAGCGAAGCCGAATGGACAATTGAACGGAGTGTAACTGTAGATTCTACGGAAGACAAGACTATCTTCCTAGAGCAAAAATCGGTCCTATAAGTTGCATAGATGTTGCCGGAAACAAGAACTAGACTCTAAGAGTCCAATTGCGGTTTCTGTTCACAATACTTGCTAACCCTGTCTTCGGAAAGACTAGGGTTCTGTGCCTGACTTTCACAACTTGTAAGGACAATGTGCTCGGCATCTTCGTCAGCTCTTTACTAGAGAAGTCCATCCGAGTGTCTCTGGAACCCTCCAAGTTAATCATTAGAAATTACCAATGAACAATCCAGAGGGTTTCTCGTTACCTGGAAGCCATAGACTCTCTCAGAAATACTCATAGGATTAGTCATACTGCTGTCAGAAACTATAGAATAACACACCGCGCCAGTAATGAGCGTCCTTACATAACTTACTATCTACTTGGTGCCCCCTAGTCATATTGCTAGTATGTGGGTGCAGCCCAGGAATTGGAACTGAGGTGGCGGCTTACTATTTGAAGAAAACCCAGAGTCTTAAAGCTGGTTAGATATACCTTGTTCCTTTCTTTCTACTGTGAGATCTAGAAAAATTGTCATTAATATCTCGTTGATTCCCTTCATCCTGCTAACAAGATTACTACGACGGAACCAGCGTGATGTATATTCCTGCTTTCAAAATTTCCCCTACCGGTTGCCACATTATATACTGTGGTATATTTCCTACAATGATATACTTTCCTGCTCTTTCCAAGAGTATAATCACATGGCCAATGTCTGTCTTATCTCCTGCTGTGCTGCAGTTTTCACATTGGCTTCCCGTTGTACTTATACTTGTCACTAGCCGGTCCATAACAATTAACATCATTATATTTTACCATGATACAGTGTTGGCATTTACATGAATATAAATTGATTTGTCTTATGTAGTTGTTGATATTTAATCGCGCCATAAAAGAGAAAAATGACGTCATTCCGAACTCCAGTTAGTTACTTTTAATATCTCGGTTGTATACTACAGTATTTTTTTTCCTACGCTATGTGGAGAAATAATTTACGTTATCACGCCATATGGCGTCATGTTTGATTATAATACATTAGCTGACAAATCTCGAGGAGGAATTGTTACAATTCAATTCTCAAATATATATCATATATTTATGTGTTATTCATCTTCTAGCTTGTATATATTTTTGAAGACAAACCCACCAGTTGAGAAAACGATGGCAGATATCTCCACTCTGCTCCAAGAGCGATACGGATCCACCAATGATGTTGCCGGATCTGCGAATCCAACTCTCGCAACTCTGCTACAGCACAAATCCTTGAGACAATTTCTGCCAGAGCCAGTGAAACCAGAAACACTCGAGCTCATCCTCGCAGCAGCACAAAGTGCGCCCACGTCATCCAATCTGCAGGCATGGAGCGTAGTCGCCGTGCAAGATCCCGAGCGGAAAAGTAAAGCAGCGACTCTGTCGGGGGACCAGGACTTCATCCGCCAAGCGCCTGTATTCCTTGTTTTCTGCGCGGATCTGAACCGCCTTACGAAAATATCCCAGCAGAAGCAGAAACCCGGCGAAGCGCTCGAGTTCACGGAGATGTTTCTTATCGCGTCGCTGGACGCCGCGTTTGCGGCTCAGAATGCTCTGACTAGCGCTGAGTCGCTTGGTCTGGGAGGATGTTATGTGGGTGCTGCCAGAAATCGACCTCAAGAGCTTGCTGAGCTCTTGCACCTACCACCGAGGGTGGTTGGTTTGTTCGGACTAGCGATTGGAAAGCCTGATCCAGCGCAGCCTGCCTCTGTTAAGCCCCGACTGTCGCAGCCTGAGGTGTTGCATTTCGAGACATGGAACGAGGACGGACAAGTTAAAAACATCGCCGCGTATGATGAAACACTCGCCAACTTCAATACCCGTCAGCAGCGAGGAGACGCCCCAAAATGGACGGAGCGATCAGCTGACCGAGTTGCAACGGTGGAATCGCTTCATGGACGCGATATACTTCGGGATATTTTGATAGAGCGTGGTTTTAATCTCAGATAAGGTCATGATCTGCCATTCTAGATAGGCCAGTAATCCTAGATGTTGAGCCGAAAAAGACGGCCGATAGAATAATAGAATGCAGTATTTTTTTTTCAACTGGCTCCGATCTCACGTGTATTATTATAGATTTTTATTTATTTCTATTTCTACTTTTACTTTTTTTTTTTTTGCGATAAAAAAAAATATCCTAACATAGACTAGGCAAAATCACGGATCAGGTGCAAGATTGAAGATAGATAAGCAAATCCAGTACCATTCTTAAGTTAAATTTTAGTACCACTGAATCTGACAGTGACAATAGACGGAGTGAAGAACCCACAACTAGATGCAACGAGCGGTTCTGCGTCAAAATACAGATTATTTAGATTAGTTTGCATCTACACTTTATTTCTCTACGTTTCTAATTGATGCTTTATAATTGTATTATAAAGCTGGGATTTTAATGCCGCTCATTTCGTAAGTGTCAAAAGTGTACCAGCGCGGAATATATCGATGCCGTCCGACTAATTGTGGGCGGGCCCCTGAATCCATGGGCAAAGACAGTAGGATGTGCAGTCACCCAGATTCCTTCCTACTAGGGAACCTGTTGTAGATGCTTCATAATAATATTTCCTTGGAGCATTCTAGGTCTGGAAGAATTTGTTTGATAATAGATCAACTATAATTATCGAGTTCTATCCGTCTGATGATATGTCCCCAGCTATTGGCGAACTTCAATGACGAGCAGACTTGCAAGAGTTTATGGCAGACTCCTTCTATCCACCACTCCTTCGGAACTAAGCTAAGTAGATAGCAACCGCTTTCGTTTTTCAAGAGGTTAACATCGACTAGTTTGCGGTGGCCAATGGACACTAGCGTAATTGAATTCCCTTCTAAAAAGACCCAAGTCGTATCGTAGTAGTCCAGCTGTCGACCCCTGCGGATATGCCAAGTAGAGTCATTCTGTGGACAAAGAATTTCGAGAAAAGGGAAGACCGAGCTGACAGATGGAATGGAGAAAGCTATGATATCATTAATGATGTGTCAGCAGAAAGGGAGACAAGAAGAGACAAACCATCGGGTCGTGTCATGACTTTGAAGATGATCAACTCCAACTCTTCATCTTGGAGGGGTTGAAAGAGTGCATTCTGTATATCTTCTGCAGTGGCCCCGGTTGACTGGATCAGATGATCACGAAAATCCAACTTCTTAGCCCTATATCCATGTCAGTCTCGCACAAAAGAACAGTGGAATACACAGCTTACCGTTCATATACTTGTTCTGCAATGAACTGTTGTTCGGTCCCTGATATATCTTTCAATGATCGAGGTTGCCGCAAGTTCACCAAATAAGGTGGTATAGAGGAGAAAGTGTACGAGACGGAGAAGTCATAAAGGACTGTATCGTAGAAATCTCCGGGAAGCCTAAAATGATCATCTCGTACATCGCCATGGGTGATTGCGAGGTTATGCAGTGTGTCTAGCCGATGAATCCGGTCGGTGAAGAGAGAACTGTAGTAGTCAGATTCGAAGGCACTGATGTTCAGTTTGATATCCTGGAGGCGTTGGCGGAATCGTTCAACACGCTCATCGACATTGTGAGTATGTGCTGCCAGGATCCGTCGAGAGGCTAGATCCGGCTTAAGAGCCTCGAGAATAATGGCCCGCCGGTTGAAATACCCGGATCGAAACTTGGAACGATCAAGATCGGTGGCTACACCATAAAAACGGGGGAAATATATCCTTTGCGAACTATCGCAGCGTTCTTCAATGCGACGGAAAGCTCGAGCTTCGTTGAGGAAGGGATCCAGCTCGTCGCGGACATCGCTTGGATCGCGGGGGAAGGGAATGCGTCGGAGCTGGGCCCGAGCTTCTCTTTCAGTATATTCCGGGAACTAAACTAGATATCAGCTTCTGGCCGGAAATATTGAAAATCGGTTTAGCAGAGTGACTCACCACCTTGGCAACATACATGCGTCGATACATTTGGTTGCATTTCACGCAGAGCCATAGAACTTGGATTTGATCCGCAGCAGCGTATCGGCCCTTATCGACTGGTTTCCACAGCACCCACTTTCTCTCATAATGGAAGCTCTTGAAGTCCTTCTGATCTTCAGGGGCAACATTGATCCAGTCAGGAGGATTCTGGGAGAAAAATAAATTGGTCCATTTGCTATTCATTCCTGGAGAGAAAGGTGATATATCTGGCTGTACTCAGGATAAAAAAACTCGGATATGATTATTATTACATAATTGATCGGGAGTTATTACTGGCGTTAAAAACGGCAAATAGCTCAGGTGATTTGCTGGGGAAATTTAGAAATCAAGAAGTGAATAATATGACAAGGTTACGCATATAGATGGCTGGGGTCACAAATTGGAGACTGTCTTCGGACGGCTACTACCGAGTCATGTTTAGCGTTTAGCCAACAAACTCACGAAGGATTAGTCGGGTGGGGTATTTGACTTCCTGTGGATAGACATCAACACTACAATGCGCACCTATTTTTCAAACGGTATGTCAATGATTGTTCGACATTCCGTAGTAAGAGTAATTCGAAAATTTGCATTTGTTATCGTGTGAAGTTTCTCCCATCCCTCCCCCCTTTTTTTCTTTTCCCATTTCGAGCAATGTGGAGAATGACGCAGCTCTGTAATTCCATCCTAGAGAAAGACACCTCCCTTATAGCTGTCCAATCAAGTAACTATGGCTTCAAACTTACTAATCCTCTATTGTTCCATTACTATCTTAATGGAATGCTCTCTTTTTAAAATAGAAATAGACTATAAATACTGCTTGAGGGACTTTTGGCAGTTAAGCTTTTCTAGGCACCCTGGGCAGGTGGTTGTGGCTTGGAAGCCGATTATGATGCGTATAGTGCAACGTGACCAACCAAACGCTCCATTGAAACTAAACGTATGGGTTCTTTTGCTGGATCCAAAATGATGTAAGCCCATGAGATCGTTACTGAGTTTGTGGCCATCACGTGCAGTCGTGTGGGGGGAAAATATGGTCAAAATATCTAGTCGGTGCCCTTTTTACCAGATTTGAATTTTGTCCGATTATGATTTTGGCGACCGAAACGCCCAAAATTATGGGAATACCAATATTTACCATTACAAAGTTGTTCAAGGAACCCGCCCGCCCTTTGTGATTTGAGAGTAACAAGGCGAAAATGAAGAATAATTATTAATACAGTAAAGGAAAGAAAAATTTCTTTTTCTCTTTTTTTTTCATGATAAAAGGCCTCGGTGTCGAACTTTCAAATGAATTTGTTAACTTTTCGCGGCTCCTTGTTAGCTCCCTCGCTAGTAAGCAATTTTTACCATTGAAAGTTATCATTTTTGCGATCAACTATGTGTCGGTAGGCAGTGAAGAATTGAAATGCATCATTTCAGGGGTTCTCAGAGAAGACATCTTGCTCTGGCGTCGGGTCCCAATTGTCTCCAAGTCCCTGCATTCGTGGTTCGTGATCGCACAGCGTGTGGGAAGGGAATACTCGATTATGACCTGATAACTAATAGAGCGTTGATTCTAGGGGCAGAAAAACATTCTATAACGCAAAGTAGGCATGAATATCTATAGCAGCAACAAGGCAGTATATATAAAAGAAAGAAAAAAGAAAAAGATCAGATATTCTCAAGAGAGAGATTCTACAAGATAGCTTCTTGCACAGGACATATATCCTTTAAATGAACCCTCCGTAAATGCTCACTCAAGTTATCTTTCCGATTGAATAACTTCTCACAGTTCTCTTCTGGACACTCGTACATGCTTGGATATATATGCTGTGTCTCAACATGTCGTTGCAAAGAGGCTTTGCGGCTAAATCTACTGGTGTACGTACAGCCTCTCCATTCACATTTTATGGCACCAGTATTATGGAGTCTATTCCTAGTTGCAACATTAGAAATTAGGCAACAAAATGTTAGAGATGGAGAGACGAAGGGAATGATGTGATGGACCTTCTATTGACTGTTCGGGGACGAGCACTTTGTCCTCTCATATCGGCGTTTGTTCCAGTCGTCGGTATATGTGCATGTACATCCTGGTCGGAGGAATTCAAGTTGAAGCTGTTTGAAGGAGAATGAAATGAAGAATGGAACGAAGCATAATAGGCATGATTTCTTGTTGGGACGCCAGTCTTCTCATTGTCTTCACCTGGATTATGGCCTAAGGACGTCGTATTGGTCGGCCAAATGAGGGTACCCGGGACGGGTGCCGTACGCCGGAAGCCGGGGTGCTCCACGGAAAGCGGTTGCTCTCCAGCCTGATCAGGTGCAGATGGGACCACTGTGAGCACGGAACTAGGCGGTGTCGGGGAAGACCGAATAGAAGCATCAAAAGATTCAGGATCGACAGATTGAAAACCATCCTCCCAATTCATAGAGAGGGATGATGTACTTTGGACAGGATCTAGGCCATGTTGAGATACTTCAGCTATCCAGTTATAGCCGCCGACCGAATTACTTGGCAGATACCAATCGCGGTCGCCCGATGAAGACATAGTGAGAGTAACGATGGTGCTGAAAAATTAAACTAGAGGTGTCTGCCAGAAAAAATATCGACTCGTAAGCTTAATAGTGGGACGGGGAATGGAAATATTAATGAAGATAGTTTTCTGGAGGGACGATAGGATTTTATAGACAGACAATAATGCCCATTGCTGCAGTCAAGGGATTGCTCCGTCAAGAGGCCTAAAATCATTCTCGTCTCATATTCTGGTACTAGCTAGTCAACACTTTCCACACATTTTCCTTCCAGTACAATTAAATAAAGACCTCCAGTTCTTATTGGTTCCTGACAGAAAGGCACAGTACCTCACCTCACCTCAGCTGCCAGTTTGATGCAAATTCGGCTCACTGGCGCCATCTCTCTTCCATACACTGGTCCCCTGGTGAAGCACCAGTGACCTTGTGTGGACTAAACTGGTATAGTTTTGCTACGAAATAGCAGAAGTGTGGGGATCAGACAGTAGTGTTGCTACGAAATAGCAGAAGTGTGGAGACCCCAGGAACAGGGCTATATACTGGTAGCCTCTCAAACAAATGACCTCAGAATATAACGTAATGTACTCTCTTGGTAGGCTGAAGATGCCTTATGCTTGAATTCTCTAACAAGCTCAAGCTATTTATTTCTGTGTGTGGAGCTCGCCTAAGAAGGCATGGGAGAACATCAGAAGCTTCCTAGGTGGGGAGTCTCCGAATAGTCGTAGCACGATACACTACTCCGCCTTGCCGTCCGCCTCAGCCTCATGCTTGAACGTGATACTGCTGTGGGGAGTGGTTAGTACATGGATGGCAGTTTCTGCGTCATGAAGTATCGATCGAGTTGAAATTCCATCCAGTGATTGGCCTGCATCGAAATCCGAGTGCATATTTTCTCCACTTAGATTATCCCGGCGCCAGATTTTGTCGCTATCCAATCACCGGTCGTCCTGACTAGATACGCGCCTGGCGGAAACCAGTAACGTGGAAACGAAGGGAGGTATATAATGATCATCATAGCCGGACACGATATCCAACCTTACCCTCCTCCTCAACCTTATACCTAGAATCACATTTCGTCCATCACTTCTCTCTTATTATTATCATCATTATTTCTTCTACATCAATGGAGCATTCAGCTTGGGAAGCTCACAGGCCTGAGATCGAACGCATCTATCTCAAAGAAGGAAAGCCCCTGAAAGAATTGATCCAGCTTATGGCAACGGTCCACGATTTTCGCAAAACGTATGAGCCCCCACAGCACTCTACTTGTTCCCTCCCCCTTAGTAATCTCGTTAGTATTTCGGTACGGTCCACATATGGAGGTGACCACCTGCTATATAAAGGAACCCCCAGAACGTTGAAGCTATTCAGATTCATCATCTCTATCGCTTCTACTATATTATCTGGCGGTCGGTCCCCTCACCTCCATATGTGGACCGTACCAAAATACTAACGAGATTACTAAGGGGGAACCAGTGTAACTTGATGGCTAACAATGCAAAGCAAATCTCAATATGAAGCACAGTTCAAACAGTGGGGCATTAGAAAATACCGCATGGGTTCCGAGAAATGGAAATACGTCAAACGGCAGCTAGAGAAGAGAAATGCAGCGAACAAACACAGTGAGGTCTATGTCGATGGTGTCCTTTGTCTTCCAAAGACTGTCCAAGTGGAGATTCGTCGACAAGGCTTTGAGACAACAATCGAAAGATATCACCGAGGTAAGCCCTCCCTTCTGTGTTAGGCAAGAGTAAGGACGAGCGATTAACACAATCTAGGATTATCCCCTCAAACCCCGGATGGAGTCATCGTGTGTTCCCCTGCACCGTCGGCTTTACAGTTCCTATGGACTCGGAACCTCCCATGGCTCGTATTCATGAAGGCCATCTCAATTGAATTAGAGAGCAGTAGAGGTAAAGGCTTGAACAAAGTTCCTGTCTATTATTGAAGCTATTTCTAATATACTTCAGGCAGCATAACTGTCTCACCAACTGGTCTTTCTACTCTTCAGGAGGAAGCCAGGTCTTCAGTTAGTAGAGATATCATCAGTGGCCTTAGTTTTCTCTTTACTGGGGATCATGCCGAGTACTTGCGAACTATTCAGAGTAGTTCTCAAGTTGTTGCCGCTTTGAGCTTGATCATGCCAGAGGAGCATGAAGGTCAAAACGTGTATATATCCGAATGTCTATACGGCATCAGAGGTGGTAACGACATTGCGGAATGCCTACGACTGGCTTTATTTTTGATATCCAACAACTTCCTGGTTGGAAGTCAAGATGAAATTACCATGGAAGTGTTCCATAAGTCGAGGCTGAATGCTCTCCAGAATTTTGGGCGTCTGCTTTCCACCCCTGGGACAACAGCACATGCCATTGCTCTAAAATCTTTTGCCAGCGCTATTAGGATCCATAATTTGCAAGCCGTCAGAATGATGCTTGAAGTGGGAATCAACCCCGACACACTGGTCATTTATAACAATGATCCCACTCCGCCTTTAGCACTTGCAGCGACGATTGAAAATCGAGAAGTTTCTCTGGAAATGACTCGTTTATTGTTGTCTTATAATGCCGGTTCTAACCAACCTGAAGTGCTTGAATCTGCACTTTACCATGCTATCAGGTTAAAGAATCAGCGTTTGGTGGAAATGCTGACTTCCAGAGGAGCACGTATGTCAGCAGACTCACTGAGTGTTGCAATCCTGTCCAAAGTTCCCGGTCTATTGCCGGTACTCTTAAACGCAGACTGGGCTGTACATACACGCACCAACACTGAACATGCTGACAAGTTTCGAGAGTCTCACAATAGCTACACAGTCCTCGGTGTCGCTGTGAGATTTAATAACATCACTCTCGTGACTGAGGCGCTCGCCCGGGGTGCTGATGTGAATGCACTGCAGGAAATTGAGACCCGACCATGGAACTCAATTTACAATTCTGTAACTACGGCTCTTGGGTTAGCAGCTATTGAAGGAAATAACGCAATAATCAACATCCTCCTTTCAGCTCATGCCGATGTCAATCATACATCCAGGGAAGTGCAGTATATACCTCCGCTCGTACTGGCGGTTAAATATGGACACAAAAGCACCATACGGCGTCTATTCGAAGCAGGTGCCGACGTGAGTGTTGCAGATGCGACGGAAGGAACGACACTCATCCAACGGGCTCTGCAAAAAGGGCATCTGGAATTAATCATTACGCTCAAAGACATTGGCGCCAAAAGTGACCAAAAGGCAATAGAGGACCATTTCGCCTCAGATCTATTCAGAAATGTAACACAAAACAATATTGATACAGTGGCTATCCTGTTAAATTTGGGGGCAAATGCGAATAAAATTCACTATCGCGTGCCTGACACGGTGCTCGGCGCAGCCATAAGTGAGGGGCATTGCGAGATGATCCGAATTCTGCTACAGGCGGGAGCAACAAACACGGGACAAAGGCTAATTCGCATTGGGAATTTGGAGACTGCGAAATATTTAGAGCAACTTGGAATGCTACGTGATATTCTGCGGAACAACGGACAGCTTATTCTCGTGTCCGCCATCAAGAGTAAAACTAACTGCCTTGTTGAATATCTTATGCACCGTCGTATCGACCAACAGCACGGGCTTATTGGACGTCAGCTGTTTAACTCGATTCATAGCTTCTTAGATATAAAATATCCAGATGTATCTTCGGTTGCTACGTCCCCACTGGCAGCAGCAATCTTCCGAGGAAATTATTTGCTAGCAGAGGCTCTGATTGAACGTGGTGCACCTGTTACCGATGTTGAACTCTCAGAAGCGGTAGAACAGTATGGTCTATATGATAACGACGACTTTATTCACCTGTTGTTGCACAAGCTTTCTCATCGTCCGTGTGCAGTCCCCAACGCCTTTTATAAAGCCATGCACTACAGCCATACCACCTTTCTGGTTCAACTCTTTATAGATCATGGACTCGATCCACGGGGAGTAGTTGTGGAAAATGGACTCCCTTCCAGGATCTATCTCTGTCAGATAGGTGCCATCAGAAAATCTGAAATTGAAACCAAATGTCTAGAATCCGTGCTCGAGCAAGCCGTTGAATCCCCTGATATTCCGATGCTCCAAACGCTCCTCAAGGCCACCACGTGGTCACCCAAAGCGAAGTGGTGTGCTCTTGCCAAGAGCGTTGACTACCTGAAGAATGATTTAGTGCAAGATTTATTGGATGTCCAAGTGGATGTGGATCAAAACATACTTCTATCTAAGACAAGACTTATAGCTACGCCAAGCAGAACGCCACTCGTCCTCGCCATAGAAATTCAGGATATCTCTCTAATAAGGCGTCTCCTTGCGGCCGGTGCTGATCTCGAATATGAGGGTGATGAACAGGATGACGATTTGCGCACGCCTTTGCAGGAAGCAGTACGTATGGGAAATAAGCAGATCGTGGAGCTTCTTCTCAATGCGGGAGCGGATGTCAACCATCCACCCGCACCTTACTACGGAAGAAGCGCATTGCAACTTGCGACGAAGCACGGAAACATTGAGCTAGTAGAAACACTTATAAGTGCAGGAGCGGATGTCAATCAGCAAGCGGCTTTGGATAGAGGGGCTACAGCACTGCAATTTGCAGCTATCCAAGGATATATAGGGATCGCTCGTAAACTGCTAGATGCGGGTGCGGATGTTAATGCAGCTGGATCTCGTTACTATGGGAGAACAGCACTTGAGGGAACAGCAGAGTATGGTCACATTGATATGCTGCAGCTGCTTCTCAACGAGGGGGCATCAATTGAGGGATCTGGAAGGCGACAGTACGTTAGAGCTATCAAGCTCGCTGAGCAGCGCACACACTACGCTGCAGCAGAGCTGCTTCGAAAAGCTGGGGGATGGTTTGAGTCAGATATCCATCAATACAAACAGGAAATTTTTGATAGAGAGGAAGAAAGATTGCTCGCACAGGAGGAATGCTCTGAGGACGAAGATGTATTCTGAAATGGACGTTGAATTCATCAATATGGTTATGGTCTCTAGGCACAAGATGCGATCTATGTGGTATTGTAACTATGTCCCGGAATACTTGCAATTTCACCTCAGTGTAACTGGGGCAATTCCACAATGTCAGTGCCAGAAGCTTGCCTGCGTGTGAGACTTGCTAAGTCCATCTTTGATCTTGATTTTTTTTATTATTATGTCACTACCATAATCTAACTTCTTTATTTAACTAGGAGATAAATATTAGTTCAACCTCACCTCTCGTAAATCCTAGATTCAAGCAAGTAATTAATAGTTACTGTATCTAGATCGCTTCAGATGGCTGAATACAACTATTGCACTTCAATAATCCATGATTGGGCATTATCCAACGACAATTAGTTAACTTACTCCATATTACTATCTATATTTTCGGAACGTTTATGATTCCACCTCATGCAGATGTGTAACTTTTCAGTATGCGAGCGCCTGACAATAGCAAGGAAAGCAAGCTGTAGAATCTTTTATTTATCTAAAACCTTAGCATACCCCCGGTGACTATCTTATCATCAAGATACTCTAGTCGAGCACTAGACTCCTTTAACCAAAACATATTAAGGTTTGAATAAAAGGAAATGAGACCTCAATAGAGACTTCCATGTAAACCCTTGTCCAGCACCTATAGCAATTGTGACTTCAAGATATATATCGCTGAAGCCGCTCTTCACGAAGTGGAAAAGCAAATATTGCCATTGACATAGTGCCCTTCAGCTCCAACATACTAGGCCGTTTTATCAAGAGGAGGACACTGAAGTGCTACCCGTTAGCTTTATGCATTACTTAAGAAAGGTCTCACTTACACCGCATTCCGCCACGGCATCAAAATCCCCATCTTCATCATCCCAAGGATTTTTCGCATGGCATAAGTCATGACAACATTGCGCGTCACCACCTGGACCTTTCCAGTTCTTGCAGAGCCGTGCGAGCTCTTCTTTATCGCTAGCTGGAAGATCCGCCGAAGTAGCTACTGCGGTGGCGTAGAGAAGTGCGAGGATATAGAAGAAGGGCTTTTGGAGTAGCATGTTGGTAGATCTGATCTCTTCAGAGAATATGATAGGTGGTGGAGTGGGTGAAATGAAGAAGATAGATAGAAGGTAATATTTGAGGATAAGGTAAGGAAGGTCTCCTCAAAGATATAAGGCGAGATTTTATATTCCTACAGCTAATAAGCATAACTTATGGTCGATCTAGATCGCATCCAGGTTGAAAATATTCGAGGATTAGTATCCGTAATATGATACTCTTAAGGCAGATTAGATAAATTACTGTGCTAAAGCAGCCACATGACAATAGACTATTCTTGGCAGTATTTTAGATGCCGTTCGTTGGGCGATTATGCTACTAGTGAGTTATCGCTTTGTTAATCTTAGCATTTGTATACTACCGCTGAACTTTCGATGGGGAATTTGATTACGGTAGAAGGTCAATTGTTGATTTAATGAAACTAATATTGGGGGAAAAAGGATACCTCTATGTCTGAGCGATTCAGTCACAATATGCATCTAACCACTGACTCACCAGACCTGGCAAGCTATCGGAGACTGTGGGGTACGAATTGCTAGAATTTCTCACCATCTTAAAGAAGTCGCAAGGAATCCTCATTACTACTGCAGTGGCACGGACCACCAATCCCATAACGATCAGAGGGGTAAATATTGGTTTAAACTATTTCCCCAATTCTAGTTCAAGTAAGTAACTAGTGATTATCTTAGAGTACCTCGCACAGGCGAATACAGGTCGTGCCCTGGGATTCGACCAAATTTATTCTGGACGTATACCTACTTCCCGGAATATTTATATTTCCACCTCAGGTGTGTAACTGGAATAACTCCGGAGTAACACAGTGATAATCTTCCGCATATTTTTTTTTTTTTTCAGCCTACAACATTATGTACATCTACAAGCCAAGTATCCGAGTAGATATGCCGTATGCACTCCTCTTATGTCTCATGTGTGCATTAGATTTAAACCTACCTTCAGCTGATGCACAGAGGCTGGCTGTGGTAAACAGGCACAAAAGTATATTCTCAGCCTTACAGTAGACCTCATGTGAGCTATCCAACGCCTATTTTCTGCAAGTTATTAATTCCCTTCTCTCGGATCTAACTGGTCGTCAAATCTAGGAAGTAATATCCTTCTCAGACCTCAATCCCATCCAGTCCCTTTAAAACAAGCATTTTCAAGAACTCAGATCGTTACCATGGTTCTGTGTCCCGCAACTCCACCGATATATATATATTTCTTCAAACCTTACTGCGACGGGAGTACCTGTCCCGCACGGAGATTAACTTTATTTTCCATATCCAGGTACACTCCTCCGGAGAAGCTCGGACGTGGCTCCTCTCTTCGCGTTTTGGATCATAATTGTGGACATGAAATGTGCCCGATGCTACCTCTCCTCTAGAACTGAAGATTTTGTGTAGCTGAAGAGATAATTTCCCGTATACTCTTTCCTCCCTTCACCCCTTTGCCAGTGACTCACCTTTCCCTCCGGTTCACCTCGGTTGGAAGCTAGGAGTATTCTGTATGTACTCCGTCCATGTACAGCACAACGCAAACTAAAGTACACGCATCATTTTCTTTTTTTATCACTTTTTCCCAGCCATCAAATTAATTCCCGCTCACGCGAGCAAGGCGATCAGCCCTGTTTGACTGGTCGGATCATTTCCGTTGAGGTGATTGGGTGGACGGGTTTGAGTCATGGCGCTTGGTTAACGGTCGCTGCCTGAGAGAGTTAGTGAGGTCGCGATGAGTTAGTGGTTGATGAGTTGGCGACTCGCGATAAGGCGTGACGGGACGGACCATGCGTTCAAGATGGCGTTTCATCTGTCGAGGCGGTTCTCCGCATCTGGTGCTAGGACTTGTTTTGTATTAGTTTGTCAGGCGTGAAGGATTCTACGGGGAAGACGGAAGGTCGTAGTGGATACAAATGATCCTCGACGGTCTGATGATGGAGCTCAGACGATGGAAGAGAGTGACTTGACTCGAGTGGACTTGAGTTGACTTGACTGGATTTGGGTGGAAAGAAGGTGTTGGAGCCCACCGCCTGGATGGAGTCGAATGGAAGTGGTTAGGGCGGACGGGTATTGTACGTGCATCATACGAGGCGGTAGTGAAGTACAGCCAATAGGAAGATTAAATGGAACAGGCGGTGTGGTTATCGGTACGATAGTGACCGGTCTGATACGAACCCCACCACGATCGGGCACTTTGTGTTTAGCCTGGAATCAACAAACTGGAATGACGGCGAGGCAAAGAAACAAACGACAACACATCTTCCCCAGACCTCATCGAACACATCAGCCATCTCATCGGTTTCTTCGTTTCGAAACTCTCGTCCTGAAACAACAGTTCATGGTCGACGCTACCAGGTTCCGTCTCGAGCTCCGCCGCGGAGCTGCCGGCTCAGACAGCTGCCCAACGCAGGCCGTAGTGGGAGCGATCCGATCGCCAGCCAGCCATGGACAGCGATCCGGCCGCCTCACATGCCGCCCGCATACCAGAACCGCCAGGCCAGGATCTCGACGAGGAATCGTCCCCGCTGCGATGCTGCTGTGGCCGCCGCGATTGCGCATACCTGCAGCATAACTCGACCGCCCTCGAGGGGCTGGAGAGGGACGTGGCGACCGCTGCGGTATTAGGTCAGGTACGTTATGATTGGAGATGACGGCACTGGACGAGTATCATGATGAACATGCCCCTCTCGAGTATCTCCCGATCTCGGGCACACATAATTGGCCTGCAGTGCCCTCCCGTGGAGTGCGGTGGTGGTGGTCTTTGCTATATCTGTCACAAAACTTCTCTCATTCCTGAACGTGTGTGTGAGATCTGTACATGCCGCCGGACGGTCATTGTACAATCGGAGACACGCTGTCGCGTCTATTGAATTTTGTGGAATTACACCATGACCATGACCTGGTTCCCGGCCGTGGGCGCTGCCATCACGGACTCCCAACGGGACTGGTCACCTATCCTATCGCACTGCACGCGAGTCTGTGGCCAATTCTTCCCCTCCATTGCTTCTGCTTCTGCTTCTGCTGCGTCCCGTGCAAAGAAAAGAAGAGAGCGGCAACTCGCTCTCTTTCTTCTGTGTCGCGGCTTCTCGATCATGTCGTCGCTAACCTTTGCCCTGCAGGCTCTTCTCCATCGCCATGAAACCTACATGGCCGAGTCCGAAGAGGACCGCAGTCGTCTAGTCACCAACATCGAGAAGCTGGAGCGCGAGAAGAAGGCAATGCAAGCGGAGAACAACCGGATCATTGAGGAGAACCGCGGTCTGTTGGAGCAACTCGAAGGCCTCAACAAGCAGGTGTCGGAGTCAGATTCCACCATCAAGTCATTGACAGCAACGCTCGAGCACACACAGTCGGAGCTCAGACGGCTGGCGGCCTCCGCAGCTCGCGCGGAGGAGCTCGAAGCGCAGCTCAGCGCCATGGAGGCGGAGCAGAACCAGCTCCAGGACCAGCTATCCCACACGCAGGAAGACGAGCGGTCCGCCGTCCAGCGCTGGAAGAAGGCCGAGTGCACGCTGCGGGATCTGCAAGATCAGGTCGAGCGCATCGAGAAGGAGGCCCGCGAGGAGCGCGACAAGCACATCGAGCTCATGGAGCGCATGGAACGGCGGAGAGCTGTCGAGCGTGAGCTGGATGGCGCCGCCGGCCGACTCAAAGGAGCAGCCGCAGCATCTGGTCTGAGTCGTAATCAGAATACATCTACCGTCGTCTCCAAGTTTGTGCGCGATATCCTGCAGGACAATGCCAATCTACAGATGGGTATCGTCGAGTTGCGCGAGATGCTTCAGAGTTCAAATGAAGAAGTGCAAAACCTCCGCGAACAGATCATGCTCCATCAGCCGCTGGCGGCCGTGATGGACCAGGATCAAGAGCAAGACCCGAACACCAGCCCGAACAACACCACCAGGGTGAAACGTCTTTCTCTAGATGTGGAATTGGAGTCGAGGTCGCGCCGCGTCTCTCAGGAGTACCACGTGCATCATCACTACCACGCGCCCTCGACGCCGTCCACGCCGGTCAATGTGAAGGAGAAGAAAGGACATCTGCCTCGGCGTCTTAAGAAGAAGCGTCCAATGCTGACGGCCCCGGCCGCATCGCAGACGCCCGCTACACGACGACCAGCACAGCGCCATGGGTCAACATCGTCCACCTCCACCATTCTGTCTCAGACCTCGGTGACCGTTCCGCCGACCCCAACACATCGCTGGTCGTTGCAGTCGCCAGTGGCAACTGCACCGTCCCTCGCGAGCTCACCGGGCTCGGGTTACCGCACGTCGTCCATCTTTGATCGGATGGAGTATGGTGTGGAATCATCCCTACCAACGAGCCCGGAAAGCAACGCTTATTCATCCCCATTGATGGCTGCACGACAGCAGAAACGCATGTCAGACGCTTCTATGCATTCAATGCCAGGGCTGTCTACTGTGGATCAGTCGCTCGAGGATGAACTGGCGGAGCTGGATGGCAGTCTGGACGATATGTCCGGTGGAGTTGACCTGCAACCTCCGATTCCCGAAGAAACGGAGGAGTCCTCAAATGCTGAGCTCAGTACGTCAGAGAGATCGCGGGGGTTTGGACATCGTGCACAAGACAACTTCTCCTCATCGGTCCCGTTCAACACTATGCATAAATCCTTCTCGAACGACAGTCTGCTCTCGGTGTCTGGAATGGATATTCACACGCTGAGGGACCATCCTTCGCAGTTAAGGGGTTTGCGTTCGACATACTTTGCTCGGACACCGAGACGTATCGTCTCGTCCAGTACGCTGACCTCAACACCCCCAATCCTATCCACTGCCAACATCACCGCAGATAGGGTGCCCCATCGTAGTGCCTCGAACATGTCGCCGCGTTCTTCTCTCCTCGCCACGATGGCCCAGAACAATCCCCGCCCTGTAACACGACCGGCCCCGTCGGTTGCCTCTCAGAAGAGCAGCGATGGCGATGTCTCAGTGCATCCTGGAAGGTCCAACTTCCGCCGTCGGGTTGGAAGCTGGGTTCTGGGACGCTGGGGCATCGCACCGATCAAGTCGACGAGCGATATCCGCGCGAAAGCCACGATGAACTCGGCGGCATCAACTTCCTCTGCAGCATCCGAAATGTCTGCCACGACAGAGCCAATTTCGAGATCCGCCGCAAAGCCCATCCCAGACCTGGGACTGTCGGCTCGGCCTCCGGGTGTGAACCAGAAGGGACCTATCCCGGGGTTGAGACCGCCGGCGCGAACACCCAGCCAGGTGCATGCGAAGGTGCTGGATGAGGAATTGTTGCGGGAGAGCCTGCAGGAGGAGTGATGACCCGTAATTCCATCCATTTCCTTGTGTTCCTTTCCTATGTTTTTTTTTTCCCTATTTCCTTCTATATACATTAACTAGTGGTTTTCCTTTTGACGATCCTTGAAGAGAGCGCATTGCGAGCGGCTGTTCTATTTTATTGCTTTTGTGCTTGCATTTTCATCTAACTACCCATTACTGTTGGATATCGTTCATTGTACTTCATCAACCTGTCATGTGGGATCTGTGAATCCGAATATGATAGTATGGTATATATTGTTTGCATTGGGAGGTGTCAGGCTTTTCCTATCTAGGGTGTTTGATTTCTTATAATACCACCTTGATATTACCAACTGATTGATCTCAACAGTGGCGTTGGATACTGGAGATCAGAGATCAGAGATCGGAGATACCGATGTTTTCGTCTTTCATAGCTCTGGATCAGATCAGCGCATTACGTTCCTTTTTCGGTTTACGAATCACTCCTTACGACTCCATACCATCTCGGGGCTACAGATCTGGAGGATGTCTCTCATTACATAGATCGAAAATGACACATTACTAATACCGTCTCATTTAATAGAAAACGCCTTTGTTAATACGACTATGTTTATTGGTTCCGATTGTAGTACATGCTTCGCGTGGGGTGATCATCGTAAATAGTGCTTGTGGAATGCGCCCAATCGCGCATCCGTAGTTCGTGATTACTATTCTAGTACGCTGGAATGTGGATCTTAATATCCATAACTCATCCCGTTATCTATTTTGCTTTACTCTACATAATTAAGCATCAAGACAGTCAGGTAGGCTAGTTGAGATTCCAGGAGGGCTTGGCTTAATGCTTTTTTTTAATGTTATGCTACTTAACTAGCTTGCAGGCGATGTTTAGTGTATATGTTACAATATAATCATTCTTAGTGCATTTATACTTCTGCTGCTTCTACTTCTGTTTGTGTTTGCTGGGAATTAGAATTAGAATAGATAATTAATGACATCAAGACTATTACTATTTCGTATTTTATCTGAAGAGACAAAGTCAGGTAAACTAACTGGTGCTCACCGAAGAAGCAGAGGCGACTCGACGGGTAGATGGTGTCGAAGCGCCGGACAAAGAGAAATTTAGTAGTAAGAGCAAAAAAGCTGAATTATATATTATTAGATTAAATAAGACAGATTGCCTACCCTTCTAAGTAGCATTCTCTAGAGGTTCTATATAGAGTAGCCTGTTAATTCTCTATACTCATATCATACCGCAGTGATCCTTGCGCTGGATCTAGGTCCTCAAACCTTCTTTAGTTCTATGATAGCTGACTAGGCTGCTACTCTAGGACTTCTATGACAAGGTCGTGGCTTGATGTCGAGTCGAAGGGCGCGTCCTGCTGCTTACTTGTTTGAGGATCATCACATTAAGCATCTATAAAGATCTTGAATTGAATGCTAGGGAGGTCTCTTCTCAAGCTGGAATATGTTAAAGACCTGAAGGACGCTTTTATTATGGTTTGTGTTTGGAGAATTCTAGGGTATAGAAGTAGAAATTGTTATTTACTATATGTATCCTGTAGGGATCTAGATAACTGCTTGCTGCTTGGGGAATGGGAGCCAAGTTCATATTTAATTATTAATTAGATAAAGAAGCTGACTACTGCTAATGAAATAGTAATCAAAGAATCAGGATCACAGAGATGATATGACAGGTTGTATGCAGAAAAGCTGTTTGCGCTAACAGGTGCATAATCTAATATTAGAAATATAATTAGTCTGATTTATATTTATTGATATCGAATTAATACTGAGGACGTCTATACTTATTTATAATTTTGGTTGGTTAGCTTGACCAGTACTTCTAATTAGTCCAATTGCTTAAGAAATATGTGCCAGCATAATAAATAAAAGCACTATAGTATCGTAGCATGAATCCGAATATCACTCTATTCTGAGAATGCTGTAGCCATTCCAGAGCTTCCCAAGCTACATTCCATGCTCCTTATTAGAAGAAGCCTGTCTATGGGTAGAGCGGTTCCGCAATTCGTCCCTATAGCGTCGAAAGATTAGTTGAGAAACAGCAGTGTGACCCCTTCTTGAAGCTAAAACCCAAGCGTGCCATCCGAGATTATCGGTGTGAATGGCAGAAGCTCCATTCTCAAGCAATATCTTCGCCACATCGTAATTGCCCTTTTTAGCAGCATAGAACAGTGGTGTCTGTCCGTCCGAGTCTTGTGAGTCAATAAAGTGCTCTCCTTCATTCGACACTACCGAATGCATCAATTCAGGAGAGCCGATCCAAGCAGCGAGGAAAACTGTCTCCGGTGGGGAACGAATCCGCTGGCCCAGTAGTATATCGCGGATCTTCTGTGAAAAAGCATTCCAAATTACTACCACCGCTTGCGGCGTGATATGTATCGGTAGTTTAAGGAGTAACTCCATTATTTTCTCCCTACTCTTCGAATTATTTGCAGTTGCTATCACCATATTTTTTGTGATGATTTGAATCTGACTTCCCCATTGATCCAGGAACGATTTCATCAGTTCTTCTCCATTCAATTCATCTCGTGCAATAGCTGCGACAGCATCTTCAGAAATCTGAAGTTCATTCCCCAATCCATTGAGTAGCAATATAATATTTTCCGGATTAAACCAACGATATATTGCTGTCTGTGTCTTTTTTGGAATCTTTATCTGGTCAACCGGTCGATCTAGTAACACTTTCACCAGTGCATCGCTATTGCTTTGACTAGATGCAGCTTGGATCATGTCTTCTGTGATATGGATATGGCCTTTCCATCGATCGAATAACATTTCCATGATTTCTTTTCCACATTCTGTATTACCTGCTGCAGCTGTAACCATGTGTTCTGTAATCGGTCTTTTGTCTCCGCATTGATCTAGGAGCAGTTTTGCTATCTCTTTCCCATCATTTTCGTTCCGTGCCGCGGCTGAAATCATATAATCAGTAATCTGGATCTGGTCTGCCCGCTGATCGAGTAATTGTTTGATAATTTCTGAATCAAACCACCGACAGAGTTGTTCTATTGCTTCGAGTGAAATCGGGATTTGGGGTCTCTGTTGTGCTAGTAAGATGTCCATTATTTTTCTTCCATTTTTCTTATTTGCTGAAGCAGCGTAGACAACTTCTTCTGTAATCCGAATTTGAATTCTTTGCTGATTAAGTAGAATATTTATCATTTTCACACCATTTTCAGAATTGGCTGCCATGGCTGCCACGGTAGACTCAGATATTACCATCTCAGCACGTCTTTTTGCTAATAGTAGATTTAGCACACCTATCTGCCCTCTGCGCGCTGCTTCTTGCATTGGTGTTACACCAAATGGTGTTTTGAAGGCAATATCGTCAAATTCAATCTCCGTTTCTATATCTGCCGAGGCCTGGGATCCTACGAGCTCCTTTCCTCTCGTCAATGAAAAGTGGATTAAAGGTATGATACCCCACCTGGCTGCTACATGCAGGACAGAAAAATCGCTCATATATTCTCTGCGTTTTCGTATGGTGTCGCTGTAGAAACACTGCCACTCCTTCCACTCTTCAGATATTGAATGGAAGAAACTCTCATGCTCCCGTATGACAGAGAACTTGGTTCCTGAAGTGCTAGCGTGGTGAGGCCAATAGAGGACTGCGTATTCAAAGAAACATTTCCTTAGTTCTTGCCCCTGAACTTCTGTCCACGATAACCAATGACCTAAAAAATAGCTGATACATCGGTTCGCTAAGGAGGCATGCGCTTCCAACTCATCGATCCTGCTACCGCCCCTAGCATTGAGAAGAAAATCTCTCACAGACATGTGCAAGAAGCGAACGATTTCGTCTTGAACAATAATCATAAGGCGGCATTTGTCGATATCTTCTCGCGTGAATATAAGACGATCTTCTTCATCTTCGTTGGGATGGAGCTGACAAGCAGCACACAACTCGGCTATGTTGAGTGGTCTTTGAGAAACTGTAACGACGCTCAGCATTTCTAAAATTTTTGATGTATCCTGTTCATGACTTAGAGCCCTTTCCAGTAAATTTTGATAAAGCGAATGCAGTCCTCGAGGTAATTTTTGGAGTGCCTCAATTGCATTTCTAGACTCAACCTTCACCAACTCGTCGCATGCCATACCAACCCACAGGAACGTTCCATCTGCTTTATATTTGAGAATATATGAAATCTCCAATGAATGCTTTCTAAAATATTCCCTCCTCTGACCGAGTTCATTGACCTTCTCATTAATGTATAGATGAAGATCAGACTGGACTTGGTCATATGATAACAAATCTCTGTGGAGGAATTGACTGAGGAAATGACCAATTTCGGGATATGGCCTGCTGGTAATTAAAAAATGGAGGCTAGAATTTGGATATTTGGAATTGCGTTTTCGAAAGGCTGTATCGATTTGACCGAGTAAAGTCTCCTGTGATTTAGAATCACATTCATCCAAAGCATCAATGATGATGTATTTGTCTCCGCTTGAAGTATGATTTCCAATTTCCATTAGCAAAATCCAGAGCGCATCAAAGGTTGTAAAGAGATTTTCCTTCCTCTCCCGGTACTTAGGAAGTATGAGTTTCATGAGCTCAGGACGTTGGTTGATCAGCTGATGAAGCAGACTACGTAGTATAGCAATGTCTGTTCTGTGATTGGGGGACGCCGAGTCGCAGAAGAAATATGCGAGGGATTTATCGCTGCGGACGAAAGAAGAATGAACGGGCAGTTCTTCAGCCATAGTGATAACCATGGTCGACTTTCCCGTTCCTGGGTTACCGTGAAGCCATAGGACGTTGGAGGCATTTTCACCGACTGCTGCTTGCAAGCCAAGCCATATTTTCAGCTCATCTGTTTCCAATATCCAGTCACATGTGTTAAGGACACGGTCTCCTTTTCTTCTTTTTAGCGAGTTTTTGTCCTCTGTGGGGTCTGTTACAAAAAGGCTTCCCAAGCAAGCCACTTCTTCTTCAGTGGCTTTTGTTTCTAGTAGGACGTTAACGCATGGTCATTTAGTATCTCAAGAATACTATGGATGAACACAGTTATTTCGAACCTTTTCTGTGAATAGGCGCCCAATCATCTAAAAAGGCCACAGCAGCAGAGGCACCTGTTGCGGCCGCATAGAGTTGCCATCTTTTGTTTTTATGACTATCCGAGTAGTCACATACACCTTTGATGACAAGGCAGGAGATATTGTCCCATACGCCTGCCCCTTCCATTTCAAACCCAATAACTTTCTCTCGTCTAGCTATTTCGTCACGATGAACTCCAGATTTCATCACAGTGTCGGCAGATGCTATTGTTCCAATATGTAGAGATGGTTTCACCAGTTCCGTATTATTTGGACGACGAACAATCTGCTTCTTGTCACATCCAAGAAGATCGCAATCATTTTCCAACGCCTTTCCGCATATATCATCAGGAGAGTCGCCACAGACACAATCACACTTGAAATGCCGACTATTATGGTGCTTGTGGTGATAAGACGCGCTAAAGAGAATATCATCGTCGGGGGATGGATGCTGCCACTTTGGGTCTGATTTCAGAATAGCACTAAGACGCTGCCACATTCGAGTTTCAAACTCCTTATGTGCTCGGCTGGCTCTGAGACCAGCTAGATGGGCCCGAATTTCTTGATTTGGTCTTCCCAGAGTGTCTCTAGCATCGGTCTTTCGCTGGAAACCGCCTGGATATTGTCTTCCGAAATCACACTCAATTATGGAGTCGCTAATAATAGCATCACCTAGAAATATTGGTGCACCGCCTTCTTTATACGGAACTCCTCCACAAATACCAACAACGAGTGCAAGCTGGACTTCAGGATAACTGATTCGGAGGCTTGAAGCTATGCTTGCCGCACTTGTCTTTCCCATTCCAGGCATGTAGCACAAAACGATAGGATGCTTGCCAATCCTTCCGTTTATATATGCATTGGTATCTCCGTTTTGTTTGCCATAATGGTTGCTGAACTTGTCGTACGTCTCGTCAAAAAGCTCTTCGACGGCGTCTGCTTCGAGAGAGAGGGCGCAGATAATCGCGATCGCAAAATCGTTTCGGCTTTCTGGGCGCATTTTGAGCAGAGAGCACCAAGTACGCCCGACGCATCAAATTAGACGATGTACGCAATCTGCTGTACTCGTATAGTTAAGGGCGAGAAACATAATCTCGACAGGGACCTGTGACGAGAGAGAGCCGGATTCTTAACTGTTGAGGTTGGGGCAGCTACAGTGGCCGCACAGCATTCCTAGATAAGTTCACCAACCAGAAGGCTGTGCTAGCCGATCACGAGGGAGCGATAGACGAGGCTGTGCACTAGTCTGTTCATAATAAAAAGGGCTAATCACCTACAAATTAGGACTGGGAAATCGTCTGGTGGGTACAGACGACGCTTCTGTTCACAGCTGAAAATTGGACTGATAGAGTCGGCTAAAAGAACATAATGTACCATACCATTGGATATCACAAAGATAAAGAAAAAAAATATTATGAACATAACATAGGTGAGGGTCTAATATAATATAGCATGACTTTTCTCTATTTTGGTCAACCATTCTACTGTAGATTTAGTATTCAAAGTAATTTTTACCTATCCCTTGCGGCCACTGTCGGAGCCTGGGTTTCTCCCACGCCTTCTAGCTCCACCCACAGCTATTACTAGAGAATTAAAGCTCAGCGAGTTTCGCTCCAATAGCTACTTTGAGGATATTTCTCGCCTGATCTATTGAATACGTCTTATTAGTCTTTAAGTCCTCAGTTGTAATGATTGCTTTATGCTGGCACTTGGTCTTAATCAAGGAACTGTACATGCTGAATTCAGCTTGTTTTAAAAACACTGGACTAATTATTTATTTATTCCGTACATCTAGTCGAGTAACACCAATTCTGTGAACCTCGTTGCTGGATTAATTAACAGTCCATCTAGATCGCGCATGTTATATGACCCACTTTCATCATCCTGGATAGGAACTGGCTTAGGCATATGCGCGAAACGACCCGTAAAGCCGCACGTCAGCAGCACTCCCATAATCCTTGCTGACTTAATGGTCCTAATTGTTTCGTTGCTCAACCCTCCAGCTTCCTCGCTGAATGTACTCCAGAATAGCTCTTCCAAAATAACATAATCGTCGTACCTGACCCAACCAGTTTTGAGGTGGATTTTGCTTATTAGTCGTTGATGAGAGAAGAGATTAAGGCCAAATGGTGCAACCTTAGCCTCGGCCCAATCAATCACGCCAACTAGATTGCAAGACTCGTTCACTATAATATTAAAAACACCAAAATCTTGGTGAAGCAGCGCCATAGGAAGAGAAAGGATGGCTGCGAGTGAGTTGAGAGACTCCTGGATTAATGGGTGGAAGCGGTCTGGGAGACTGGCAAGTAATAATTCTAGTTCTGTCTCGTATTGATAGCGCAAGGCATCACGGTAGCCTTGATCAACATCCTGCGGGGTGTTCCATGAAAGAGCAAAGAACCTAATAGGACATATGATCAACACTTTGACGTGTAACTCAGAATACTAGCTAGACATACCTCGCGATGTCAGTTATGAGATTCCTTCTCCAGGATGAAAATTCGGGCGAGTTTTCGGGTACCTGACTGTTGTGTGCCAGGATAAAATCCAAGTAACTAATGCCTCGTATTCGGCTCATAATATAGATGTAGAGGGGCTCTTTCCCCTCGATATCTTTCCCAATCTGGCCCCTGAAGGTGACATGGGGTACAAGGTGCCCATAGATGGTTCGAGCGAGATTTGTAGTCTCCATCCTCAACTCAAGGGACTTAAGGCGAAACTGAGCCACGAATTCGCTATTGTGTCCAGCATAGACGGTGTAACTGCACACCCCTTGCACAGCCACCGGAATGACATTACCTCCAAGGTGCTCCTTCGCATATGCATCACAGGCTGAGCGAGTTGCTGAAGTCTGCTCAAAGAAATGAGAAATTTCTTGGTCAACGGAGTATTCCAGATCAGTGGTAGCCATACTGGTTATTTTTGTTGGGAATTTGTTTGATGATGTGAAGGTGTGAATGCAGTAGCAGAAGCCACTGAATAGAAATCCAAAATATCGCAGTCTGAGAAAGCCCTAAGGGAGATAGGCTCACTCTCGAGGCTGCATACCTAGATAGTTCAGGCTGCTCACTTTGGAAGACTTAGATGATTGCTGTGTTAATAATCTCTGAGATTATGATGCCCCTTCACGAGTGAATTATTATGTTATTTCGAGCTCATATGTCGTGCTGTTCTCAATGTAGTCGTTATTTGATGAAACCGAGTCTGGATTATTATTATTATTATTAGGTGTTGAGCTTGCGTGGTTGGACTGACGTTAACTAACGATCCATTATCTGCTAGTCCATTGTTAGAGACTGTGTGATGACAGAGTGTTTTAGTGATGTAGTGTGATGAAACAGAACAGAATATTGGAGCCTGCCTGTAGGCAGGAGCTCTCGACAGTCAGTACTTTTGGAAATATCCCTCCCACTTTGGGTTTAGCCCGGCACACCGACGCAGAGGTAAATAGCCTTCAGAATAGAATTAAGCTCTCTAAAATCCAGAAGGCTTCCCGGCTGACAAGAGTTAACCACCGCTACTGAGGGAGACGGTCTTCAGACAGCTTTTGACGGGTTACTCTATATGTCTATGGATTCTGCTGGCTGGGGTCTTGTATTATCGTCCAAAACTAGATAAATCTCGCTAGTCAATACTTGCCTCGTATGGTCCATAATGTATGCTAGACTCCAGATTTTGAATAGTCTGAGCTTTTCGTGGGCAATAATTTTCATATCTTCATTGCAAATTAATTGTAGATAGCCCTGGTGGTGAAAATGATATTATCAATTTAATGGAACTAGCATAATATGCGCTGATATCCGCCCTTTAGATGTAAAGCACGTTGACAATAGACACATCCTCAGGATTTTATAGATTTGTCTCTTGGGGCGAAACCTGCCAAATCATAAATCTCCTTTCCAGGAAGCTCACTGTCCAATCATACCGCTCATCGTCGCCTCCCAGAAAGGAACCATGGTGAGGATGCAGTTAGGATATTCAGATCTGCCCATATTTAACCAATTGACTTGAGTTTAATCTCAAATTTAAGACCTGACCTGACCTAACTAGGTCCTGCCCTTCTCCCCTATCTCACAATTGAGGCAATGTCAACGGAATCTTCTATCCATGTTCACACGATATTCCTGGGGTGGTTTACTGGATGTGTGTCATTGACATTGAATAATATAACTACCATTTAGTTCTCACCTTCTTGTCCCTCACCGTATTATTATCAGTAATATGATCTGATCAATATTATTACCGGCCAATCGCATTGCCGATGGCGTCATGTCCCAAACAGGAAATCTAGTGTTGGTGCGGAGGGGTTACAAACTGGCATTCTGTGATTGGTCAATATGTTCCCCAGCGGGTTATCACTCCGACGTCACTGAACATGGATATTGTGTTGTTGAGAACAGGCCATGGAGGATATAAAGAGGGAAAGATGGAGTAGAAAAGATGAGATGTAATGTACTACTAGGAAGAAGTTTGGGAATTACACTCTTCTTTGTTGATTATTCTCCAGGCGGTTGAGGTCGAGCTAGTTCTATCCTGTTTATCTCCCTTATCCTATTCATGCTCCAAAACGTGTCTGTCCGATTGGACCTGGTTATATCCTAGTCGGTATCTCAAACAGACTACGCGACACGACGCTTGGACTTCATTATTAATTATTAATTATTCCTGGAAGAGTCCACCAATCTACTACCGGCCGCGTCATACCTATGTACCTGGGAAACTAAACGAGACTCTAAACCGTACTCTATGCCACAACCCCTCCCCCGCTCCTCGCTGGTCTCGAGATTCGCTTCTTCGTCTTTGCGTTTATCTTCACACCATCCAAGGGGTATTACTATTATTAGTGGATCGCCCTCATCGATTGCCAATCGTAACTATAACTGCACGACTTCGATCCCCCATTGCCGCTGCGGTTGCCGGAATACCACTAACAGCGTCTGCTCGTGTACCTGCTGCGCCCATCCGACCCCGCAGAAGAGGACCTTCGTCTCTGTCTCTAGTGCTAGTGCTGTTGCCCGACCAGCTAGGATTAAGAGCATCTTCAGTGGTTCTGCAACACTTCTGTATTCGAGGAAATTAACTCACTCCCATCGAACCCTCTCGTCCACACCACCCACCATGGCACAGGAATACAAATTGAAAGACATCAAATCCCTAGCGGATGTCAAGGACTTCGACAAAGTCGAGTCCGAACTCGAGGGTCTCGAGGGCGGAAAGGTCCTTGTTGTGAAAGTTAATGGGAAGCCGTACGCTCTGAGCCCGAAGTGTACGCATTATGGAGCGCCGTTGAAGAATGGTGTTCTTACGCCAGATGGGAGGCTGACGTGTCCTTGGCATGGAGGTGAGTTTTGTTTACTTTTCTTAAGCTGTTGTTAGTAATGTGATCCTGACTAATGGGTGGATAGCCTGCTTCAGCGTTAGCACGGGTGATGTTGAAGACGCCCCGGCTCCAAATGCGCTCGCCAAGTTCGATGTCTTTGAGAAGGACGGTGCGGTGTATATTCGTGGTGAGGAGAAGGATATTAGGTTCGGCCAGAGAGATCCCGTTCTCAAGTGTCAGGCCGTGGGGGATAAGAGGGTGGTTATTATTGGAGGGTGAGTCTCATAGCCCAACATGATAATTATAACATACCCCTAGAGCAATGCTGATCCTCGCAACAGTGGAAGTGGAACTCTAGGAGCTATCCAGGCCCTGCGAGAAGTCGAGTTCAAAGGCCCCGTCACCGTCATCACCACTGAGCCCAACTATCCCATTGATCGTACTAAGCTGTCCAAGGCGCTCATCGCGGACGCGAAGAAGCTCGAATGGCGGCCGAAGGAATGGTATGATTCTGCCTCAGTTGATTTCGTCTTCGACGAAGCAACTTCCGTCGACTTCGACAAGAAGACCGTCTCGACCAAGTCCGGAAAGTCGGTCTCGTACAGCAAGCTCATCCTCGCAACGGGCGGTACGCCGCGCAGTCTTCCCCTGCCCGGTTTCAAAGAGTTAGGCAACATCTTCCAGCTTCGATTCGTGTCAGACGTTCAGCAAATCCTCGAAGCTGTCGGCACCAAGAACAAGAAGATCGTCATCATCGGCTCCTCCTTCATCGGCATGGAAGTCGGCAATGCCCTAGCCAAAGATAACGAAGTCTCCATTGTTGGCATGGAGAAAGCTCCCCTGGAACGCATTATGGGCGAGCAGATCGGGCTGATCTTCCAGAAGCTGCTTGAGAAATCTGGCGTGAAATTCCACCTGAACGCCAGTGTCGAGCGAGCTACTCCTTCTCCCTCAAACCCAACCACCGTCGGTGCGGTTCATCTCAAAGACGGCACCGTCTTGCATGCCGACCTCGTCATCCAAGGTGTTGGCGTTCGTCCCGCCACTGACTTCCTCCGTAACAACCCATCCATCACTCTGGAAAAAGACAGTTCCATCCTCACGGACGAGTCCTTTGCTGTCAAATCTATCCCCGACGTCTTCGCTATCGGCGACATAGCCACATACCCCTACCACGGCCCCGGATCCGACTCCTCCTACCCCATCCGCGTCGAACACTGGAACGTTGCCCAAAACGCCGGCCGTAGCGCAGCTACAACCATCGCCAATCAACTCGCCGGGAAAACACCCCCGAAACCCAAGGCCTTCATCCCCATCTTCTGGTCTGCGCTAGGCCAACAGCTGCGCTACTGCGGAAACACACAGGGAGGCTTCGACTCATTACTCGTCAAGGGAGAGCCGGAAAACGCGAAATTCGTCGCGTACTACTGTAAGGGAGACGTGGTGGTTGCGGTAGCGAGCATGATGTCGGATCCAGTGGTCATGAAATGTGCGGAGCTGATGAGGAGAGGAAACATGCCGGGAAAGAAGCAGCTGGAGCAAGGAGTGAATGTGTTGGAGTTGGATTTACCGGCTGGTGTGAAGATATAATCTTTATTATCAGATAATACAGACATATGAAGAAATGGTCGGATAAAGATAGGGACTTGACTGGGATGAATTGAATCAAGTCAGATGAAATGCATGTTATGGATGAAAGTAATGAAAAGGCTATGAAAATAATCCGTACAACTGAACGATTCGTAAGGACGAAAGTACTCCTAAACCATATCTCATCCAGTAACAGCATGAAGACTCATTAGACAAGATGTGGAGAGGTTTTCATTAACTAACTAGCTAGCTAGAAAGTAGACGGACCCACCGAATGCTAAGAATAGCTCTAGACATCAAATCGGGTCATGTTGTAGGTCAGCAGAGTAGGAGTGGCCACGCTATTTATTACGACGGCTCTCTTCTACGCTAAATCTGGATATAATCTTGGCTTTGAACGAAGCTATGTATGGGTGACTAAGGAGGAAATAGCAATATAATTTGGCTTTGATTGGTACGGAATGCTTGGTATCTTAACTGACTTCCCCCTAACTCCACACTTTAAGCAAATATCCCCATATCCTCATATCTCCATATTTCCGTAAAAAAGAACAGTATATACAGCATCTCGCACATTTAATTTAATCACCAATCATACTCCCTCTCCCTCTCCCCCTCCGTCGTCGCCTACCACGCGGCGGACTCAAACTACTCCCATCCAGCAGCGCTCCATCCGTCGACGATCTCGTCTTCCTTCTCGTAGCAGGGACGTGTTTCTGAACCCATCCCAGACCACGAGGGAGGCCGTGGGAGCGCGCAAAGTCCTTGTCGCTGCCTTCTGAGCCGGAAGTGGCGGGGCTTGATTGTGTGAGGTCTACGAATTCAGAGGCACGAAAGCGGTTGTGGTCGGTTTCTGGAGATGCGGTGGGGTCAGGGGCTTGTTCTGTGTGTGGTTCGGGGGATGTTTGTAGTGGAGAAGAGATTGCCCGTCGTTCTGGGAGGCGTGATGGTGATTGAGGTGGTGCTGTGGTTCGGGCGGGTGCGGTGGAGGAAATGAGGACGTCGATGGGAGGGAGGTCGAATTCGGGAGAGCCTTCTTGGGGTCGAGTTTCATTTGTTTGTGGTTCTTCTGCCTCCCGTGTTTCGTTCGGCTCTGCTTCTTCTTCGGTGATCAGAGATTCGTCCTGCTGCTGTGCTCGACGTTCCTCGTAGGCGCGGTCAACTTCATAGAACGGATTTGGGACTGTCGAGCTTGCTCGCGACGTAGTTTGCTGACTTCCTGTCTGCGAACTGGTTGGCATGGAAGAATGAGGATTGAATGAAGGACCATCGGAGGATACGGGAACTTGGTAGGACACAGGCGCCCTGTAATCGTCGTTTGTCCGTCGAGACGAGCTTACTGACTGGGTCGGCAGCTGAGGATAGCCAGGGGTTGGTTCTATTCCCTGACTGGGAGAATGAGCTTTAGAAGACAGGCCTCCTGGCGCCTGAGACTCCCGATCTGAATGTTGATGGGCAGTGGGAGACGGAGAAGATCTCTGAGATCCTTGTGGACTGCCGCCTTCAGCAGCAGGAGGGCTCGAAGGAAAACCCGCGAAAGTAGGAGACTTGATGGATGAGCTTGGTGAGGTATGATCCTGCATTTCATCCTGCTCATCATGCTCATCGTTCTGCTCTTCCCGGACAGGGTCATCATGTTCGACACTTTGAACCCATCTATCTGAATCCATATCTCCTGGTGCAAGCAGATCCGAGTCGATCTTCGATCGAAATCCAGCGTCCTGGATCAAGATGGAGATCTCGTTACGGGTCTGTGAGGAAATGGTGACTGCGCCAGCTTCCGCCGTTACGGTCCGGCTTTGGTCGGATACAGCTCTATTTTCGTCAGGGACAGTGTCCTCTCTACTCATACTTGATCGAGTAAGCTCGAGCACGGCACAACAGACTCTGATATTAAGGAAATTAATGTACTGACACGCTGACTCCCTGCACATCCCCCTCAGAGGGCGCTGCCTGCAGCAGCTTGGGCTCGATGAGCTCTGAGAATTCCAATTCTCGGAAGCCATCGTCCTCTCCCGTCTCCTCGTCAAGGCCTGGCATCTCAAATCCGCTGTACTTTCGAGGACCCTCCTCCTCATCGTCTACATCGTCCGTTCGCTCCTCCCGGTCACGCTTGGCTAGTCGGACCTTGATTGTTTTGTCCTCTAGGACGCTATCCACCTCCGCCACACGGTAATCAGATACTTTAGGCTGCCAGTTGGTTGCTTTGGACATGTCCAACTGCTTGAAGGCGATGATGGCACCACTCCGCAGTTGGTCTTCAGCCAAATCCGGCACAGAGCTTACATCCACTGGAAGAGCAGGGAGATCGTCCATTTCCTCAACCGTTCCATTAGTATCCGTCATCGGAAGATCCTCGGCCACATAGTTCGCCTCCTCATCCTGAAAATAAGATTCATCATCATAGTTCAGCGAAATGTCGCCATTCTCTTCCCAGTAGCCGTTACTATATTCCTCCAGCTCCAGCTCCTGCACCTGTGCAATCTTCTGCCTCTTCCGGCGACCCTTTCTCTTGCCCCAGCCCTTACGTTGCCCGATAATCTCGTGGGCCTCCGCATCCCATCGCTGCTCGAATGGGAAAGGAGGTGCAGTGAGCTCGATATCATCAAAGACACACTCTGTCGCCCTGATGATCAATTTCTCCTGCCAGTTCTCTTCCGCATCACTTGCTGCTTCCTGTTCCTCGCCGTTGGCCTCTTCTCTCCGAGAGACAAATGTTTTCACTTTGGCGGCGAGCTTCTCCCGCATGGCCTCCTCATCTTCTTTGGTTTTCGGTGTCCTCAGTCCAAGAGATCCAAAGAGCAGTCGCTTGGAGCTAGCGACGTCTAATGATCGTTTTTTGGATGGTTCAGCTGTCTCATCAACTTTATCCTGAGCAGTGACGTCTGCAGCAACCTCTACAACGACCTGCGCAACAGGCTCGCCATCCTTAGCCGTTTGCTCGGAAGACTCCAAGCCGTTGTGGTGAAACGGTGGTACGTTCTCCTTCTCCGACCAACCATCAATGTCCACCCCGCCAGACTGCAGATCCCGAAGCAGCTTTTGCCGCTTAGATTCGAATTCCAGCTGCTCTTTAGACTGTGGTCTTGGCTCGGTTATGTCCTTGACCTCCATTAGCGGAAGGCTGCGCCCGTTTACTTCTTCAAAATCTCGTAGTGCAGCAAAGTCGGCCTCCGGGGGTAGGAAACCTAGCTCCTTCAGCTTCGCTAGCTTCCTCCGCAATTTATTTCGACGGTTGGTTTTCTTCGTTCTCACAGAGCCCTTGCCAGGAGGATTTACCTTGAGCTCCGCTTTTGCCGCTCCAGGCTTCTCAATATCTTCCTCTTCCTCTTCCTCCTCCGACGTTGAGAGTTCTGATTCCGATTCAGAAAACGACTCTTCTTCGGATTCAGAAGTTGATTCCTCTGAGTCAGAAGATACATCTGATTCGGAGGATGCTTCTTCGGAAGATGTCGGAGCTTCGCTGGAATCAGAACTGCTTGCATCACTCAACTCGGCTTCTGAGCTTGACTCCCTTGTCAATTCAGACATCTCTGATTCTGAAGGGCTGGAAATATCCTTACTCTCCTTCTCGAATCTGACATTCTTCATCCTTCTAGGAGATTCCGTAACACTTTCGGAACGGCGGCCAGAGATTATAGAAGACCTCCGGAGTGCAGGGCTTTCACCTGGCTTTGCGTCACCTCGTATCGTTTTTTCAGAACTCTCTGCTAGATGCGACACTCGCTTGGAGGCGCTTCTTGTACGTCCAACACCATTAGTTTCCCCCTCAAGAGTCTCATCCGGTTGTAAATCCTCTCTCAGAGCATTTAGTTCCTCTGCCAGATCCTCTTCGTCAAAATCAGAAGTGTCTGCATCGCTTTCCAAATCCTGCCCACCGGCGAGTTCCTCAGGAGGGTGTCGGATAACAGTTCCCTGATCGGATTCGACATCGTCCTGGTTATCAAAGAAAAGGTACCGCTTTCCAGTTTGCGCATTCTGCGGCAGGCCCCATTCCACATCTTCCTCAACATCATCTCCGGCACTCCAGCCTTCAAACGATATGCGCCTGCGTTTCCTAGGCGGAATCTTAATCGCTGGTCTTGCAGAGAACGTCCTCTTTAGATATGGCTTTCCGAACGGAACTCCATCAATCAAGTGCCTCCCATCGATCGAAATCTGATGTCGACCTGATATCTTCCGCGCTCTCAAATCAGCGGTCTGTAGAGCTCGAATACTGCGAAGACAAATTATGCCATGTCAGAACACCAATAAAAATAGCACTTCAAATAGAGATGCCACTTCAAATAGAGATGCCACTTACACAACCTCATCCCCATCCCTAAGTAGACCCTCTACTTCCATAAAATGCAAACACTCGAACCCATTCACTCCAACCACATAATCCTCCAAACCCCACTGTCCAATCCCCTCTTCATCATCATACTCATCTCTAGCGCCAACAACACTTCCACCCTGCGTCTCAAGCGGTACGACCTCGTTCACATCCTCCAGTAACTGCGCGACGGTGTATGCTCCATTTCCGTAAGCGGAATTTGGTGCTCGCGTCGATGTGATAGCCGATGTAGATGCAGTAGATGTATTTAGTGTCGGATTCGATGGAGAGGAAGTCGTCCATAGGATTCGCGTAACGGGCAGGCCATGTCGTTGAATAATTAGATGGAGACGCATGGTGTTACTCCCGATTTTCATTCGGGGTGCTTTGATGCGCTATGCCGTCTTAGGGGTAGGATTCATTGACGAGATATCCTCGAAATACTTCAACAAGTCGAGGATAAGTTATCAGTGAAAGAATGAAACACTCGCGGGGCCAGCGCAGCTAGGATGCGCGAGGTAGTACGAATAGAAAAGTTCAACGGCACGGGGAAAAAAAGGATGTCGCGCGTAGTTCGCTTATAATAAGTATATGGCTAGAAGGTCAAGAAGATCCCATATTAATAATTTATTCCACGAAAGGGAAAGTATTTTGGTAGGTGTTGTGCAGTTTCTGAGCAGCGGAGGTTTTTGCGGAGGAAATGAAATGATGATGCCAAGCACGGCTGCTTGTCGGTCGCGGCGATTTTCACGTGGTCGGGTCTGCCGTTTTTAAGCTCCGCCGGGACCTTTTTTGAAGTCTATTAAAACTCTAGTTTACTATGCTAAGTCACCTTCCCTACCACTCTCAGGTTTCCAGGATATCGTCCCAGCTCGGTAGATTATTTCTAATTAACTAATTATTAGATAATGATCTTTGGGTATTAACATTTACTATTGATACTAATCATGATTATTAAAGATTTGTATCTATGTACAATTACCCGTCCTTCCCTATACCACCACTTTTGTTTCAAGGCAGCTGCCGGGAACTGTAGAGAAGGGATTAGTTGGGAATCTCTAGAATAGTTCTTAAGGATTCCCCATAACACGAAAGAGAGCAACAAGGATATACCAATCGCACATCAGGGATATGGACGGCCAATATCCATTCCCAAAGACAACTCCATCAGATGCAACTTCGCTCTGGAAGCGAGAAAGAAACGAGAACATCATCAGCTCATCCTGCGTAAGGGATCCAAAGGTAAAGTGGCTACACCCCTGGGGTTGAGGGCGATTTGGCGTTATCCGATTGTCCAGGGACCGGTTTCCGATGGGGTACGCCCAAGTTTATGCGTAAGCTCGCGTGGGATGACCTTCGTCCCGGGGCACTATCCAGTGTTGGCGGGGGACTCAGCTGTACGGACTGATATTTAGGTGGTTGTTCGCTGGGTAGCTGGTCCGGCGAAAATGGACGCATCTCGGCCTGCGATAAGGTCGGACTCAAGTTCGCAGAACTGGAGTGTGAATCAGTAGGCGTTGAAGGAAGCATATCAAACGATTCGACAGAGGCATTAAAAGTGCCAGCACTGCCAGGGAACAATCTCTCCGTACCCTTCGCATCTGGAGATCCCCCTGCAGGCCCCGATGTTGTTTGTGTCCCAGAAGCAGAGGCATCTGGAGGGTTATACGCACGGCGCGGACCATCTACCGGACCAAGGTCTTCCGCAATAGCATCTTCATAACTTGGAGGAGCATCGTCGTAACCATCTTCAGGATAGGCTGGTACTGCGGGAGCAGTGGTAGGTCTCGGGGGCATAGGAGGACGCTGGCTCGGACTGGTGGGAGTCTCTGCTGCCTGGGCCTTGCCATTTCTACCCGCCATGGCATCCAACAGAGCTTGCGGTGGAGCAATGCCTGAGTATACCTTTATGGGGAGTCTAAGTGGTAGTACGGCCAGAGAAGACTGTTGCCGTCAGCAAAGCACTGGAGCTCAGAAAACCTGAGGTCTTGGAGAGAAAGAAGACCATATGGAAGTTTTAGCGTACCTTTGGTGCTCCACCAATTCCATGAGTCAAGCCAACGCGCACCTCCAATTCATACGTTCTCGAGATGTTACATGTTTCGAACGTTGGGGCCACAGAACTTGGGAGGGGTATCCGAGCCCAGATCGTATGGTCAACTTTGGCCTCTCGACCGATCGCATCGCCGCTTTTTATCAGGGGCATGTTCATGTTGCTGAGACTTAATAGCACCCAGCTGCCACTTTCTTTCCTAGTCAGATCATGCGCACGGATGTGGGTATATGCTATTAATTCAATCTGAATCATCTGAAGGTAAATCGTGTCTTCAGTCTCTGAGAGCTTCTTCACCAAAATGCGGAGAGGAATTGGTTCGTTGCATGTGAGAATTGGAGGATTTGGCAGCCTCGCATCTACCGCGAAACGAGGTCCAGCGGCGAAGGGCTCATTGAGTGAACCAGCCATTTTCTGAAAGAGCCCCTTCTTCTTTGGCGAAATTACGCCCTTGGTGAACTGATGTTGTCGCCGTGCGTATGTCTCTTCACTTGGATCCCCAAGCCTGGGAGGCTCTATGGGAAGGAAATTAAAGTCGGCGAACTGAAAGACCACGTCAGTATCCAGATGACGAAATATCGTAAATTCTTGTAAACTTAGAACAATTGCACGATAGATACTTGTTAGAGCCAGGAACGATTCCAGTAACATACCGCGCGAATATTTTCCTTGTAAAACTGTGGTCGAACAATGGTCGCTTTCACATAGTATCGAATTTCCGCTTCTCCTGGAAAGCCACTCAACGAAGGAGGCAATGTCTTCTTGACATGGCGATCAGTATCACGGGCAACTTCGAGTTTCAGCCCCGTCATGTTGAGATTCGTCAGCATGCTATTGTGGGTGCTGCATGAATTATTGAACGGAAACTGAAGAACAGTCAGCACCAAACGTCCACATATAAAGACCACATCTTCAGTTTCTTTACCTTAAATTTAAATGGATACTCATGCGTTCCAGCAGGAAGCGTATAGACCACACTAGAGCCATGTTGAAAGACTTCGGGTGTAGGAAAAACAGTCGAAACTTTGTAGAGCAACTGCGAACAAGTTAATTTAATCGATTCAAACCTACGTCTACACCCTCCTAGCACGCATTCGCGTATACAGTACATCATCACATACCTTATGAACCTCGAGTTCTGTCTTCTTCTTATCTGACCTCGTATCACCTGGATACCGCGGACCCGCAAGCCGCGTACGACTTTCACCTTCCAACTTCACCTGGATACCACTTACAGGTGTATCCGTCCCAAACTCCACAACCACCTTTCCTGTAATGTAGTCAAGATTCGTAAAATATGCATGCGGCCGGTCCAAATTAATCACGGCCGACATGGTGTCTGCGCATCCCCCGTGGGTTCAGACTGCAACCACCAGTGGTCGGCGAAGCGCTGGCGGGCGCGGGGGTTCTCCTCTCGAGTATAGCGAATGCGGGGGGAGACAAGCCCAATGATATCAGCACACCTGGACTTCAAAAGAAAGACGTATGTGAGGGGCGCATCCAACCTAACGGTCTTTGTGTTGTGGGTGGCGTTTGCGAAAGTGACTGTTGATAGAAAGAAATGCCGGTATACACGAGAGAGGTAGATGACGTTTTCTCCTTCTGGAGCTTCCCAACGGGGACTAATATTTTTTTGGAGGGAAAGCGAAAAACGCTCCGTGGGGCAGAGAGACGCTTGTCGACTTCAACGAACAATGGGCGGCCGGACGACTAGACTGAAACCTTATATTAGTACCTCAACCAGTCCGGGTATGTCGGGATGATTGTCGTTGTGCTGCGCACTGATCTCTTAGTTCTTACAGGGCTGGCAACTCGCACTGCCGCATTTGGATTCTTCGGAACGTGCTAAGCCACGGGTGAAAGCTTCATAACACAGCCTCATCCGCGTCCGCGGATCCCGAATCCTTACGCTTGTTGTACATATACGAAGCCGGATTCCGATTCTTACGACATTCCAAACGAGTTAATTCTATTGTATATGGTATCACTATGTCTACCGAACATATTCTCATACATCCTAAACCGTTGAAGTCCGGGACAGCCGGAGCATGACGGCACCTCCAAAAATCAAGTTAGAGACCTTCTTTTGCAAGCATATCTATATACCCCAGTTAGCAATATTACATGGGTATCGTGGAATATTTCATCTCTCACCTGCAATGTCAAGGTAGAATGCAATGGCGTTAAAACTGCAAGAATATTAGTAAGCGGCAAATGGCTACGACATTCTAGCCATGGCACGGAATTTCAAGGAGCACTTACTTCCTTTTCTTCCTAGTGACCTCACTGACTAGCCACTTGAGTCTATTATGCCAATTGATAAGGTCCAGATGGTTCACGCCAACCAGGGTGCCCTTGTAGCTGCCCCATTTACTGCTAGCAACGCTGACTAGACCATCATTCGGTCCTTCTAATTGCTCCAGGATCCGCTGTGACTGGCGGAAGACGGACCAAAATCCAGGATGGGTCATCGCCCCGTACGAGTAGTATCTTCAACACATCAGAAACGACGTTCATAGCGCGATTAATCCCATGAGTGAGATACTAACCGGACATCCTCGACATCAGGAGTATTGGGATTGAATGTCCCCTCCATATACCTTCGTGTAAGCTGGTCAAAAGCTCCAGTCTCGATCTTTAGACGGTTGAGGGTATAATACAGCTGGGGTAGACGCTCATCTGGAAGGGGGCATGAGTCTAGTTTTCAACATTCTCCTGGAGATATTACAGACCTCCAATCTGATCAAATACATAGTCCGCGATGGAGGTACCTGCATTAATTAGCTGCGCTGTATCTTTTCTAGGCAGATCGTCTGACCTCTATGCGGAGTTGCGATAGTCGTCAAGGACTTGACTTTGAACTCAGATAGCCTCAATCTGCTAATCATGTAGCGGGAATCAAGCCCTCTTTCTAGATAATTAGCTCTGCGTTCTCGACATCGGTGTCCCAATCCTCACCCCTACAAAATTAGTGAGCCACGCTTGTAGCCAAAACTCGTAATCTCAGAGGCCTACCATGCTATGTCTTTACGTCGTCAACAGTCAGCATGCTATTCAACAATCGGGCCCAGAGAAATGGGAGACTAACGCAATTATATTAACATCCTTTCCCTTCGCCTGCGCGACTATACTCTTAGCAAGCTCGTTCGCGCGCTGTTCAATGGAAGCCGATGGAGGAACTGTAGCAGTGATAACTTTCACGCCTTTCATCAACAATGCTTCTTTAATACCGCGCCAGTAGTGGATTGCAGGAAGAAGCGGTCCTGCTAGGCGAAGTTCATCGAAACCCAACAAGCCGTGCGCAAGAACAATTGGGTACTTCGGAGTCGCTGAGATTTGAGAGCAGTCATTACAAAGCTGGTTAAGATTACAGAGGGGTCATTCTGAGCTAATGCACATACCATATTGTTCTCGAATAACTGCATATTCATCCTTTATTAATTTTCCGAAGTCTGCAAGGCGTGGATCGAGCTTGAGCGCTTTCTCGTCATTTTGCGGTGCGTGTTGGCGCGGGGATGAGCTAAAGTAACGACATGCATAACCACACCATAATAGGTATGGGCGAGGAACAGATGACGAAGCTCTAGCTAAAGATCGAATAGCATTCGAAAGAAAGATGGCATTTCTCATCTTCTTTCGACCCCCATATGGTGAGTGCCTTATGCGAATGATGGCAGTTCCATGGTTGGAGAATCAGGCTCTTAAGTGTCGCGGAAATGCCCTATGACGCAACTTCGGCACGGATATGAAGATACCCGTGCATATTATTGCCAGCTAGCATTCGATTCGATTCGATTAGATATCAGTCCACTCTAGATCTTTAGTTACAAATTTCCATAATCTTTGGTCTAAATTGAGGTAGACAATGCTTCCACAAAATCGCGATCATACATCATGCAGCTTATCAGGTGCTTTAACCTACGGGGCGCATCGGCTGGATGTTGGAAGACGAAGCGGCATGAATTTACATTTGAAACAAGTGATTCTAATAGAGAGACACATAATGCGATCTCCCAGAAACAAGCAATGACAAGATAGGATAAGATATTCTCAAAGCGTCCTAAAGGCAACAACTAGCGCTCATCTCCCACGTCTATGCCTTGCTGGCAATCTTCTCAGGGACCTCAGGCTGGACGTTCACGACAGCATGGAGGAGGTCCTCAACAACCTTATTACCCTTCTCCTGACCGAGCTTCTTGATCTCCACAAGCTTCGCTTCAGCTTCCTTGTTTGCCTCTTCCTCGGCCTTCTTGTTTCCGCTGGAGTGCTATTTAAGAAAAGATAGATAAGTCAGTCCACACGAAACTAGTAATAAAAAGGCCAGAGTTCTGCTAACAACAGCAGGCGCTGAGAGTAAAGGCCAGCTCACCTCTGCCTCGAACTTCTTGAACTCCTCCTCCTTCTGCTTTCTGTAGTCCTCAATCTCCTTCTGGGCCTCCGCCTTAGCGTCCTTTACTCTTTTCGTGCGGTCTGTCAAGAAATTATTAGAATATATCTTGTGGATACTCGACAGGTGGAGAGAGGGTTCAGGGTCGGTACATTCTCTGGCTAATCATCTTCGTCAGTATGCGTTACATTAGATAGATAACAGGGCAATCCAAAAACTCACCTTTCTGGACAATCTTCTGAGCTTCGCGCTCAGCCTAGAATAATCCATCAGTCTCATAAGGTACCATACGGCATTGAGGACGTAGAGCTCGACTTACATCCAGCAACGTTTGGATACCTGCGGAGTTCTGGGCAGACTGCGGGGGATATTAGTATTGCTCTGCGCACTGTTGTTGGGCCAAGGGTGGACACACCATCTTGCGAATTGATCTCCTATGAGATCAGTGAGATCGACGTCTAAAAGGGTATGTAAAAGGGAAATATTGGAGATCGTGGAGTTGTGTAGTGACCGCAGCTCTGACACCCCGGGCGCCCATTGAGGCCAAGAAGCTACCTGCGCCGCGCCTCATGCGGGTCGCATTCTGCCGTTTCTCACCGCCATTCTAATATCTTACCATCGGCGACTGGCCGGAGTCCGAAATGTCCGCACCAGCCATTGAAGCAAAGAATTCGTTGTATCTTTAGGATTACGGTTTTCTTCGAAGTTTTGTTATTACCAGATAAGCCAATTGCTAATAGAAAAGATGTCGCGTGCTTCGAAAGCGACCTTGACGCTTACATCGGTTGCAACAATGGGTATTATCTACTTTGTTCACTGGGCTCAGGAAGCCGACAGAGCAGTAAGTGATGATAGCGACACTCCTCTTGTCGCTTTATGGTTATGCTGGTGATATATATGGGTACTAAACTTTCTCTTTCCCAGGCAATGCATGCTGGTGTGGAGCGAGACGTCGAGCGGCAACGCATAAAGCAAGAACGACAAGCTGATTTCGATTTGCAAAGAAAACTAGAGGAAGAATACCGGAAGATTCAGACAGTATCTGATGGCGTCAATAATGGTCCGGAAGGAGGGAAGAATATTGGTCAACGAACGTAACCGATAACAGCCGTTAAATTTATGGTCTCAGGGTCGGTACCAAACGCGATAGTTTGAATCTAAAAAATGGAATGAACCTGGCGAGGTTCTGATATAGAAGGGTAATTATAGCCTCACTAACATCGTACTGATGGATGCTGAACTTTTCTATAGTAGTCTCTCATGACCTCAAATGGTACGGGCGACCAAAGTCCCCGAATGTTCTTATACTCGAGATATACCCACATGTACAATATAACGAAGTCTTCTCTCTCTGCAATAATAAAACGCAGCCAAATCATAGAGCTCAGTTATGATAACCTGGAAGCTATATTAAGTGGTAGGCTTTTGGTGACAACTCCATATGATCGAAGGAATGATGTCCGGAAACAATATCGATATGCTGATTGCATCCGTGCCCCCGACCTCCAAGAAGAACTTTAAACTGCTCAGATAAGCTCCCTGGAACCGACAAAAGGATAAATAAAGATAAAATAGCCTGGTGGGTACTTGAAAGGGCCTGCCTGCAGCTCACCGCCCATCTATCGAGAGGAGTACTCCCACCCTGCTTTCACATATAATTCCCCAACGTTACTACCTGACAACAGAACCCAGGACACTTAGTTCAGTCGGTTCGTACAGCTTGGCTGCGCTAAGAATCCTGGGTTCGAATCCTGGAGGTGGAGCTTCTCTTTGCGGAAGAACTACCTCCAGGACAGCAAAACCCTGCCCGCCAAAAGCATAGGTAGGATTTTCGTAACATCCTTCCCCCTCCTAGAGGGTTGGGGATGTGAGCTTTTTTTTGTTCTCCGAGAGAATGTTGACTATATAGATAGTTATTTTCACATTGAAGGTGTTTTATTTAGTCTTTAACAACTCTATGCCGGCGCAAATCTAGTAGTCTATCATTACCTATTACATCCCGCCACCTCACAATAACTTCAGAGGGCACCAAGGTCATTTGTTCCCAAACAGAAGTACAGGTGATACGAATAAGTTGCAGTGACACGATTCCAAACGTCCATCAATGCAGACGAAGAGAGCTCGCTTCTGAAGCCTAGATTCTGTGTAATCAGCTGCAATAGCCAAGGATGGCCATACCAAAGGTACATTGATGCTCGCCTGGCCATGTTGAAAAGCGGCCTCTATGTTTGAAAGTCCAAAAGTGACTAGTTCTTTACGATCATCTAGATGGATGAGGTGGCACTCAGGTAGAAGAGTGTAGTAAAATGCGGAGAAACTTCGTCTGGAATGAACCTAGAAGTCAGGATGAGAGTTCCTGTCTTCCATCCACGAAGGATCCTAATGGCTCAAGGCGGGCTTGTCGGACAGAAAAGAGGTACTCTGAGCCGCGTTCATTGTCTCGCTCTGATGAGACAAGGAACTAGTACTCGGTGCTAAAATACACGAGTCAGTTAAGAGACCTGCTGTAGAAAAATCTGTAGCTATCACGTTGATGAAAGCGATCATTAACGACTCATCCCAAACAACATTGCTCGTCATATTTTGACATGCGGCATCATCGTCAAATATGCTGTCTCTACGTAGATTGTCTGTCGAGGTATCACCACTGGAGATACTAGTGTCCATTGTGCCATGTGCTAATTACAGCTTAATAAAAATGCTTGGGTTCTGTCTGCACCGCTGCAAAGAAATGATATCGGAGATATTGAATATCTTTTGAGTACTTGACCTGCGACTTCGTGGGGACCGTACAACTAAGGAACTGGAAATGAGCATGCCCGCCTCTGGATAGTGATATTTACTGCTCCCCTGGCATAATTACATAGTTATGCACACCACAGAATTCGATATACCAGACATGATCTATAGAACTTGCAGTGGAGCTCTCTTACTATTAGTGACTTGCCATCACTCAGCAATATACTGGTTCCCCCTGGTAGCTTTCTTAGTATGTGGATATAGTCCGTAAATACGGAACTAAGGTTGCCACCTGCTACCAAGAAGATGTCTCAGAATATCAAAGTTATTCAGATATATTTTATTTGTTATTCCTGTCCTGTGATCTAATAGGATATTATTAATAGATTTAGATTTACTCCATCCTATTAAAAAAGTCACAAGGGGGAAATTAGTATGATGCACTTTTTCTCTATATATATTAGTGGGTGTACGGCATTGAGATTTAATTACTTTGACAAATATCAACGTGGGAAGACGCAATAATTAAGGAATATCTATGTGCATTGTTATGTGCAACCAATCAAAGCCATTATATCGAGCATTGGAATCCCGACAACATTAGTAATTGCGTACCTTCTTGTTCGTGCTGCAAGTCGGACATGCCGACAGGTCGCGGATATCGTCGGAGGCCGGCCCAATTCCGGCCTCCGATAACTAGCGAAGGTAATTCTGGGTCAGGTGGAGATGCCATCGGGTCTCTGCTAGCCAATCATATGCACAGCATTTGCAGATAGTGAGATCTTTGAAGTATGAAGTCACAGTAAACAGGTGAATTTTCAGCTTATCTTTATGTAATTTTTTGGTATAATCTATCTATGATCATAATAAAGCTATACGAGAACTAAAAGCTCCTTTTCTGCCTTGTAAACTGACGCTGAACGGTGAGAATGAGACGTGTATTTCAGATAGCGCCCAATCCGTATTTGGTTTAGCTTATGTCTCTAACCCGATCTTGCTCTGGATCTATATGCCTTCAGTCCTCGATTGTAGAGTCATTGTTCTGCCTCAGTTTCTCTGTTATAAGTCGATAAGGGACCGTAATATGTTTTATAAAGGCATCTACAATTAGTAAAATACGAATATGACGGTACATGCGACCTTGATGACGGATCCACATGATACCATGATCGTTTGGGTAATGGCGTCTCAGAGGCCGGAATTGATACCGGCCTCATTAAATATATAAGCTTGGCCAAATTCCCGGTCAGAATCGCTTTCTCCTAAGTCCCTTGGTAACTTTCTCTGTTCATAGGGAATTTCCCACAACGTTTTTCTCCTTTTTTTCCCGCGTTTTATCCGGTCACTTGACTTGGACTAGCACTTTTCCTTTACGTTTATCGCACTATACCCCCGTGTAAGGTCATCGTCGTCCCCCATAGAACCTTGAACATCAGTGAAGACTTATATAAGCCTTCGCAACATGACTGTTCCTCAGACACCCAAGTCTTCTACGTTGAAGGCCTTCCCACATATCAAGGATGCTCCGTCTACCTTGCCTTCCTCCCTCGATCCTTTTACTATCACTACGTCCACCGGCTTCCTACCTTACAAGACTTCTCCTACCACCCTACCTGATGTCTTCAAGCCACTTACTTCTCTCCTTGATCGTATGCCAGTCCTAAGAGCTGATGGTACTCCTGGTCTCCTGGCCACATATGAGCTTGGCAATGCTGTCAAGGAGCTTCCGGACTTGACGGATGAGGTTGACAAGCTTATTACCCCTGATGGTCTCCTAGATCTGTACACTATCACTGCTGTCTTCAGAGACTATTCCTTCCTCGCTTCAGCATACATTCTTGAACCATGCTGGGAGAAGTGGGTCACGAACCCTGATGGTGGTTATGGGTTGGGCAGGGACTTCTTGCCCAGGTCTATTGCTGGACCAATGTGGCGCAGTGCCGAGATGTATGTTATATTAATCTAGTGACCTTGTCCTAGTAGTGCAGACTGACATGTGTGTAGACTGGACATTCCACCCTTCATGTCCTACGCCGCTGCATACGCTTTGTTCAACTACACTCTAGTTGACCCATCCAAAGGATTGCAGTACGACAACCTGCATCTCGTTCGTGCATTTGAACGAGGTCTCGACCCAAAAAGCTCTGAAGCAGGGTTCATATTGACCCACATTGACATGGTCAAGGAGTCGTCGCCCTTGATATCAGGTGCTGTCAGGGTTCTTGACACCATCGAGCAGGGAGGCAGTCGGACTCAGGTCAATGATGGCTTCCGTGAAATTCTCCACGCTATGGAGAAGATTGAGGAGCGCATGGAAGGTAAGATCTACTCTTTATTTGCAACATCTATAGACCTTGCTGATAGAAAGCTTAACCATCAAGAAATGTGGGCCAAATCGAAGCCTATTGAGTATCTATCCTTCCGGGTCTTCATCTTCGGTATCACGTCGCAATCTATGTTCCCGAATGGTGTAGTCTATGAAGGCTGCGATGACAATAAGCCCCAGTTCTACCGTGGGGAAAGTGGAGCAAATGACAGCATGGTAATAACACCTACTTTAAACACATTGACATGGGAAACGAAAATACTTACATGTTCATAAAAAAAGATTCCACTTCTCGATCACCTCCTCCAAATTCCGATGCCTTCCACACCGCTGACCAAGATCCTGTACGAATTCCGCGACTACCGACCTCTTCCGCATCGCACATTCCTGAAGCATGTCCGTGAGAAGGCCGAAGAAATTGATGTTCGTGATTTCTGCATGCAGGACAAAGAAACGGTGGTCCTGTTTCTCAAGGCACTCGACCATGTGCGCAGCTTCCGCTGGAGACACTGGTTGTTTGTGAGGGAATACATTATCAAGAGAACGCCGCATCCGACTGCTACAGGAGGAAGTCCAATTGTTACCGTATGTTCTTCATTCCCATCATCCATGCCTTTCGCACATAGCCATAGAGGCACATGAAGAATTACGTTAGATATGTGGGTTTACTAACTCGAACTTAAAACAAAAGTGGCTCCCCAACCAACTATCCGCAGTGATGGATCTCATGATTTCCATTTATGAAACCTATCTCGCACCAGAGAAAGTTTCAACGATTCCGCAGAATGGAAAATCCCAGAATGGCCAGCAGGAAGCCCCGTACCAATATCACAAGCAGGTCGAGTCTATAATGGAGCGCGTCCGTGACCAGAAGGAGAAGTTGACCAAGGAGGTCGATAAGTGGTGCAAGGAGAGGGGAGTATAAATGTACTTCAGGGATTGGGACTGATGCCTTTGCTGGGATGTGTGCAGGACAAGAGTGTTCTCTATGTATTAGCGAGGATTCAAAAAGGGACACTTCCAACTAGTTATATTGATTACTTGAACTAAATAAATTAACAAACTCTGTAACATGTCCGTCGCTGTGCTGTCGCTTCTGGGGGGGTTGAAATCCAGAAGTAACCCTCCTAGATAATCTCGCTTCCACCTCCATTTTTGTGCCCCTCTCTCATGTTAGTTCTTTTTTTGCTTTAGACTTGGGTAAATAATCTCTCCACTGGGCTGATAATAGAGTGCTAACGTCATCCTTAACCTTGGCGGAAGCAAGTTGTTACATTGCACATGGGATATCGAATATTTCTAGTATAAAGATAGCTGTCAGCACCATGAGAGAAAACGTAGATGTTATCTCGGAGACTTCCTACTCCTAGGGAGCTTGGGGAGGATTTCTCCCACGCCTGCCTAAGCGAGCTCCACCCACAGAGATAAATGGCTTCAGCTTGCTGAGATGCTATAATGTTAAATTCTAGAGCACAGACACATAGCAACCGTACTTGACTACCTACAACGCTCTAGATAGCTGATGGCTTCTTCGTTGCTTGCCTGAACATTAGAATCTAGAGGGGTTTGAATCAATATTTAACCCCCTAATTAGACAAAGAAACTGAATCTTAGTGGTCTAGTAAATTACGTGGTGATCAAAATATCTGCAGTAAACAAGGATTTTGACACGTTATCTACATGCATGCAGGTAAGTTTCAGGCGCCAAAAGCTTGCAGCTATATTTCACTTATTAATGGCGTAGAGGCTTTTAGAATTAAATAATTGCTTAAGAATTGAGACTTCTACTTCTTTTATTTGCTTTAACGTTTAAGACAGTAAATATAGATACGTGCTTAATATGATTCTACACTATCGCTATCATAAAGCTCTCTATACGTTAAAAAAAACTATACTTAAGTTAAACAATAAGTAGAAAACGTTTTATTATATCTATATTTCAAATTAACCAGACTGGTTAAAATATCGGTTCAGTTTGATTGAAAGGGGGGAAATGCATAGATTGAATCGTGGCGGTTTTCGGTTTTTATATAGATACTTTGTCAATGGCCGACCTGGTGCCACTAAAGAGGGCTTTCAGCTCCATTAGAGATCCTCCTTTCTCGTTAATAAGCAGAGCACAAATCGTCATAAACCGGCCGTTTTCGAGCTTAGCGTTCGAGCTGCTTTCAGTTTCTTCCAGGGCAGTGGCGACACTGTTGCTTCCTTGCTCTCATCCCTCTGTCACTGCCTAAAGTACAATAACAAGCATCAGGATTCATCAGAAGACACCCCTTCCCGCAAGATACTGTAACGTTTACATGACTGCCACGAGGGTCTGATCGATATGGGCGCCGAAATCAACACAAATGCCCTATGAATGTAAGCAGGCCTTGTGAACAGCTATTACTATATGCTCTGACGCGCTCTTCTGCACATGGAACCGCCTGATTGTTCATCTGTGCACTGTCAGCCGTGACCTCTCGGCGTTTCATGAAACACAAAGCTCGGCCCTCTATCGTATTATGACCATACTGGGTAGGCTTACATGACTTGAGTTTAGGCTGTGGTAACGAGAAAGAAGCTAGTAATAACGCTCTAAGTAGGTGTGTTAAATCCACCTCACAAACTCTCTCTATTTATATTCTCAATGACTTTACTTTTCTAATCTCCCCTTGACCCATGCCTCAAGGCCTCCACCCGCAATAATTTCCTGCATGTTTATTGGTAGCTCGTTGACTCGCTCCGTCCGGGTCTCTCCCCCTTCGCCCTCCTGCACCTCGATAATGCTGCGTTCCACATCCCATGTCAACGTCCAGCCTGTCCGGCGTGTCAGCTGGCGCTCCGTAGGATCGACGGAACCTGGAGGCAGTGGCGCGTTGAGCGATTGCTCATTTGTGGTAGGTTCGTGGACCGCAGACTTAGCGGGCGCTACCGAGGATGAAGACAAAGGAGAGGAGAAGTGTGCGCGCAGACGCTCGACGAGGCGCGGGACTTCTAGGCACATAAGCGCGTTGTTGATGCTATTTCGGGAGAAGATATTCCCGAAGCTTCCAGCTATAACCAATGGGATCTGCTTTGCCAGCAGCGCTGTCGCAGCTTGTTCTCTTGAGGATCCACAGCCGAAGTTCCAGCCAACAATGAGAATGTCATTTGGCTTAGCAATGCTGTTGAACTCGGGATCATAGTTCTGCATGCAGACGCGCGCCATATCCTCCTTGGAGAGCTCGTCCCGATACACATATTTGCCCGGATAGATGCTATCGGTGTCGAGATTGTCGGCGTCGCAGAAGAGGATCTCGCCGCTAATTTTCTCAGGGAAGCCTGGCAGAATCTCAACAGTGGACTGCATGCTAGCAACCACAGACTCAACCCGCTCGACTAGCGACTCCATCTGCTGTAATAGGTTGCTAAGCTCCTGCTCGGTGGTAGGTTCCATACCGGTACCAAATCCATGGTCTACGCCAGACCAGTCCGCTGGCACCTGGTAGGCGCCTGGGCCAGAAATGACGCCGCTGAGAGCACTGGCAGCCACGACCTCTGGGCTCGCTAGATACGCCTGCGCGTCCCGCGAGCCCATCCGCCCTTTGAAGTTGCGATTACTGGCACTGATCCCGATCTCACCGGGCTCCAGTAGGCCTGTGCCAAGCCCGATACACGGCCCGCACCCGGCAGGTAGCGGCTGCGCACCAGCATCGAGCAAAGCCTGCCAGTCACCGGTAGCTTCAGCGGCCTCCTGTTCGTGTGCTGAAGCCGCCGCGATGTAGAATTGGACACCCTCGGCGATCTTAGGAGGAGTACCAGGGTTAGCCTTGGCAGCATCCTTGAAGACTTTAGCAGCCGCCGCAAGGTCCGAAGCACGCGAGTTAGTGCAAGAGACAAGGTATGCTCGGTTGATTTTGATGTTCTTCGGGACGAGCTCGTTGAGTGGCGTTACGACCTGGACTGAATTGGGACCTGAGATATAAGGCGAGAGGGTAGAGAGGTTGAGATATAGTTGTTTAGCATATATAGCATCGCGGTCAGCCGTAAGAGGGTTGGCGAGAAGCTCATCGATTCTCTTGTGGGTGATACGTTGTTGAGTTGTCCGGTCGTTGAACATCGCTGCTTCAGTCGCTTTATATCGCAGCCAGCGTTCCAGTGTCCGGTCGATAGGAAATAGCCCCGTCAGTGCGCCCCATTCAGTAGTCATGTTGGCGATGGTTAACCGGCTATCCACTAGTAGGATTGCCATGGTCTCCTCCGAGCCAGTGAACTCGATTGCATGATTGAGCACCTCGTCATTCCGAAACAGCCCACATAACGCGACTATCACATCTTTACCTGTCACACCTACCGGCAGTGTCCCTGTGAATGTCACCCGTGCAATAGGCAGAATCTGCCACCATGTCTGCGATGTTGCCCAAATGCTAGCAGCATCTGTTCGTACAATAGGCGTTCCAAGGCAACCTACTCCGCCGTAAGTCGTGCTATGGCTATCCGAGGCTACAGCCATAGTGCCTGGCCATGCATATCCTTCTTCTACCATAATCTGGTGTCCAATTCCACGTCCTGCGGGATAGAAGTCGATACCATGCTGCGTAGCGAATGCCTTGATCTGCTGGTACTTCTGGAGATTTGACGCACTGGTATTTTGGACATCATGATCAAGAGCCATGACGATCTGCTGCGGACTGCGGACCTGCGTGGCTCCTATTGACATAAACTTACGGGCAACAGGCCACGAGTTGTCGTGGGTCATGCAATACTTGGGGCCAGACTGATGTAGTCGCCGCTCCGAACGAACTTTCCTTCAGGGAGACCGAGAGCATGGCGTTGTACAATCTTTTCCGTCAAGGTCTGCGGCGGCCGTTTCTCAGAGGGAAGGATTAAAGAAGAAGGATTCTCTGACCGTGAATGAAGGGTTTTGGCTTGAGCGAAGGTGGTCGTCGTGGTCAGCGGGCGGGAACGTAAATGGTAATGAGCTCTCTTGCTCGGAAGACGGAATGATTGAGTCCACGGAGACCAACCCTTGGAGAGTCAGATCTAATAGGATAATCCGCAGAGAAAGCTTCACTCACTGGTCTACACATCATGGTGCGTAGATGGGGACACCTAGTCATGGCCCTCAATGATATGGAAGACATTGACATTACTGAGTCACAAGAAGCCAATTTTTTCCATGCAGTTCCTAAACGAATGAGGATTTTGCCTTAGGTCAACCGATCTACGCTAAACCTATTTAATCGCTAAACGCTAGTGAAGTGATATACTCTAAATCCTTCCTGTAACATACCCGTTTATTACAAATCTCTTATTGTAATGAATAAAATTCGGCGTTTTATTCAAATTCCCATATAAATTTTATTAGTTCTCTTTATAAATAGCTATATATTATTTACCTATACAAAATTTGTTATTACTAGAACTTAGTAATCCATAGTAGCCAATAGAAAACTCTAAAACTTCAAGGATATATTAGTAATATTGAAAATTTAACGTAACGTAATGTGTTATGGACCAACCAAACCTGACCCCACAGGAGGGAACAGCTATCAGTGAAACCACCAACGCTATTACCAACGGAACGGATTAACGAGTATACGATTAGCGGCAAGGCAGATTCGAGAAGCGGCCACCCCATCACGTGACCAGAGGAAGTATATCCTTGGCGGAAGTGAGGGAATAGATATATCAAGGTAGATATACTACTGGACGTCTACCAGGGAGAATATACCAACGAGGGACTGGATATATAAGGACACTCATTCCACCTAGCAGATGTATTTAGTTCTTTGTGCTTATTGTATTCATCAAATTGAATCAGTTTACTTCACTATCTACTCGAGGTCAGTACAATAGTAACTATCAGGCATACCTTTGGTAGCGGACCTGGTAGGCCTTGCTTCTGACTTAGTTGAACTTGTGAATACGACACGGACCTACGGACCACCACGGAGACCTCAATCACGACGACGCGCTTCAAGGCTACAGTGATACTTGATCTTCCCCTAACAGTAAAGTGAGTACGATATTCAGCTAAGCGGATCCCAGGGCGTAACATAATGTAAGGCGCAAATAGGCAGCCTGCCTCTATACTTAAAGCCCTTCGTCCAAAAAGACTACAAAGTAATAGCCTGTCGGCTATTACGGGCTGGCACCCCTTATATAGCTATAAACCCCCGGGGATCTAGTTAAAGCGCCTTACACGTAATCCACCCCCGAGCGAGTTCCAAATTAATTCTATAGTATAATATAGCATTAAATTAATACATATTAAATGGATAGCTTCTTTAACTACTAATTTCTTAAAGTTAAAATAAATTACCGCTGTATTTTTTTGTAATTTTAATTCTTTTAGTATTTAAAGCTTATAGAATTGTTTAAAATTTTTAAAAATAAGAAAATATTTATCTAATATATCTAATATATCTAGCACATTTATTATCATAATTATTCTTTTATTTATATTGGCGGTTGAGATATTTGATAGTTGAAAATAGTGTCATTTTGTATGGAAAACGGCAGTGACTCGCTCGTGGATGTAAGAGGTGGTGTCCTCAAGTCAGCTAACCTAGGCAAGCTGAACAAGCAGAGGCGCCTCGACGACAAGGCAACAGTGAGTTAACAGCGAGGTGCTGACCCTATAAGATATATAGAAGCTCGGCGAGAAAGAATACGTCAGTCTAGCTACTCAATTAAATCGTATGGTCTAGAATTGAATAGAATGGATCGCTGCCGCTCCCAACTAGTATTTGCTCTATAGTTCTATATAGCTTGAACTACCCTTTCGTGACATCATAATGATTCCTACATTCAGTATCCCCTAGTCTAGGGATCCTAGGGTGTTTCGCTGCGATCATGACAGTGGATTAGATCCGTCTAGCTATTCTCTAGAGGCTCCATATAGCCAGTCTATCTTTCTATGCTTATATCAGAGTGATACTTATACTAGATCTAGGTTCTTGATCCCTCTCTGGATCTATGGTACCTGATATGGTACCTGACTGGGCAATACTAGGTATGAGCACCTCGGCGTCAGGTTGAAGGGTGCTCGCTACTATCTGCTTGCCTGAGATCATGACACTATAGCTTTATTACGAAGTATATATTCAGATATACTAAAGCAAGAAAAACAAACAATTAAGAGTCCTTGATTTTTTTTTTTCTATGTTGAAAAGATTATATAGTTATTTATATCTAGAGCTTCTATGGGGGTTACTTCACCAATCACAATATAGCTTCCTTTTAGCGTTCTAATATATGTTTCCTTGACTGTAAGTCAAGTAAAGAAATTTAAGGTTAATAGATTCGGCCTTTGACCTCCGCTCATTAAGCATCCAATCATTGGAAGACCCAGATAGAATTATTTATTTTTACTGAACTACGGGTGATGTGGACAAATATTGTTTCTTTTTTAATTTCAACATGTCATGAGACCTGCTTGTATTATCTAACAAAGATTGGCATCATACTCTAAATGTATGAGATCACTAATACCTCACATTCACACAGTCTTCCCTGCCACCCGTCTCAATGTGACATATAAAAGAGCTCCGACCCCGCTTGTTGTTATAATACTAGCCACACACACACACACACACACACAAGAACAAAAAGCAGTGATGGTAAGAAACACTTTCTAGTTGTGCGCGTAATAAATTAAAGAAGCTGATCTCCAGACGGTAGGCGTTTCCATGCACTTATGCCAAAAAACGGCGCTGTGACAAGACTTTTGAGACTCAGATGGAGGCCTACTGCCATGCCATTCTCAGACACGATGTAACCCCTATTCACAAGACGGAAAATGGCCGATTTATATGCCCCCTTGCGAAGGAGCTTGGCTGCACAACAATATTCCACTCACTTACACCCATCAACGAACACCTTCACTCTACACATCAAGGAGAAAGATTCTCTTGCCCACTTGTAGAGGAATATCGTTGTTCATCAAAATTTACCAGTCTTTCAGGTGTGGAGCAACATGTCTCAAGCAAACATCGATACTATCAATATTCCTGTCCCTGGGCAAAAAAAGTGAACTGTGCAGCTGTCTTTCACAGCTCAAGTGCGGCACATGAACATGCCCGAAGAAAACATGAAAAGATAATCTATCCATGTCTATTTGCAGACAAAGACAACTGTGATAGGTTATTTCGCAGCTGTAATGGCGCTCTTATGCATGCAAACTCAGTGCACAAGAAATTGGAATATTTCTGTCCACTTGCCAAGGAGTATAATTGTGCGGCTGTGTTCCAAAGTACAAGTGCAGCCCATACACATGCCAGAGCAATACATAAGAAGCAAAGAGCTCTGTGCCCTCTTGCAAACGAAGAGAACTGCGATAAAACATTTGCTAGCATTGGTGGAGCCATTGAACACGCAAACTCGGTGCATAGAAAATTGCAATATCCTTGCCCCCTTGCTAAAGAGTACAACTGTCCTAAACAATACAAGCGCCCGGAAGATGCCAAGATCCACTCTAAACTACACCTTGCAGTCAAATACCCATGTCCTTTTGCAGAAAATTATGAGTGTAACTCGCTTTTCACGACCAAAGCAGGAGCCAGTCAGCACGCGAAAGTTCATACTCATCCTTTTCTCTGCCCACGTCAGAGTTGCACTGCACGATTCATGACCGCCGAAAGTGTTTTACAGCATGCAGACGATCCAAAACACCCAGTCGGAGAACTTTTTTGTGTTCACTTTCCGCATGCCGGATGGCTGTGACCGGCAAGCGATTGACCAAACAAGGCATAAGAAATCATCGGAAGAATCACATCAGATTCGGTCACATTGGGCCCGATATCGAGTATGTTCTAAAAAAAGTGGCAGGGTTACTATTATGTAGTAATCTGCCCTTGTACTCACTCATCCTTCTACACAATAGCCTGGATCTAACAGATGAAGTTCAAGGCTATAGATCCCTGGAAGGACTCCCTGATGGCAATGGAGATTTGGATATCGAAAATTTTGATTTTAATGATATGTCTAACACAAGCGAAAGTGATGACGAAGAGCAAGACGAATGGACAATCAGGTTTTGGGAAGAAAAAAGACTGTGTACTTTTGGAAATGGGCCACTTTCCAAAGAACATCGCCATCAGATTCATAAGCAGAACACCATTACATGGAGTATTCATACCCTCTCTCATTTTTTCTTAAAATAGATGGCTAACAAATCATTGGTGGAATATATAGTAAAAAGAATATCAAGGTATCGTTTGCGAATTTGGGTCTCACGTGTGTAGGCCCCACTTCCGGCTCTGGCTCCTTCATTTTTGATCAATGTCCAGATAAAGTCACTATTGACTTGGATACTGCGCGTCTCATTTTGAGGAGAGACCATGGAACCTTTAAATTAATATTAGATGGTCGTTGTGTTGCATGCCGTTTCTACAATCAAGCGACGCAATTTCTCGAAAGGAACGGCCTAGAACTCCAAGCTGAGAACACCATCTGCACCTTCCAGGGTTGCGACGAGCTCAGTTTCCATAGGTCAGGGAGATGTCTTCCGCATCTTTCCAATCTCATTTCAAAGGCTCATCGAGAGAAGACTACCATTGATCTGAGACTGCTGCGGGAAACGTTTAATTCTGCGGCTCGGAAAAGATGGAGCTTTCCATCTTATTATAACATTGTACGTCACCGCATAGAGGACATTCTGCGGGGCAAGCGGCCTGGTACGGATCTTGTCATTCTGGATGATGAATTTTCGCCCGCCTCAAAGCAACTGTGGGGACTTGCGATGATTGAGCGAGTCTCCGGAAAAATTCTGATCAACACCACAGTTAAGCACCAAAATGGGGTGGACCGCAATACGTGGGGGGAGCATCCCTTCATGAGATGGTTGAGCCGGTGGAAAGCGGCCACGGTCTTTTCGCCATCCCGAATCTCGGACGTCGGCCGCATGGATGTGGATGAAGTTGCATCGAAACTTCAACAAGTAGGGATTACTCAAGACACCATTATCCTCGTGTACCACAAATCGGCATTCGACTTACGTATCCTAAGACAATTTCTGCAGTCAGGGGGATATAGTGGCATCTTGCCGCCCGATGAGAACTGCATACCGCTAATCCACATTCTCCGCGCGAATCTCTCTGAGGGACCGCCAGGACGTACGTGTTTCCCCTTGGCGCTCGAAGTTTTGTTCCCAACTATGTATCCCCTGCATCAGTTGGTTGGGTTCAATCATCAGGCGCTTGTTGACCGCCAGCAGACGCGGCTGGTCTGCATGGCGTTTGATGAACTGTGCAAACCCATTAGGGAGCGAGGAGAGGAGTGGCAGCCCAACAAAGTTGCAAGTTCGGCACAGAAGTCCATTCTCAATTGGCTGCAAGACACACGCACAATCGATGACGGCAAAGGTGGGTTCTTTTGCCTTTCAAGATGACGATTGCTAATGGAGTGAACAGAATCTGGCAAACGCAAGCGCGCCCCGGCCGAAATAGAAGGAGCGACACCCAAGCGAGTACTGCGATCCTCGATTACCCGGTCGACGCTTTCTGATTTCAGTACCGGTGAACAATCCAGTCGGGTTGTTTAGTTCAGGGTCGGTGGCCAGCAGGCAGGTCACTGTGAGTTTATCCTTTCCATCTGCCGAAATTGTCCATGCCATTTGCATTTTCGAGGCTAATCGTCTCGCAACTAGTCACACAATGATTAAGCAGTGTAATATCCTCCTGAGTGAAAGGAGGAAAATTGGCATGGAACTTTCTCCATCAAGTCAACTTCTTCATAACTATTTATTTCTGCTTCTGCTTCTTTCCCAGGCCCTTTTTAGACATGCTAACCAGTAAATAAGAAATGCCACAGGATGCCAAAGTTCCTCTACCGGCCAGCATAGCTTATGGTGACCGATTCAAGATACTCGTTGGTCTCAGAAATAGGATAATATCGGCATTTAGCCGTTGCATTCTTGTCCACTAGGTAACCGCCAGCGTATCGTTGATAGACAGCTAGGTACTCGCCACAAGTGGAGCCATTCGTGGAGTTTGAAAGAAAGGAGCTCATTATCGACACAGACAACGTTGGTATCCGCCACCGCTGCCAATAGCACACCTCCAACTAGATATATGAACGGTGATACGCGTTTTATAAAAATCTAGAAACGGAGAAGATGGCCTGGTGAAACAAGGACGCCACACAAGATCAGGCACAGCGAAAATAGCAAGTCAGCCAGGTTGCCGCCAGCCTCAACTGTCTCAAACCCAGCAATGATGAACGTCGAGAAAGTACTAGCAAGGATCATGAAGATAAGCAGAAATAGGAATACAAGTGCTTCACGCTCAGCGACCTGATGAGCAGGTCCGGCATTAGTAGAGTCCAACAGGATAATACCAACAAAAATACATAAAGAAGGCCATCAAGCTATTACAAGGAAGTTCAACAAGAATCTGCGAGAGCATGAAAACCTTCCATGAGTATATCTTACATAGTCTCTCACGAGCTTCATATAGAGACTGTTAGATAACGAACTTTAATATAGTTTGTTGAACGATTTGACCGAAGGTAGTAATCTAGTTAAAAATGGAAAACATCTGGCTCTGAAGACCGCGGATACTCTTGGGGGCTTTGAAGAAAATGAAGCCAATGAAAAGGGATATAAGGGTGCAGAGAGCAGACTTGGAATAGATATATGTGGGGGTACGCCAGTACCGCTGAAAGACGCGAAAGAGGTTTTCACGGAGCTAGACCATAAACGGAGTTGCAAACTCGTGGTAGTTGTTGAAGTTTTTGTATATAACATCGTAGAACCTTCTTTCAGGGTCTTGATCTTCTCTAATTCAATCTGCACAGCACGGTAGCCATTGGAACACGGATGTCTGTTGCTGAAGCATGCAACCTTCCCCGTTATCACTGAAGCTCCATTTAGGTGTGACAATAGGATTGGTGTTCATCATAGCAGCCTCGGGGTCCTGGTGATTCTTTTCAGCGACCCTTACAGCGACAGGTTTATGCCCACGTCGGTAAAGCAGCACTTCGCCTTTGGACTTCTTCTCTGAGACCAACTCAGCGGTAACCATGTAGCAGATCAAGAGAAAAATGGTGAATGCAATAATGATACTAAAGTTTCGCCATCGATGCGCCCCAGGAGTAGTCGAAGTTAGAACTAGTGTAATCATCGCCAAGGACATAGTCCTGACCTAGTTTGGCACCGACACAATTGCATACCTGGTAGTCTCCACTCCCATTGGCGTACTGGACATATCGACGGTTAGGAACGTTTTGATCGCAGTCAAACTTGCGGTCGTGAAATTCGTTGACAATAAGAGGCTCGAAAGCATACGCCAGAGGGTTAAGTAGTGCAGCCATCGGCACCAGCCAAGCATATAGCGCTTTGGAATGACGAAGCCAGTGAATACGATCAGATCGAGCATCAGAATACCGGCGGGGACCAGAGCCTGGAACAGTGTGCGAGACGCTGAGGCAATTGTACGGAAAATCATAGACATGACCAAGACGGTGGAAAAGGAGATGAGGAGGAGGAGGACGACGACGACGACGAAGAAGAAGAAGAAGAAGAAGAAGAAGAAGAAGAAGAAGAATGCCCCCCGGCTCTCGCCGTAGATTTGTCCTGAAATAAAGCGTGACATTGAAAATGATCGAGTTTGATATTTTATACGGCATGTCACAAAGCATAGAGGCCACTGCTTCGGCTGAACGGTGGTATAAGGCATACCGGTTATGCTTTTCGATTATAGGGCGTTGCGCAAACAAGGTCAAAATCTGAATAATGTTAGTTCGGTACAGTCGATTGCGTGAAGTAATGCCACAAACCTCAAGAGCACTGGAGAAAGCATTCAACAAACAAGCGAAGAAAAGCAAGGCTCCGCGCTGGAAGAAACTTAATGAAGTTTGGTTAAGGTTATAGAATATGCTGCCAACGATGAGGGCCATGATGAAATTTCCGATAAGTGCACCAACTGTGAGGCTAGGGTCGCCTGTTAACCGATTCCAGCCACGCCATAAACAGAGTTTGATCTGCTGAAAGTAGGTTAGGATATAAGGGGAATTTTTGCGCTGGCCCTTGGCCTGTTGAGCGTGCTTGGATGCACGGAAAGCTTCCGCATCAGGACCATTGATGGGGTGGTCTAGTTTATATTGCTCTATCTCTGCCTGCAAGGTGTTATAGTAAGTGCTGTTCTTCCATGCAGTAGCAAACTCGTCAGGAGTTCGGGGTGCGCTAGTTTCGAAGCCAGAACGGATGATACGTTCCGAAGGAGCAGTCATAGAAATAAGGAAATCAGGAGTGGTCTGCCGTGCAGGGCACTCGAAGCCGAGATTAATGAAGTACTGCTTAGCTTCATCGGTACGGCCAAAGAAGATTTATCGACCTTCATAAAGGACAATAGCCTTATCGAACAGGTCGTAGGCACTCTGGGGCGATTGGTAGATAGATACACAGACACTGCTATGGAATAACTCGGTCTCGAAGACATAGTACCTACAGAATTGACTGGCATTGGCGGAATCAAGACCACGAGTCGAATTGTCCCAGCATTGCAAAGGAGCACCAGAAAGAGCGGCCTCGGAAATTGTGACAGGCTTACGCTCACCACCGGAGATGCCGCGGATGATGTATTCATTTCCTACGCGAGTATTGACGGTGTGGGAAATACCAAACATAGCCATGACAACATCTCGAAGGTGGTTGGTAAACCCATTCTCCTCAAGACCCAAGGGCAGCTGCTGCGGCTGGCGGGTCCGGGCCGCGAATGTAAGGGTGTCGCCTACAGTCAGAATGGGGAAATGCACATCGACTTCAGCGGTGTAAATGGCTTCGCCGCGATGATTAGAATGCATTTCTTTTGCCGTGACACCTGTGTTCCATACTCAGCTTGGTGTTTGCTAATTAAGTTAAATTTGGAACAGAGCCTCAACAGGGAGCATATACCCATTGCCAGTGTCTGCGAGTGAGACCTTTTCATGCTTTTTGTGACGCATGCCTCTCCTCTTCAAAGGGAAATGGTGAAACTTACCCTGATAATTGAAATAGGAGCCCTCGCCAACATAGATACCATTCGTCTCACCGGCAATGGTCTTGAGGAAAGTAGAGCAGCCAGAACCTGGAGGCCCCAAAACGACGAGCATCTCTCTCTTGCGCACTAGACCGTCAAATTGGTATAGAATGTTGATGCCTTGGCGATAACCGCTGAATATGCCGTGGACCATGGTGGCAAGTGAGAGCCAGACATTGGCAACGTCCTTCTGATAATCGGTTCCGGTACCAAAGCCATGGACATTAAGGTTTTGGAAGCATACACCAGCAGAGCGGAACGATGCATCATCCTGGGAAACCATTTGAACAATGGCCTTTGCTCAGTCAGTGGCGCTGAAATTGCGAGAGTTCGGGTTCAGGGAGAGTCAGCCTCTGCAACAAAGGGGTTGCCTTGATATTGACAAAATATTAAAGAAGAAGCTGGAATTCAAAGACTCTGAACAGCTATTACCATCTCAGTTTTCATAGCTTTAAAGTTGTTTTTTTTTTTTTTTTCATGTTTATCCTTCGACCCTGGCCCAAAAGGCTGCTCGTAGGAAACGAGAAATATCCGTTGTCCCGTCTTCCGCCAAATTTTCGTCCTGAACGTCCATTTTCATGTATTCCCACTCTCCGATCTTCTTTTCGATCTCTTCGCCCATCCCTGATGCGTTAAGAATTTCCGCTACCCTGTAATGGCAATCGAGGAACACTTTATTCGGCAAAGGAACGTCATCCGCATCACCAGATTTTGTAAAACAGATTATTCCATCACTAGGGCTATCTCTTCTTAAATACGTTGGAAAACTTTTGTACGTCTTGATTTGGTATGTGTCAGGGGTGGTCTAGACAGTATGCACAATCAGCTTTACATCACAAAACAGGTCGATGTTAAAACACACCGTCGGAATGAAGGCAAGACGAAACTTTCCGAACTGAGTGTGTAGGCTATCTCTCAAGGAAATGCCATTGGAAGGATCATTGATGTTGTCCACCTTCATGCCGACTTGCCGTACTCGCGGGAAACAGCGCCATAACATCTCCCATACAGCACTGGCATCAAACGAGGCGCTCTATTTCTCAGTCAACAGCCTTGTATCAGAAGAACGGACATTAAAATAATACTTACGGGAGAGTCTTTCCAAGATGCTATTGAAAAGGGGATTATGTGTGCCGCTTGCAGATCAGAATATGCAACCCCCTTAGGTTCCCCAATCTCCTCCCAGTGTCGGATCTCCATATCTTTTGTTATCACACAACGAAATTCATCTCGACGGAGAACCTTGTCGCGGAATTCGCGCTCTCGGTGTTGAGGATCGCCCAATGATGAGGCTACAAGCTCGACGCTATCCTTCCTTTTATCAATAGGAGACCTATGGATCGAACTGTTGCCGGCAGCCTTCACTGTATATAATTTAGTATTTCAGAAATGAGGATAAAACTCCCTATGAACTCACTAGCGAACAGTAGACAGCTGCGGACGTTTTGGAAAACCTCATACAGCTTCTCGTGAGTCTCACAACTCAGGATATCGCGGGCGATCGACTCTCTACCTCCTTCGGGTAGGTAATCCAATAATGCATCCATGCAAGGAACAAGTTTTTCATCGTTCAAAGATGGGATGCGCTCATACTGACTGATCCTTTCTTTGGCACGACGAGCCAGATCAGGCCATGTTTCAGACGATTCTGGCTCTGTCGAGAACCCGGACAGACCTGTCTGGGTCGACATGGCTCGTGCTGTTGACGGGGCGCTTGATTCTGATTCTGGAGGATTGAGGCGTGCCGATCTGCGGGTCGATCCGGGGGGCTGCGTCTCAGCTTTCCGCTTTAGAGATCCTCGTCCTCGCTTGGGCGGCATGACTATTTTTGACTATAATCCGTCCCTTGGTAACAATGCTTGGCACCGATCGAAACGATGGTTGGACGAGATGGAAAAGAGTGGTGGAGGAGGAGTTTTCAGGCTAATCTTATAGTGCGTGTGGTAGTGGTGACACTAGTTTATATTTGGAATAGTTTAGGGTTCAGCCCTTGCTCATATCGAGCCGCGGGCCCAACCGGAGTCGGCGGTGAAAGGTGGCGGAATGAGAGATTGACGCGAGGGTATGATACGTCCTTCTTGTAGCCATGATTGGATCTATTCTGGCCGGTCGGGAAGATATATTGCAAGTCCGACTCGAGGAATCTCCGATACCCGCGATATGTCATTAATGTATCCGGTTTGGTAGCGATTTCATTATCGACATCAAGATTTCCCTTGCCAAAATTGTTAAGAAGTGACCGGCGGAAGTTGGTGGCGTTTGCGACGTATGTAATCTCACCAAACTTCTCCGGTAAGGGAACCTTTACAAGATCTTTGAGTCCAGAGAAGCGAATATGGCTAAAGCCCTTTTCAATGGCCATAGCGCGTAAAGCTTCCCCATACGCCAGGTATCACGATCTGATATGCTCAACAAGTCTATAAGTTCCAATTAGTAAAGAAAATTTGGCTAGCGTAAAAAGTGGTTAATAGCAAGAGGGATGACTGTACAAACCATTATAAACGAGGCTGTCTGAGATAGTGAGTTGAGCGCCCGGCGCATAAATATCCATTATACGCACACATATAGTATTCAATCGTTCTAAGGCCAACTCCTCTGCCTTGTCAGGAAGAATACCAAAGACTTTGTATACTTTATTTGCTGACTTGAATGGGAATGCCGGAAGGCACATCTCAACCGGCTTCCTTGCCATGACGAACCGGTCAATGACCGATAGGAACTTGGGCATGCCTGCGGTGTGCTGCTCTACGGTGTTATCGAATTTATTGAGAGAATACTCAAAAATTATAGCCAAGATCTTAGAGGAAGTCTCCGTTGCCTCCATTATCTCGCAGGAGATAGAAGAGGCTTTCTCGTCGTCCAAAGCAAGGTTTATGCCGGACTTCGTAACTTAAGGAAGGACTTGCATGGTAGGCAAGATTTCGGCTAGTGAAAGGTGAAAAGCAAAGAAATCAAAGATAAGTTAGTGTCAAGGAAATCTGAGATCGGACGTGAAGAGGTAGCAGTCAATAAATAGTTAAAAACTCAGGCTCTTAATATCCACACATCCTGGAAGGCTTTTTTTGAGAAAATTTTCCCCTTTTCCATATCTTACGATATTCAATGGCGAACTTCCTGCAGCAGGTAGGATTATAAGTAGAGAAAAGCCCCGTAATATCCACCAAGGCTTCTAACTGCTCTTTCACACGGGCTGCACTACGCTACATTAAATAAAATCTTCTCCACTATTCATCAACCCCGGTCTAGGTTGCTGGTACCCTTGAAAGCCCACGTGAAGCTAAATTAGTTCGGATTCGATTTAATTTAGTTCCGAAGAGAGAAACAATGGGAGCGAAATTTACACCTGCTTTAGAAATTGCCGCATATGAAAATGAAATCCCATCCTCTGGCATCATTATATTGGTAAGATCATTAACCAATTCAAGATTGAGCCTCTCAAGCTCTTCTTAAATGAGACAAAAATCTAAAGTATGGAATTGTATAGCGCGTTTGTTCCCCTAGAGGGGCTGCGTAGGCGCTCGTATAAACGCTTGTCTAGCTGCGTTCCGAGTATCATACGCTGTCTACTGCAACTATTCATGGTCACCAGGCTTACTGGACTCAATGTTGGAGTGTTATAGGCAGTAGGTTTTCCATTGGATGCACTTCTTGCAGCCCTAACAGCTTCATTGTATAGTCTAACCGCCTGCTACCAGGAAGAGCATAATTATCTATATAATGCTATAAAAAAAAAGGTGTCCAAGTCTCTAAACACGATAAGAATCGCTAAATGCTCTACGTGTGTATGTGATTTGGAGCAATGCAAGTGCTACGATCAACCGGAACGTTTAGGACCGTTGGGGCCTATAGGAGCCACGCCTGACCAGGGTTTTATTCTAGCCAAAAAAACTACAGGGTTCCAAGTTTCTTGAAGTGGCTCCTGGGCGTTGTTGTTCGTTGGCTTGGAGTAATTGAACGATTTCCGCCACCGGCATAACGTCTGTTGACGGCCCGTAAAATATTCTCGTGTTTTTTGACTAAATTTTGGAGCGCGCGTCCTCAAGTTACTTTATTGTTACATGAGGAGAATCGTCTCGTTTTGAGATTTCTTCAGGTTAGGCGTGGGTCAGCTGCACGGTTTGAGAGAAATTAATATTGCTTGGGTTTATGGCTAAGGGTGATGACCAACCATAACAATATGAGTTAGAAATAAGCAAGAAGTGAAGAAAGGAGAAGAAGCCTAGTTGAAACTTAGACTAACTAGGACTAGAGATGGTTAACAAGAAGACCGCCTGATTTCGCGAGTCTTTAGTGCGCTTTTAGAGCAAGATTAAAGAATATGCTGATTTGGGCGCTAAGTCACAAGCGGAACTTTCCGCTTGATTTCGTACCAAGGCAACCTCGGTCATTCTTGACTTTCCAAATTTTTTTCCTACTGAATCTCGAAAAGTTTGAATCAACTAATCAATTGGACCAAATTTGAGAACCCTTACCCTCAATACTTATGGTCTTGGTACTTTGCTGCTGAAAAATGAAGGAGTCTAGTTTCCGTGTTGCAGCGACCCTTGTAGACGGGAAAACCTTTCGTAAAATCTGAAGTCTTTTGTTTTGACGATTTTATCTCACTTGGCTCACCGTACCTAGTGAAGCAGTTTTAAGAGGCTTTCTAGAGGCTTTTTGTTGTGTGAGTGTGTTGATAATTTTCTACATACGACCTTAAAAAGATATATTTTCAATCACACAGATCAAGTCCCATAATGCACCACTTGGTCTCAGAACTATCCTATAAATATAGCATACTTAGTGAATTCTTCATCCGCTATCAACATATCAAACTCTTCAGGTAGTGTGCCCAGGAGCAGCTCAATGCCACCATCCTCGCGCATAGGGTGGATAATCAACAGCCGGAACGCTGTATTAAAACGGTCCATCTGTACTCGCATGGTGTTAGGCACGCCTTCATTGGCAAAGAACTCACCACCAAACGAGATTTCACTCGTTTGGAAGAGCATCATGTTGTTCATCATGGCGTGCATTCCTGCGAGACCCATACAAGCATTGGTAAGCATGCTGTAGTCTGGTACAGACTGCAGAAGCGTGAAAGCATCGTGCACAAGGGATGGAGTGACGTGTGCAGCAGACTCCCGGAAAAGACGTGCAATGAACCCGAGGCTCGTATCCGGCGCGCAGAGCTCCTCCACGGGCATATAAGGTCGGTTTGTTATGAGGCAGCTGCCCATGTACGATGATGTAAGCAGCGTAGAGAAGAACGGGCGGGCATCGATAGGCATCTCTACAATGGCTATGTCATCAGGTCCGAACGTTTCTCCTCGGAGCTCCTTTGCTACGCGGTATCGCGCCCTCATTGCTGCGCGCCAGAAGAAGGCTTGCAGAATGTCGCTGATAGACGTTATGACCCCCTTTGCTTCCGGGTCAGCAAGCACCTTCTGTCGCAGCTTCTTCACATTCTCGGGCGGAATGAGGAATGTGGTAGACCTCATGCTGCGACCATCGGCGGAAGGAATGGGTGGCCAGGCAAACTTCCGCGGGAAAGGAGGTACTGGAGGAAGAGTTGATTTCGTTTGATGGACCTCCGTCTTGAGCAGACTGTTTCCATTGTGGAGCTCAGCTGGATTTGGAAATCCCAGGAATCCCCATACGTTGGGATCTACCTCGTGAGCTGGCTTGGCATATCCTTCTACTTCGTATAGAACGTGTAGTAAGCTGCGGTTCAGGCTTTCAGGGTTTAACCAGCTGCAGGTTGCTGACTTGTCACCTTGAACATATCTACAGTTTTCAGCCCAAACCCTCAGAGCGGTGATGACACCGACACCATCAAATCCTGCGTGGTGAATATTTATAGCAAGGATACAACCGCCCTTAACAAAGTTAGTCTGTGCGATCAGGACGTCAGCTGGCAGCAGCGGGAACCAGGGGCACTCAAGGACAACTTCGTCTTTGAAAGCCGAGGAAACAAACCCGGCAGCTTTCAATTCCTCAAATGATGGGAGAATGTCGATAAATCATTGTAGCGCAGCTGCCTCGGTCTACTAGAAGAGTCCGTAGGGTTGCTGTTTGAGGTGGCTGTCGATGGTAAGGGGGAAGAGTGATACGAATGTGGCCGTTCTTGTATCCCATTTCATGTTCCGAGCAGCGCATTACTTTGCCCTCGAGCTCCGGAATCATCTGGATTGTGCGGTGGAGACCCTTTTGTAATCTCTCAAAGACTTGTTCAAAATGTACCCCATCGCGCAGAGGAAAGTAGAAATTCATTCCCACGTAGATGTTCGGGTTCATCAGATCATAGATACCGGGCTCCACCTCCTTAAATTCAAAGCCGGAGAAAGGATGGAAGGCGAAGTAGAGCCAATCTTGTCTATCTACTCAGAGATTACCAATGAATAAACCTTCCGTTGTGCCTGTCAAGTTCAGGACGCGGACCACGTTGTTCACTTTGGAAGCAGTAATTAGACTGACGGGACCTTGAGTGTAACAAATGTTAGTGCTTGATCGTCAAATAGGTAGAGAAATTCTGTCTGGGCATGTGGATGTAAGTGATATGCTCACCACCAGAAGCACAAATAAATTTGGACGACTTGAACTTAGATAAGACATCGGGGGTCTCCCCCAGCTCATCGACAAGCGACGGAATCATACTCCAGATATCAACTCTTGCATGCTCAGCAAGAGATTCGAGGAGGTTCATGTTAGGTATTACGCCTGCGGGTCCTATAATGCAGTGCAGGCGGAAGAGGAAAGGAATGAGGATATTCATAATAATACCAGCTCCCTATCAGACTCAATAAGCTATGTATTCTTTAGAATGGTAGAATAGAGAGACACTCACGTGGCTCATGGGGATAGATGAGTATATTCTGTCCCCGTCATCCCAACCTGACGTCCACGGGGCCATTCCGTTATCACCTTCAGTTGGCGGAAGTAGCTGCACGGCATCCATTGTGCTAATTAGGCCGTTCGACCATGCTATGGGCTTTGGCAATCCTGTTGAGCCAGAGGTATGCAGCAAGCAGAAGGGGTCTTGGATGGCTTCGTCGAACGTCTTGTTATACGGATAGAGCTCGGTTGCTTCGGCATCGAGAAGCTCGTCGAGGTCAGGAAGCTCCAGGACTTTCATGGCGCGTTATTGCAGAAAATCTTCTACTAGGGGGTAAGTCTTTCCATTAGGCTTGACCCAGATATTGCAGTTTGCTGCCTCAAGGACCGCTAGAGCCCCTTCAGTACTGTTCTTCGGAGAGAGAAACAAGGTTTGCGAAGTAAATAATAGAACAAACAGAGTTAACCGGCTGGATCGTAGATACTGCTTATCGCAGTGAGGTGAAGAACTCTGAACTCACCGTACAGCCGGCCTTAGCTGCCTTACGCACAGGCCTATGAGAGTTTATTCACCCCTCTAGATTCGTAGATTGCTGTCCTTTTCCCTTATCCGTTATAGTAGGACCTTGCTGTCTATCAAACTCGGATCTAGCCGTGAAAGCCACTAGTCTAAACTAGTCTGGGAGCTAGCATGGCAGCGACACGTCCCATTATTTCCATCAAGAGGCTAGCAATTCTCTTTCTCCTATCATTGTGTAAAGTGAAGTGTTAGCCCTGTTTTTCTCGGGTAGCCACAATGCGTGTCTGGAGCTTGCTCAGCACCATGTTGTTCACGTGGTTCGGCTAACCGAGGAGAGAGGGTAACCCAGCTCAAACCTGCTCACTGCCTATCAGAACCAATCATATAAATAAGTTCCGATTTGTAGTTCCATGCATCTAATAGAGCGCGGAGTTATGCCTGTCAAAAAGAAATAGCGTGAGTAGGATTGAGAAAATTTATAATTTAGTAATGTGGTTGGGCCGCGAATGTTTGTCCAGGGGCGCATTTAGACGAACCCATCCTTCTCATGACTACTTCTGCCCCCAATGTTTGATGTTTGAGGTCCAAATTTGGTGGTGAAAGAGCCTGCTGCGCCATCTGCAATTTGTACTACATACATTTTTTTACACTCACTAAAGTATAAGAAGGCCTGCGGCCATCACCATCAGTATGATTCAGCTGTTTTATACATGTTATCCCTCAATTTGTTGTCCAAGTAGCCGGAAAATTACCCGTTGGCTTTCGAAAATACCATAATTATTCGTCAAACCACGTGGTTGTTCTTGATCCTGCTCGCGGCCACAACGAGACTACGGAAGCAATGGCCGCCGCTCACACTGACGAACCCACTGGAAAGAATGTCACAGAGGGCACGACGGAGGGCCTTGAGGCCACATCCGATTCACTAAGTCTGGTGGAAGAGAACGAGAAAGAGATCGTTGAGCACCCGGATGAAATCACCAAGGATGCCCAGATTGGCGTTCAGAAAGTCGAAGCTGCAGCCCTGGTCTGGTCTAAAACTGCTGTTTATGCCATATACGCCTGGTAAGCACCAACTTCCAGACGAGCTGTTAGGATCTAGTGGCGATCCAATCATGGAATAAAGAGAGAGAGAAGAAAGCCCCCTCAAAAGGGTATACTTGGAGCGAAAGACAAATTGCTAACGCAAATGCCGTTCATAATAGGATTTGGGTGTGTTTTTTCATACTCGCTTTACAAACGTCTATCAGTAACAACATGATTTATTATGCTTATGCAGACTTCTCTTCCGCCCCTCAGATCTCCCAGGCCTATATCGTCTCTACAATTGTCGGTGGTGTGATCCAGCTACCTATTGCTAAGACTCTTAATCTGTGGGGTCGTGCAGAGGGTTTCTTAGTCTTTCTTGGTGTCTTCATCCTCGGCCTTATTGTGATCGCTTCTTGCAAGGGCCCCAACAGCTTTGCAGCGGGGTATACTCTATATTGGATCGGCTATGATGCTATCAATTTCATCATGAATATATTTATCGTTGATCTATCGGGCCTACGAAATCGAGCGTTTGTTTACGCATTTGTCAGCACGCCCAGCATTTGTACCGCCTTCGTCGGCTCACTAGCTGCTCAATCATTCCAAGAAACTTCAACATGGAGATGGTCTTACGGCTGTTTCGCTATCATTGTGTTTTTCGCATTAACCCCCCTTGCTTTAATCTTCAAATTTTACCAGCGGAAGGCAGAAAAGTTGGGTCTCTTTAGCAGAAACCCAAGTGGCCGTACTACTTTACAATCTATCGTGCATTACTTCCGCGAGTTCGACGTCGTCGGCGGCTTTATACTTATGGCTGCCTTTGTCCTCTTTCTCTTGCCATTCAGCCTAGAGATCTATGGTTATGGTGGATACTCATCAGCAACCTTTATCAGCATGGTTGTTATTGGTGTCCTCCTATTCCCAGTCTTCGCCATATGGGAAAGATACTTCGCCTCGACTCATTTCATCAAGTGGGAGCTATTCAAAAAGCGGACTACTCTTGGGGCATGCATCTTAGCTGCCATCATATTTTTCAATTATTACACGTGGGATCAGTACTTTTACTATTATGTTCAGGTTGTCTATAACCTTGACACGCAAGAAACTGGATACGTTACGCAGACCTATACAGTTGGACTCAGCGTCTGGTCCGTTTTATTTGGTGTTTGGATTCGTCAGACCAAACACTTCAAGAATGCTTGTTTATTTTTTGGCGTGCCGCTCATGATCCTTGGTTCTGGTCTCATGATTCATTTCCGTGGTAGCGAGTCCAAAATCGGCTATTTGATTATGTGTCAGATCTTTATTGCCTTTTCAAGCGGCACCCTGATCATTGGTAATGAGATGGCTGTCATGGCCGCTGCAGACCGTGACGGCATTCCCATGTTACTCGCTTTACTTGGCCTATGCTCTAGTCTTGGAGGCGCCATTGGCTATGCCGTTGCAGTCGCTATCTATACCAACACCTTCCCACAGGTTCTGCTCAGCTCCCTACCTGATGATACGAAGTCCAACTTTACCAGCATTTATCTCGGTGGTTCTACCGCTCAGATAGTATATCCCCCAGGAAGTGCCACCAGGACGGCTATTAATCATGCATGGGCCAATAGCCAGAAGTACGAGTGCATTTCTGCCACTGCCATCTTCGTCCTTGCTTTCCCGGCTGTTGCTATGTGGAAGAATTATAACGTCGATAAGAAACAAGTAAAAGGTACTGTCATCTAAGCTTCTTCTAAAGAAGAGATGGCTTTTTCTTTTTTTTTTTTTCTTTCTTTTTATGATAAAGTCCAATCTTAAAATACAGCTGGAAAGCTTAAGCTACGGTCGTTGTGCCGCCTCTAACCAAAGGCCTCTGATAACGCCTGCGGTGACTATTATCCCATATAATATAAAGACATCACTGTATAAATATTAAGTAATAATTCATTTTCTCCTCATAGATTCTAAATTAGAGATAATTATTACCATCCGGCCTGCTACTAATACTCCCTCTGAAGAGAAAATGTGTTCAAGGCTGGCAGTATAGGCTACCACTATCACCTGCTGTATTAAAAATCATTGTAATACTCACCAGTACTATTACAGGTACTTTACTGACTGCTCAGGTTTGCCTTGTGTGCTATTTTTCATCTGATACACTATTAAACAAAGTAGCGGGCAAATAAAAGAGGATAAAATCAGTGACTTAGAAGCAGCTCGATTTAATTATTTGCTAGAAATAACCTGATTTGAGATCTCAAGATTTCAATCAGCTGACGTTTGGAGGTAAATAATTCGGGAAGATGGATTTGGGTGTTTCATTGCGGCCGCGTTTCCGGGATGGTGTGGCATTGGGGCTTTTCATGAACTTACAGTAGCAACAACAGCGCTGGAAATAGACAAAAGCCTCTGACGGCTATCCCCATTTTCTCGTACTATAGTGATTTGTAAAAACTTGCTCAAATATAGCCACGCTACTTGCAGAATCCCGCTGCTATGATATCAAGAATGACTTCCAGGGTTCTGAACGAACAATTCCGTTGCTGATCAGATCAGATTTTGTTATCCGCATATAGAATAGCCACTATGCAGTACTTTTGGTACTGGCCTACATAACCCCCCAATCAGAGAGGTCAGGGGAAATGAGGTCAACACTAACTGCAGGTACTCGGGAGCTAGGCGGCGGTATTTGAGCAAGTTTTTAGCAAATCACTGTGCAGTACGAGAATACGAGGATGAGTATGTAACGCATTGATTGCACTTTGGCTGTAATTGGTTCACTAACAAACATATCCACTTTTCGGCCAAGTAGGCTTTTTCTTTACATTTAGATTTTTTGGGGGACAAAAAAATCTAATGATGAAAACACTACCTATTCACAATCTTCAATCCTCGGTCTATCAGCAACGCTTAACCTCTCTGTCTTACAGCCTAGCAGCTAACAGGATAACCTTCCAGTAGAATTTGCATGCTAATTTACATAACAAGGTTTTGGTCCAATAGTAGAATCCTCCTGAAAAATGTTGATATTGGAGAGCACTTCTGAATTTAACTGAGTAGTGGTACGAGCCTCGGCAGGATCCAGTCATTTAATGCGCGCCCTTTTTGTTCTTGACTCTTGCTAACTTCTCTACCTTGTGAGGCATTATTCATACTGATATGACGTCTCCCACATTCTAGGCGTGGCTACTTCATGCTTTTCTTTTTCTCTTAATCATGTACTTCATTCCTATTCTTTCTTCCCAAGCTTACTTGGTGCAAACAAAACAACGAGCGAGAGTCAGGAGTGCCTGACCGCACTACTTCCTGCTAGTTCTATGTCTGATGACGATCGTGACACTGTCATCAGTAAAAGAAGCCATGACCAGGAGGCAAGCTCAAGCTGCGACAGCGAAGAGCCAGTCCATTCTGATGCCCAGGCCGGTGTGCAGAACATTGAGGCCATGACCTCAGTGTGGACAGCCACCTCTCTTATCGTTGCTTACGTGATGATCTGGATTATTTACTTCGTTATGCTCATGCAGCAAGGTACCTTGGCAGCCTTGACACCCTTCGTTACCTCCGCCTTTCAAGAGCATTCGCTCACGCCTACCGTGACTGTTGTTAGTAGCATCATTGGTGGTGTCTTCAAGCTTACCCTCGCTAAGATCCTCGACGTTTTCGGCCGGCCCCAGGGATATTTACTCTCTATTATATTGACTACACTAGGGCTTATTATGATGGCTGCATGCACCACTGTCGAATTATATGCAACGGCTCAGGTCTTCTACACAGTTGGACAGAATGCCTTGCTCTATAATCTTTCTATCTTTATCGCAGACACAACTTCGTTACGCAACCGAGGATTGATGATCGCTTTTGCTTCCTCACCCAATCTCATCACCACCTGGCTATCCGGCCCAATTTCCGAAGCCTATCTTGCAGGACCAGGCTGGCCCTGGGCTTTCGGTACCTTCTCGATCGTTATACCTGTCATTACCCTCCCGCTTTTCGGCCTATTCATATATAACTTCAATAAGGCCAAGAGGCAGGGACTTATTCCAAAGTGTGATAGTCAACGAAAAGGGTGGCAGTCCCTAATATACTATTGCCGCGAATTCGACGCCGTTGGTCTTTTATTATTATCTGCTGGCTTAGCCCTTTTCCTGCTGCCATTCAATATTTACTCTATGCGAGAGCAAGGATGGCACGATCCTTTTATTATTTTCCTAATGATATTTGGCGTTTATCTTATTCTTTCGTTTATTCTCTGGGAAAGGAATTTCACTCCTATTACCTTCATACCTTTCTCTCTACTCTTGGATCGTACAGTCCTTGGCGCCTATGTTCTTTCAGCTATTCTGTTCATCAGCTTTCACTGCTGGGCTAGCTATTTCAGCTCCTTCTTGATGGTTGTTTATGACCTGAGCATCACTGATACTAGCTATGTCTTTAATGCTTATAACGTTGGCAGCCCCCTTTGGGCGCTTATTGTGGGCTGGCTAATCCGCAAGACTGGTCGCTATAAGCGTGTTAACCTATGGCTTGCCATTCCTCTCCATATCATTGGGTTACTCCTTATGATCACCTTCAGCCATCCTGACGATAATATTGGCTACATCATTATGTCTCTCATGTTCATCGGTTTTGCTAGCGGGGCTATTATGATTTGCGACCAGGTCGCTACTATGGCCGCCGTCTCCCATGAGCATGTTGCTGTCGTCTTGGCTGTTGAGGCCATGTTTTCTGAGATTGGTGGTGCCGTCGGTCTGACCATGGCAGCTTCAATCTGGCAGGTAGTCTTCCCCAGAAAGCTTGCTCAATATCTTCCTTCTGAAGATTTACCTAATCTAGCCTCTATTTATGATGATCTGACTGTACAGCTGATGTACCCGGTGGGCTCGGCTACTCGCCTGGCTATTCAGCATGCTTATACTGATACTCAGAAGACGATGTCCATTGTTGCTACTGTTCCTTGGATTGTTGGTTTTATAGCGACATTCTTCTGGCGAGACCTCAATGTCAATAGCATAAATCAGATTAAGGGACATGTCATTTGATGTCTCAGTGGTTTGAGCATGAGCGTTGCGCACAGGGTGTAGTGTGACATCTATAAAGAAATAGTAAGGTTTTAGCGAAAATATCTAGAAATGCTTTTGAAAGCTTGCTCTCCTAAAATGAATATTCCATCAGACTTACTAGGACTGAATCATGCCGCGTAGTATTGATGAGCTGCACTTCAATGCAATAGTCTCCGGATGTTAAGCATATCCACTAAAGTCTCAATCATTGTGCTAAGTTTTAAGTGGCTTCCAGCGAAGATAGCTGTCTGCTCCTTTGTGCCATAGTACAAAATACAGGCCTCTCATCACCTAGCCATGATGCTCGGGACTGGTGGGGCTTAGTCCTGAGTCTGGAGGGGTCACCAATGACCTTAAAAGGGGGCACTTCCCAAACTTGAAAACTCCCGACTTTCTGCTGGACCTATTTTATTGATTCTTTATCCGCAGTGGTGATCAGGTTGGATACTTGAAAACATCAAACCCGTGACAATGGCAACATTTGTTATTGTTCCAGGCGCTTGTACTCCTCCCGCAATGTTCCAGGACTTCTGCGACTTCGCAAAAGGCCATGGTGTAGCGGCTGTGACCGTCAAACTTCCCACTGTCGGTCGAAAATTGGACCAGCCTGCTCCAGGCCTTAGCGCCGATGTACAAGCTATTCGCCAAGTTGCCGAGCCTCTGCTTGATCAGGGAAAAGAGGTTATCCTGGTCACCAGTTCCCTGGGCGGAGTTGCAGGCACGCAATGCCTAGAGTTCCTCTCTACAACGGAGCGTGCTTCGCAAAGCAAACAAGGTGGCATTGAAAAAATCGTCTACATCTCATCATTGATACTAGAGCCCAATACTTCAGCACTGGACTTTTTTGGACCCGATCCTCTACCTCTTATAAAATCTCAGGTATGTTTTTGAGCAATTTACTTCACCGTATTGGGACTGTTCCGGTTCACATCCTACATATATTTTCTAACTCTTCAAAAAGGATGGTAAAGGATACATAGAATGGACAGAAGAGATAGACGACGGAACTCTGACTTTTCTGACCTCCCCACAGAGGAAGCCCGGAAACACAGAACGAAGATGGCCAGGTTCAACTCTAGGAAGAGCTTTGAGGATAAGCTGACATACCCGGGATACAAATATGTGAAGGTGCATTATGTTATTTGTGAGGCGGATAAAATCATTCCAAGAGAGCTACAACTGGCGCTTGTCGAGACTCTTCGAAAGCATGCTGCGGGAGAAGTTGCAACTCATGTAATTTCAGCAGGACATTTGCCATTTGTTAGCCGTCCTGAGGAGACTCTTCAGGTCCTACGAGAGGTCGCTGGTGGTTAAAGAGCTAGCGGCTATGGTAACTCTCAGGTTAAAGCTACTGGATAGTTATAAGATTGTTTACGAAAAATAAACAAGGTTATACCATCCTCGAAGGTCTCTGTGTATCGTGGAGGGCCTTATTTCTATTTTTAGGTTTTATATTGCTTCAAATAGATAAAAAAATTAATTTGAAAGAGTTAATTTAGACAATATTCACCATTAACCCAAAGCAATCTCGCTAATGAAATCCAGTACTATCCGAGCAGAAGGGAGAAGAAAACATAGTATATGTGACTACCTAATGCGCTGCCAAGTTTGCTGCATGTAGTCTTCCAATCTATTCCAGTCTTCGGGATAAAGAAATGCAGTAATCCAGTAATTACCATTCAAGTCTTTCCCTGTAATAATAAAACAATCTCTCAATCGATTTTCGCTTAAGGGTTGGCAGTGCATATATACCGGTTTTCCAAGTGGTGTGTCCGCGTTAATAGGGGACGAGGTCTTGGAGACAGCCGGGCTGAAATCGACGGCATTAAACATATCGAACTTAGACCAATTAGTAAACCCCACGGGCTGGGAATCTGGGTCTCCATATAGTGGTGCTTTCTTCTTATGCCCAAGACCTCTGAAAATGCGTAGTTGAGCGCGGATCTGCAAATCTGTAGCCTGTTGTTGAATGCTCTGACGTATTGTATGTGCCAGCTCCCCAAGCGGCTTCCTCAGAGAGACATCGGCATCAGCTGTAATATACAAGGCGCCGGCCAGGTTTTGCACGTATACTCCTTCGGTCTTGCAAATATTGAGTCGACTCGTGATATCAAGCGGGCTGAATATTAACGCCGGGCGTCTTCCTCCACGAGACTGGAGGACGAATCTCGTTATCCATGCTGTCAGCACGTCTCCTTCGCTGAGGAAGGGGGTGCTGACTCCTTTAGGTACAGCAGCAAGTTCCTTCAGCGAGTTTAACCTCAATTGAGACACGAATTGACGGGGTAGACACATAGCACGGGACTCGACTGTTGGGCGCCAAAGTGTAGTCCATAGATATCGAAAGGCAAATTTGGCAAAGCCCCAACCCTTGATTCGGCTTGGTCCCAGAGCGTATGGTGATTGGCTGTCTGCATCAGTTCCTATGCCGTCCAGAATATCCTTGCTAGCTCCCAATAATGCTGGCACATCGTTCTCATCCTGGAGCACTTTAGACCAAGCTGAAAAGATTTCTTTAACGCCAAGAGCACCGGCAACTGCATGGGGCCAAACAAGAACAACAATGGTTGAGTTGGTGAAAGAAGTGACGTGCAACCTGAGTACAGGATGATCGCTGCAGAGGTAGTCTTGTAATTTAACTGGTCCGTTTGAAATGGCGCTGAAATGAGCAAAAGTAGTTGGTCCTGATTGTAGAGAAGGGCCATCGGTCGCTTTAGGTAATTGACTACCGATGCTATGTTCTTCGATAGGGACACGAAAGACTTCCGTGCTAAATCCAATTGCCGGACGCTCCTGTGTGAATTTCTTTGGCACATGGAGCTCGAGAGTGCCATCGGGCTTGGATAATCAAAAGTAATTAGCCTCTCGAATACGAACAGAAAGCCTAGCCTGATTCTTACCCGCATTCGAAGTCGTCCACCAAGCTTCCTCCAGTGGCCATGTTGGATTAACTTTGAGAGGCCATCATGTAGCTTAGCGGCATCTAACACCTGGTTGAATCGTAGGGTCTCGCTTAAAATGTGGTCTCGTCCGCTAGCTAGATTGTCGAGGAAATATAGCGGATAAATCTCATCAGTTTCGACGATCCGGTATTGCGCCGGCGAGTTAAACAAAGGCCTCAGGGCTCGCATTTTGATAGTGGTGCAGAATAAGCAAAATAAAAGGAAGTTGAGTTGAAAGGATTGCTGTTAATGAAGATGCGATATTTATATTTTTCTGTTTACCAATGTGTAAGGGGGGAATGGCCAAGAGTACCAAGAGTACCTGTGGCTTATCCCTTCTGCTGCCAAGATTTGTATAGGAGACGGCGATCTATTGTCCGCTGAGAGGTCTGTTAGAGTTTAGAGGGTTTGAATTTCTATCCAGAGCAAGATGAAGCTATTTAATGCTGCCGCGGTGTGATATCCTAATCCTAACGCGGAAGGGGGAGAGATTACCTGCCCACAGGCAGACTCCAATATATATTACCAGATTTACACAGTTCCAAAAGTTATGTGACGTATCTCAACTGTGAAGAAAACGGACAAAAGCTGGCGCCAGTCTCGCCAGGTCTATACGGGTTGGCTGACGGTTTAACGAGGCCTTGTGACGGTCTGGGGTCACATTCACGAAGCCGTCTGCAAGCGTCAATCTTAAATTCTGTCACTTCTCACCGCCTTACTTGTATCCGAGCGGCATCGAGCTGAGCCCGGATTAATATTATTCCACACCGAAATCCGAGGTAAACTCTTAGGAGCTACACTATCCTTTTCCTTTTTCTGTTTTTATACATCTACTGTTTTGGTCATGATAGTAAACGGTCTTCATTAACTGAGTTCAAGGATGCACTCTTCGAGTGAATCGTATCATGAATGTTATTCTAGGAGGTGGATGAATGTTTGAAGTAGTCCCCTCGATCTACTGAATAAATTCGGCACTTAACCCAGATTAGACAAATCATATACTTCATTCATGTTCCCAGACCATCAGATTGACCGAAATATATGCCATAGTCCTCAACGCCAAGTATGCAACCCAGGCTCGCTCTGACGCCACAACAAGATCTATGAGTTGGTATAAGAGAAACCAGTCGTGATTTCATAAGTATCATCTAGCGCTAGGGCTGGAAATCGGTGAAAATTAAGTAAATATCTCGATTCCGCGCGCCCGCCCATATACAACTGCATCCGGAGACACGCCATCGCAGCCTTTGATGTGAAGATGCTGGATCTTAGGCAGCTTGTTCGCAGACGTGATTAGTCCTCCTTCGGCTTCTGCCTTCTCTTGTTGCGCTCGTGCGTCAGATAGAGCTTTGAGTGTAAGTCCGCTTATAGGAGTATATGAGAGATGTAAATATTTTAATTCTTTTAGAGTATTGATTAGTAGAGTTACGGCTCTATCGTCCATGTTGCATAGATGGGAGACGTTTAATTCTTCCAGATTGAGGGATTGGCGACATGCATTAATGAGATCAATTGGATTTCCCATGAGGCGCTGGCACCTGTCAACATGGAGAATGCGGAGAGTCGGTTTGACGAGCGTGGCGATTGTCGTTGGAGTGACCCAGTTGTTGTCGGTGAGTACGAGAATCTTCAAGTTCGGCACTTGCTCTGGAGTCATCTCAGAGAACGGGATAGTCATGATGGGACGGCAGGCGCGAAGGCGTAGATCTTCTAGGCTTGTGGGGAGATCGGATATCCTATGAAAATCGACTCCGGTGAGATCAAGCTTTCGAAGTAAAGGAAAGCCCTTGTGATTGAAGTTGAATAGGTACGGGCTTCGAACAATGCGTGGATTCCAATGCAGTCGTAGCTCTTCGAGATTAGGTAGCTTCTCTGCGGTTGTTCCCTGGATGCACAGGTCAGCGTCATATATCGTGGGACAAAATTGGGTGAAGAATACATTCTCCATGCCAGGTAGATGAAGACCTTGGTGGTACTCGAAGAGGGTCTTCACGCTATGGGCGCCCAGAGCTATGGCTCGTAAATTTGGAAGCTTTCCTGGCCAGGAGACCTCAGAAAAGGAGGATGCATTGTTTGCATGACATTCAATCCTCTCCAAAAGAGGAAGACGAGTCAGAAACAACCCAACATGTTTTTGATCCATGGTGATCTGGTCTGACATAATGAGGACTCTCAAGTTCTTGCATTCCTTAAATAAAGCGTAGAACTTGGTGCCGCGATAAGTAACGCGAGCATCTAGGTATTCCAAATGGGGACACCGACTAACGAACTCCAGCGCTTTTTCCAGGGAGGAAGATAAGATATTATCCAGGACAACATGAGTAAGCATTGCTTTTGACCGGTTGATATAAGCCCGTACCGCTGAACTGGTCACTTTTTTCCGAGCACGCGACAGGTCTATACGCATCCACAACTCCCGTAGTGAGCTGAGAAGCTTTTCCCATTTTTTCGAAACGCGCAAGATTGCTCTAAAAATTTCTGTCAATATAAGTGAACCAGCAGCACTATTTCATAATGTTCAACATACATTATCTGTCGAAAATCAAAATACTTTAGTACCATAACTGCCAACTCCAGTGGCAGATAATCGAAAGGGTCTTGAAACTGGGACGCCATTTTCCCACTCAGTTTATCATGAAGCTGTTGTAGGAGCTGGCTTGAAGTTAGGGGATTGCCTAAAAATAGCTCAATGAATGTGCAACTAACGTGACGACGCGGATGGTCCGGGATCAACGTCTTCAATCCATAAGCGTACATCTCAAGCGCTTTATCGGGTTTTTTGTTCAAAATAAGTATTTTCCCAGCACGCAAATACCCCTGAAAATCGTCAGTATCCACGCGGTGGATAAAGAGATAGTACTGACTCGTTCATCGGCTTTATCTGTTCTAATCATCTGCTTCGCGTCCCGCAGGGCAAGATCAAAATTTCCTAGTTTACAGTAGGTTGCTGCTCGGTTATCGAGGATGCCAATAGTATCTGGAAGTTTCATCCTGAGAGCCTGTATAACCTATTAGACTATAAAATACGCGTCATAGTGTCCCCTTGGCGAATATTACCTGGCTGAATACCTCGATAGCCTTTACATAGTCCCCGTGTTGATAAAGTTTCTGGCCATACTGGTGGAACCCAGCAGGGTCACTCCGAGCAAACGCTGCACCAGGATTGTCAGACATGACCATTTATTTTCGACTCTAGTTCGACATACACATGGTCATTTTGCGACCTTGATCGTCGACCTGAACCCCTTTTCACTGGTGATCCGCGACTTTTGGACGGCCAAAGCTTCGCACACGTCCGACGCGAACCGGGAACCGGGGTCTCTGAAAGGCACGTGATCAACAATTCGGGTGCACAGTTGGTTCCTTCCGCTCCCCGCATCCAGTGTCGCTCGTCGCCGTGTTTACTTTCTTCCTTTTTTGGTGAGTGTTCCCAACGACCGGGATCAAGCTGGGCTGCGACAATCCGTCTCTCTCAGGTAGAGAGGATATCCAACGACCATGGAGCCGCAAAGCCTCGATGCAGCATCGATCTATATTAATAACCTCCTTCTGGCAAGGGGTCTATTGAAAAATGGAAAACCAATTGATTTCGCTCGACCAGAGGATGGACCCGGTGGAACGGACGGAACGATGGCAAAGATCATCAACCTTGTCAATGACCTCGTAGTCAGAAGAGACGTACGTATATCTCAACTAATCTATTAGAGCATCAATTGACAGAGGAGCCAGAGAGAAGCAGAGCACAGAGAGAATTTGGCGACGACGATTCGGATGTTGCGGGTTAATGAATCGCAACAGACTGCTGAGATTGTACGTTGGCGTCCTCAACTGCAAGGACTTTTGTGCTTACTATTCACTTTTCATAATTCAGGAAAGACTCAAGACGAAAAATTCCGACCTGAAACGATCGCTAGCGTTGGCAGAGGGCCAGGAGCGGACGTTCAAAACAAGCATGCGCAATGCCGAAGCGACTATCCGCGGTCTCAAGGAGAACGTCCAACGTATGAAAACCACAATTCAACAGATCCGTGCGCAATGTGCAAACGATATACGCAAGAGGGATATCGAGTTGCAGAAATTGAAGTCGCATCTGACCGATAGGCAAAGAGGAAAGCGGGAAGGCTTGGGAGTCACGACCATTGACATCAATCCGGCATCCGATAGGGTCTTGAGATCGAAGACTGCCTCGGGCTGTAAGGATGTCAACAACCCAGGATACAGTCTGAAGCAAGAAACGACGGAATTCTTAACGGAGCTTTGCCAGAATTTGAGTGACGAAAACGACACCTTGATTTCGCTCTCTAGGAACACTATACAAACACTAAAGGATTTGCAAGGACTCTCTGATATCGAAGAAGGCAACATTGATGGAACTGAGGTTTCGATCATGACCTCTCACAGCACCAGCAATGGACCCGTTACTGCGCTTCCGACATCATATGACGAATTATCCTCCGAGATGGAGGTTGTTCTCGACCATCTCCGGACACTACTCACTAATCCCTCATTTGTACCGCTCGAGGAGGTTGAAATACGTGATGAGGAAATCCAGCGATTGAGGGAAGGCTGGGAAAAGATGGAGGCTAGGTGGAAGCAAGCGGTAACCATGATGGATGGCTGGCATAAACGGTTGTCTGATGGAGGGGATTTCCTACAGGCTGACGAGCTGAAAGTGGGACTAGGATTGGGATTGGATATGGATCCAGGAAAGAGTTCATTCGACGAGAGAACGCAGGCAGGTTCAACACCTTCTATATACGAGGAAGAACAGGAAAGTGAAGAGGAAGAGGAGTCCAGCTCGATCGAAAAAGACAACACCCCTTCCATTCAAATCAGTGCTCGATCTATGAGGAAGCCGGCCCTACAACATCCAAGTCGTGCTCTGGGCGAGCGAAACAAGAATATCAGTTCAAAATCGCCACGAAAGGTCTCTTTTCATGAGGAACTCACGGGATCGTCCAACGATCAAGGAAAGGAAGAAGATGAAACTATATCAGTGAAAGCACATAAATCTGTCAGCGTAACTCAGCGGCCGACTAGAAGGCGAATGGAGCCCAAACAACGACAGGTGAGTAACTAAAGCAATGACATGGCAAAGTATGTGACTCTGACACTATCACACACAGGGAACGAATCTTCGCCACATGAGCGTGACAGAGAAACTTGCCGCTGTAGAAGCTGAGGCCCAGGAGGCCCTCGAAACCAGACAACACGAGGAGAGCCGCAAGAGAAGCCGCCCATCGAAGGACTCCAGTAAGCGACGACACGAGCGGCGGAGAAGCACGCTGACGAGCGACGAGCTTGATGAACTAATGGGCGTTCCTTCCGTATAAATAATTTCGGCGATTTATTGTCTGAATTTGCTTGATACCCATCCCAATCAGCAAGCAATCCATGATGAATGTATGACTATGTGGATTCGAAACGTGGCGTCGTCGTTTTATATGGGCCAGATATAGTACTAATTAGAACCCAAGGGCATCGAATTCTCTGCCATAAATAATCATTGACCAATGCAATCATCAGGAACTTAGAGTAAACGCGCGAGTAGAGCCTTCATATGATTTGACTAATGTTGATGATAAGTGCCTGTCTAACTCCACTACCGCAACGCTGGAACCTCGGCAATTCTTCGCGTTACACGACTAGCGTGAAGTCATGTTCTCCATATTAGCCGCCGCTGTCTTCAATTAAATGTTTGTCGACAGCTAGGAATATTAAGTCCTCTTCTATATGCACTGACCGGACATCTTAAACCTTGGACTCATTCTGGGATACGAGAATCTCCAAAACTTCGCAAGGGGTCATTAACCCAGTCTCTTCTCGATAAATTAAGCTTGAACATTGACGTTAAAATTCAATTTCATTTCCCCTACATATAGCTTGTTCATACTCAAAGAAATACACCTGGATCAGTGCACAGCTATCCATGGCGTATTGTTGAGAACTGTCGCACCCAGACTGCTTCGAGGTGGGGAAGAGAATATTAGAGATTTGCGAAACTTTCTAAACACACATACTATCCCCCTTATTTAGATATCCGGGAGGTTCACTCAGTCATCGCTTATTTTGTGAAATTGATCATGCCTTCTCCATTATCCACCTTTCACGGCTGGGTTACCCACTCCGCAACCAGTCCTCTCACCTTCACCACATTCACACCCAAGCCATTCGCAGATACGGATATCGAAGTCAAAATCACGCACTGTGGAATCTGTGGCTCAGACATTCATACTCTCCGTTCAGGCTGGGGTCCGACAGACTACCCCTGCGTTGTCGGTCATGAAATTATTGGGATAGTGATGCGAGTCGGTTCCGGCGTCGCAACGCTGGCCTCCTCTCCCGCTTCACGGACCATCAAAGTCGGCGACCGTGTTGGCGTCGGTCCACAGAGCATGTCATGTCTCAAATCTAATTGTCAGGCCTGCTCAAGTGGAAGAGAAAACTACTGTCCTCGCACCGTAGGGACGTATGCTTCGCGGTATCCTGATGGAAGCAAATCCTACGGAGGATACGCGAAGTATTGGCGCGGACCAGCTCATTTCGCGTTCAAGATCCCGGATACGTTGCCATCTGCAGAGGCTGCACCGCTGCTTTGTGCGGGAGTCACTGTCTTTGCACCGCTAGTTCAGAATAATGCTGGTCCAGGAAAAGCCGTTGGTATTATTGGCATCGGCGGATTAGGGCACCTGGGCATACTATTCGCAAAGGCGTTGAATTGCGATCGTGTCGTGGCGATCTCCCGATCATCCAGCAAGCGCGACGATGCCGTCAATGCTTTGGGGGCTGACGCATTCATCGCTACAGATGAGGAGAAGAACTGGGCGAAGAAAAACTCTCGCTCTCTCGATCTGATTCTCTGTACTGTCTCATCGCCGAAGATGCCATTGTCTCAGTACCTGCGCCTTCTCAAGATTGATGGAACATTCGTCCAGCTTGGTGCACCTGAGGATCCCTTACCGGCCATCAGGGCCGGAGCATTGATTTCAAAAGCGGTGAAAATCACTGGATCGTCGATTGGATCTCCAAATGAGATCAGACAGATGCTGCAACTAGCAGCGGAGAAGAGGGTTCTGCCGTGGATAGAGAAGAGACCGATGGGAGAGGTCAATGAGGCATTGGTGGATATGCATGAGGGGAAAGCGAGGTATAGATATGTTCTTACTAATGAAGTGGATACTGAGAAAGCAAGATTGTAGTATTATATAATTCTGAAAAGGAGACAGGAGTTGTATGGGGATGTGATAACTATGGGTGCGGTTATACATATTTTCGGCATCGTTGGGGAGGGTAGCATGTTATAAAGATATTAACCTAAGATGAATAATACCTAGTACTTTTACACCCGGCAGGTTTCAGGCCTTTCCTGTACCCTCATCGGTAACTCTAGGTCTAAAATTTCTTGCTTCTATCCCGCAAATTCGTACTTTGGCTGTCCACGTGCATGCTCAGGCTTATATCTAAACATATGACCTCCCTTATCGTCTGTACTGGCCGTTGGTGTCCTATCCTGTCCACTCGCAACGAATAAAATATCATGTTTCTTTCCGCCCCAGGTCGTACAGGCCGGATTCCGAGCGGGAAAGGTTATGTCTTTCAAGTGTCGCCCTTCTGGACTGAATACCATCACGCGGTTGGATTCAAACATAGCGATCCAGAGGTTTCCATCCGTGCTGACGAAGACATAAGTATGGTTGAAATCTATACAGGGGTTAATTAGAGCACTTACTCTAATACCATACCATCGGGCTCTCCGAATGACGTTCGACGATCAATCAGTATCCGCGGATTAGAGATGTTTCCTGTCTCCAGGTCGAAGTCATATGCTCTTACTATCATGGCAACAGAGTCGTGGAAGTACACTGATATAGCCTTATCAGTACAATGAGACATTAAAATAGGCTGCTGGTTCAACCCACTCGTCTTATTGTCCGGACTCCAACCCAATCCATTTCCACAAATAACTCCACTCTCAACCATCAAATGTAGACTTCCATCCGGATCATAGCGCCAAAGTCGCCCTCGCGGAGTACCATAACTGGCAGGCAATTGATTCGGGCCATACGCCATAGCCTTCTTATCAATCTCGGCCAACCAAAAGCGACCCTTCGCATCTATTCCCCCATCATTAAAGCGTAGTTCATCTCGTTGGTCTGTTGGAATGATCTCTTTCACAACCTCCAATTTTCCCGTCTCCTCATCAATGAAACATACTCCCTGGTAGTATGCGCCGATGTAGCTCCCCGGCTTGTTCTTTCGGAAGAAAGCTACCGTGACGCTATCTTCTAGTTTCAAAACACGCGCTTCCCCGATTGCGTTACCGCTGTCTGGATCAACTTTGAGAATATATAGCTCTGGCGGTTCTGAAAGACAGTCCACCCAGTGCAGCGTCGAGTCGCTGGCGCGGTAGATGGGTGCTTCCCCCAGGATCATGGGACCCTTTTGGCAGTAGTAGAATGGCTTACCGCCGTCTATGGATTCCAACCCTGCTGCCATATTGACTTTTTTTGGTTTTCACTGTTTGGCTGCCCTGTTTATTGCGCGGAATGATGGTTTTCCAGACGTATTTTATCTTCAGAGATACGGTTTTCAACCCCACATTTGTTACTACATGGAGGACGAAAAGTGGATGCAGGCTGTCTTATCGAGAGAAACGACACCCACTTTTTGCTAGTGAGCTCTTTATCGAATTGGGTCTATCTTGTTCCCTGGAAGTGATAAGGTGGGATAGCTTAAAGAGGGGAAACGCCGGGGATGCTATTACACGTGAGTGCCCGCGTAGAGATTGCATCCCACGCAAGGAGCGATAACGATGTATGGAGTAGCAGATGGCACAATGGGGGTATAATATCACATCCCCAAAGCCTCCAGAAGGCCTACCCCACTGTTCCTTATGATGAGATTAGATCGCACCATTTTCATTGTGGGTGCAACCTAGTCTTCCAAGTGGGCCGCCGCTATGTTGAGTGGTTCTGTTATTGCTGTCAACTCCACAGCGGTTACATCCGACGGTGGATCGCGTTTGGATCGCTTCAAACATGCATTTACCTCGTGGCATGCTTTTCATGACGCGATTCGTCTGAAGAGCGCGTCGTCGATTTTGGTTAATGAGGATCTTCTACCATCGCCGCCGGATCGGCAAACGTGGACTGTGTGGAATTTCTTCGCGTACTGGTTAGTGACTATCCGCTTACAATGAAGCTTTTCTTTAGCTATATTTGCTTTGGAACATTGTGATGCATATTCATGAATATTGACATAAAACAGGTGGAGCGAGTCATGGGCCGTTTCGACCTGGTCGCTAGGTTCCTCGCTCATCGCTCTGGGTGCTTCAGTTCGGGATGCACTGCTCGTCGTCTTTTTCGCCGATCTACTCTCTGCTGCAGTGATTGTGCTCAATGGCCGGGCTGCTGCTTTATACCATGTTGGATACCCAGTACTAGCCCGAGTATCATTTGGCGTCTATGGATCATATTTTTTTGTCATTTTGCGAGCTATTCTCGGAATTATCTGGGGTAAGTACTCCTACCTTTTTTTGGGAATACAATCCAGTCACTAATTATGTTTCAGGAGGCGTGCAGTTATATTTTGAAGGCCAATTTATCTCGATATGCCTGAGATGTATATTTCCCAGCTGGATGAGGATTCCCAATGGCATACCCGCGGTATGGTTCTAACTGAGTTCTTATTCACTTCAAGAGAAGTAGCTAATACATCACAGAGCCAACATATCACCACCCAGGTTATGGTCGGCTTCTTCTTGGCATTTGTATTTACCTTACCGCTAATGTTCGTACACACGACGAAGATCAGACATCTCTTCAGCATCAAGGCTTTTGTTCTTCCGTTGGCGGGCATGGGAATTGTTTGCTGGGCGACGACTGCTAATGGAGGAGTGTCGGCTAACAAGCTTGTGGACGAGTCGCTTCGTTCTTCTACGTCTGTCTTTGCCTGGGGGATTATCTCCCAGTTCAATTCCGTCATGGGTGCTAATTCGGCACTGCTTGTGACTGTACCTGATTTAGCGCGCTATTCCAAAACGCACAATGCGCAGCTGTATGGGCAGCTACTTGGGTTACCATTGGCCGGGACTCTGTGTGCTGGTTTTGGAATTATCACAACGGTGTGTATCTCATGTGCTTGAAAATTCAGAGGTTGATGCTGATTGGCTATCTATGATCCAGTCTGCGGTGAAAAACATGTACGGTGAAGCATTTTGGAACCCATATGATCTGTTGAATGGCATCCTGGATCACTCGTACACCTCCAAGGCGCGAGCAGGAGTGTTCTTTGCCTCAGCAGCGTTTGCTTTTGCAACGATGGGAACATCTGTCGCATGTAATATTGTCCCATTTGCGGCAGACATTACCTGTCTGGCTCCACGATATGTGAATATCGTGCGTGGACAGTTTATCTGTCTGATTATCGCATTTGCCATTGTGCCCTGGTTAGTGTTATTCTTATCGACGATAGTGGACACCCGCCTTTAGACTACGAGGCTGACACAGATTGATCGTGCAGGAGAATCGTATCTACAGCCAATGGCTTCTTGAGCTTCCTTGACGGGTACTCTATCTTCCAAGGCCCCGTTGTCGCTATCATGATAGTCGACTACTTCTTCATCCGAAGGGGCAACCTCCATCTTGGTGATATGTTCAGCCAGTCACGGTTTGGACAATACTTCTATACGAAAGGGGTGAACATTATTGGAATTGCTGCCTTCATAATTGGGTTCCTCCTGCCATTACCAGGCTTCATCGCCAGTTTTGGCACTGGCGCCAAGGTGAATGCTGCAGCAACCGACATATTCGATCTGGGTTGGGTGTTGAGTTTCTTGATGGGCGGACTATCGTACTGGGTCATTTATCTTGTCTTTGATATGTTTCGTGGACAGAGCGAATCCGATGGCAAACTACCATTCGAAGCTCAGGTGCCCAAGCATATCGAGCGGGGAAGTGATAGTGGGACGTTGATAATAGATGGGGCGGAGATAGGCGTCCCCACTGCGATGGGAGAAGTCGATGTTAATGAGGGGGTTGGGACGGAGAAAGGTATGAATGTGAAAGATATTGTGTAGTCCTATTTCTTTTATTTCCATTCTCAGAAATGACGGAATTTTCCCTAACTTTCATCTTTCTGTATCTTTGTTATCATTGCTATCTCAATTAGGGAATCTGGAGCAGTATGTGAGCCAGGTAATAATGTCGAAAGGCGCCCAATCCTTCTATCAGTTTTAAGATTAATGCGACTTCGTTAGAACTCCAGAACAGTCATTCTAGAATCTCTTCAGAGACATGACATAGATATATAGACAGTAAGTATTGCAAGTGGTATCAGTATTGTGAACCAGCTAGAACCGAGGCAAGCTGCGATAAGGAATTACATAAGCACATATGAGCCCCGGATATTTACCCCCGGATATTAGACCAAGCTGTATCCCCCCATTCAAAAGCTCCTCATCTCTCAATAGAGAGAATATCTCATGTTTGAAAATAACGGCCATCTCCATGCCAAAGGATTATGTATGCACGGAGTCTGGATGTGGGAAATCGTTCCTTCGACCAGAACATCTATCTCGACATCGTCTGAACCGTATGTACTAATTGGTTCATGAGAAAGAAAGGTGTAGTAATTTGCAGAGAACCCATCACTAACAGCTCTCATAGATCGTCCGAAGCAAATATTTCAGTGCCCGCTGTGTCCAAAGAAGTTCGTTAGGAAAGATCTTCTGAGAAGACATGAGAAGCGTCATGAAATGGGCATGTGGTATCGCAATTCTGGGGGTTATATTAGCTCAAGATCGACCGGTGATGAACCCCAGGATCACGAAATGAGCCAGATGCCAGAGTCAGCAGCTATGTACAGTGTGGATGATGCGGATATGAGAGGGGTCTCGACAGATCCCGACCCAGATCTTGGAGATAAGAGCCATGAGAATGGCGATGATCCTGGTGATGAGGCTACTGATAAGGATGACCATCATGTTAGTGATATCCAACCAGTGGAATTTCCCTATGACATGCAAGATATGGTGCCAGAAGAGCAAGTCACATCGTTATTTTTTGATCCTACGCTCAACATTCCTGATCCGTCTTTGGATTTTGAATGGCTTTTCGACAACATCTCAACAGACTTTAACTCTGTTACGAACGGAGGCCTTCCTGTTGTGGTCTCTCCACAGAGTAGTATATCTGCGACCGGTATCTCGCCACCTTCTTTTCCAATACAATCTCCCTATATCGGTTCACCGGCTTCCTCTCACTCGTCTACCTCGTCACCATGGATCACTGTTCGAGGAAACTTACTAACGGCACTGAACATACTGACTCCTGAGATCCTTATGTCTTCTTTCTTTTATCCATCGAATCTGTGCCATTTCTATGATCTCTACTTTCAGAATTACCACCCGCATTTTCCTATCCTACACAAACCGACCATGGACCCGCTGAATGCGCCTCCTCTCCTCATTGCTGCCATTGTAACTTTAGGCTCGACTCTGTCAAGCAATGTGGAACATTTTCAGATCTCTACCAATATTCATGATTCTTTACGTTACATTATCTTTAATGTAAGATTAGCATTATCCTAGACACTAATTCAGAACTGCTGACAACTACAAGACCGGGGATTTTGAGCCACCTGCCTCACTATGGTGTGTTCAGACACTGCTTCTAATCCAGGCACATGAAAAGATGTTCTCGACAAGGAAACATCATCAGCTTTCTCATATTTTCCATGGAGCCATTATTACAGTGAGTAATCCTTTTTCTCGGCGAGACCATTCAAACTGACAGTATCTTAGCTGATGAAGAGAGGAGTAACATATTCATCAATGCAGATTGGGTCTTCGAATCGCGAATTGACTACTCTGGAACAATCATGGCATCAGTGGATTGAGACACAGTCCTCAAATCGCACCGCATTCTTTGGGTTTGTCATGGATGCACAGCACAGCTTCATGTTTGGACATACCTGCATCTTATCTGTCCATGATGTGCGGCTGCCATTGCCATGTGCAGACAATCTGTGGGACTGCGGTACTGCTGAAGACTGGGATCGGATAATGCGGAAGATACCAGAGTCCCCTGGCTTCCTTCCTGTTCTAAAGAGGCTTCTAGGCTGCACACCGATTCCTTCCCACTGCAGCGCTTATGCACGGCTCATCCTTCTGCATGGCCTTTTTAGCGTAACAGCCCACTTGAAAGCCAGAGATTTGGCAACATTAGGAGTTGGACGGTTGCCATCTGAAAATTCTCCCCGTATTGGTCCAATTGACACATGGAAGGATACCCTGGAGAAAGCACTAGACACGTGGTCTTTTTCGCTTGTCTCTCGAAGCTCCTCTTTAGCATTAGAAGCATCAAAACCTCTGTATCGAATGGCCTATGTTGCTATCTATACGGATATCACAGACGTCCACATCCTTGCAGGCGCTCCATCTTTACTGGGTAGTCTGCTATCGGCAAACGAACGATTGCGAGCCACCGCGCGGGTACGTGCCTGGAGCGAGAAGCCAGAGTCGAAGAAGGCGATCTACCATTGCCTACTGCTCATCCAAGAGTTGATGTTCACGGGACAGCAATATCGGGCCCGCATGGATAATATCGCTTTGCGCCCATGGTCTTTATATCACGCTACGCTAATACTTTGGGCGTATGGGTTTATGTTACAGAAGAACGAGCCTCTTCAGGAGAGACGGTCATTGTGCAGTGCCGAAGAGTATCTAGTTCACATGATAATGCTTCTGCGAAACAACTCGGAAGATATCAGCAGTGTAGCACAACAGACTCGAGAGCTGCTGCAAACTGTCCAGACTAGTCTGGAAGGGTGTCGATGGGAATTACTGCAGGAAGCCCACGATACCCTTGGAAAACTCATTGATAAGTAAAATAATTATCTTTTGTGAGATATGAAATGATGCCTTCATAGATCATGATGACTCCTATCTATTTGAGAGCTTTTATTGGTGTCCAGCACCTTACAGGACCGCAACACACTCAATCTCGATATCAGTATTCAGAGGAAGGGTCTTAACAGCAACGCAACTGGAAGATTGTTAATATAATATCTTGTGGATTCCAGTTTCCTAGTGATAGTTACATACGTTCGGCACGGCTTGACATCACCCCAGTATTGCGTGTAAACAGAGTTCATCTCTGCGAAATCGTCCATGTTCGCCAAGAAGACATTAACCTTTACAACCTTGTCGATAGTCGTACCGGCTGCTTCAAGGACATGCGTCAGGTTCTTGATGCATTGGTGCTGAATCCTATGTCAGTGATATGAATCCCTCAAGCCCAGCGTGGGATCATCTGGAACTACACGCACCGTGTGAGCTTTGATGTCTCCCTCGATCAGCTTTCCTGTGGCGGGGTCAAGAGCGACAGCACCGGAGCAGTACACGACTCCATTGGCAATGATAGCTTGCGAGTAAATACCCGGCAGTGGCTTGGGAGCCTTATCAGTCAGAACGGGAGTTTTGGTAGACATTCTTTCTTTTTAGCCTTGAGTCTATATTTAATCCGGGATGACAAAAGTGATGAGATTTAACGAAATTTGTGTCCAGAATACGTTCTCTAGCAGCTCCTCCTTCGTATCGCGGCGGTTTATGTCCGCTTATCTATTTCCCCCCGCGCTTCGGCCGAACAGATCTCGAGCCAATAACTGCGCGCCAGGTACTATGATCTTGCCCAGAGTTTACCATCCCACACCTCACTGGTTCCATATCTCAGACTAATATCTAAAGCGGATAGTGTTCCTGCGGTAGTGTCTTGGTTACCAATCCTGATTGTCTACGATACAAGGAGTCCTGCAATCGGCGGGGTTTATCTTCCATGACCCCGCATCTAGCAGACCATCCCACGCAAAAAGTGGGAGAAAACCAGCGCGATGACAATGCGTATCAGGCAAGATGATCGGATATGTCGTATGCAGGTTGAGTTGGATAGTAATAATGGAGGGTATCATCGGGGGTCATAGCTTACATGTACTGTGCTTCCCCTCTTTATCCTACAGTTTTCTAGCAGCAATTGATAAATAGATCTTATCGCTCATAGTCTACATACATACCACGAATAGGAACATACATATCCTCATACTCATACCGTTAAATTCATATTGGGGTGCTCTGAAATCAAATAATCATCATGTCTATTTCCGCAGATCCCGCGCCACAACCTCCCTATCCACTGCACGAATCCGTCCGCGATAGACTGCACCCTGAATACGTCGATTTTTATAACAAATACATCATTAACCAGCAACAAGTGCACCTTCGACCGGTTGCTGCCTCACGGACTAGCGGAATCCTCATTCCTGGAGGAGGCCCAGTTCTCGAAGTCGGCAAGACAGAAGATATCAACATCAAGCGACGAGAAACGGAAGGTCCTGATGTGCAGGTCCGCGTATTCACGCCGAAGGGTGAGAAACCTGAAGGAGGCTGGCCTGTGTTCTTGTACTTTCACGGTGGTGGATGGGTCTTGGGGACTATCGACACCGAGAATACGGTCTGCAGTAATGTTTGCGTGAGGGCGAAATGTGTGGTTGTCACGGTTGATTATAGGTGTGTTCTTCTGCATCTCCTAGCAGACACTCTCCCCGAATCTTCTAAATATGACAATATACAACTTCCTAATACTTATTAGACTTGCTCCCGAAAACCCCTTCCCGGCTGCTGTCCACGATTGCTGGGAAGCCCTTCTCTGGCTCATCTCCCCCGAAACCACTACCCATCTCTCCATTAACATCAACAAGCTTTCTACCGGCGGTTCCTCTGCAGGCGGAAACCTCGCTGCGATCATGACACATAAAGCTCTGGCTCGTCCTGAACTCTCAATAAAATTCAGAACTCAGGTCCTCGTCGTCCCCGTTACAGATAACACAGCCACGATCGCCAATAACTGGTCCTGGAAGGAATTTCAAAACACTCCTGCCCTCCCCGCGCCCAAGATGCTTTGGTACAGAAAACATTACCTCCCCAACGAGTCTGATTGGTCCTATCCCGATGCAAGTCCGCTGCTTTATAAGGACGACTGGTCGAAATTACCTTCTGCAGCTGTTATTGTGGGAGAGTTGGATGTGCTAAGAGCGGAAGGGGAGCAGTATGCAGAGAAACTGAAGAAAGCGGGTGTGCCTGCTGAAGTGCATGTTATGCAGGGCATGCCACATCCATTTTTGGCAATGGATGCGGTGTTGGAGGCGGGAAAGAGGGCGATTACACTATTGTGTGAGGCGGCAGAGAAGAGCTTTAATTGATTTATAACGGGCATATTTGAGGTAAGCTCGCAGCATGGGAGCGCGAAAGGGTGCTGGATTAAGTAAATTTGGCAAAACACTGTTAATAATAAATATATTATTATAGCCATAATGCCCCAAATTAAAGTTTTCTGTGTTGAAAAATAACCTTTCAGCTGCTATGTCACTGTTACTAGCTGCTACTGTAAACTCTTCTATATTAGAATTCATCTTCTTTGGTATTTGCTACTTACTAGAAATATTATTACAGGAGAACTATAGATAATAATAGATCTTGATTAATCTCAGGTAAATTTTGCTGGAAATACTCTGTAGCATAAAAATTTATTGTCTCGTTTTAACTCCGCAATCTCCGTGCCAGCAGTTACGATATTTTGAAAGGTTTTAAATTATCTCCATTTTAACGGCGTAACCTCCGTAATCGTGACTATAACATTCAGTCTTAGAAACTAAGAAAAGTTTTAAATTTAATGTTATACTGAAATTAAATTGCTAATCTTTAACTAATCTTAATTGTCTCCCATCTACATCAGTTAACCCGCTTAGTATGGCGTTGTGTCCCACCCCCAGCCAACAAAACGCGCAGGATCTCCGGGAGTTCGTATCGACCCTTCATACAGATGTATATCCAGCCATTGAACCCAGCTCTAACAGGCTCCCTCAGCCTTTCACTACTGTCATTCTTGGTGGCAGCGGTGCTGTCGGAGGCGGCCTAGCACGATCGTACGCTCGGGCGGGAACTACAGGCCTCGTTTTAGCTGCTCGTCGATTGCAAGCTATCGAGAAAGTTGCGCAAGAAGCAATGTCGATTAACCCGTCCATTCAGATTCTGACTATTCAATGTGACATTTCATCACCATCCGACGTTTTGGCTGTCGCCACTGCTGCAAATGCGCAATTTGGCAACACTATTGGAGCAGTAATTGTTAACGCTGGTTATACCGGTGCGTTCGTGAACAACATTACTCAGGAAAATTTTGAGGATCTCCAAATTTCTTTTAATGTTAATACTCTCGGTACGGCCAATGCCGCTCGATACTTCATTCCGCTGCTGGTTGAATCGGTGCACAAGAAGCGGCTGTTTCTGGGCATTAGTTCCATGTCCGCTGCAACAATAAATGGCCCTATTGCTCATATTAATTACTGTGCGAGTAAGTTTGCACAGGTTCGCATCATCGAAATGATCAAAGAACAGTACGAGCAGGAAGGATTGTTTGTAGCGAGTGTGCATCCGGGTGGAGTTAAAAGTGACTTCAGCATGAATATGCCACAGCAATATAAGCATTGTAAGACGGCTTACTTTGACCCTTGAATTTTCTTTGATATGCTCCTACGAGACTAATCAACTGAAAATCTGCTCTATAGTACTTACAGATTCGCCTGATCTGGCTGGTGCATTGTGCGTCTGGCTGACTCGGAATCAAGATCGGGTACAGGGCTTGAATGGGAGGTTTTTATCTTCCAAGTGGGACGTGGACGAATTGCTTGGAAAAATGGATGAGATTGTTGCGAAAGATTTACTCAAAGCGAGGTTCGCTATATAAACACTAGTTTAGGCTGTATTGGATCTTAGGGAACCAAGACGAAAATGGGAGCCAGCCGGTAGTCACGTAGTTAATCTCTAATTTTTGTCTATTCGATAATATTATATTGATCGCCAAGTTCAATGTCTGGTCCAAGTCAAACATGACATGGTGGCCAGTCGAAGGGACCTCTCCTACCTATCCTAGAGTGGCCCATAGGTGATTATGATAGGCATACCAATCTAAGCTAACTTCTCTAGGTCACTCAGTAGGCCCATCATCTTCGCCGTCACAATGCGTCTCGGCTCCGCTTGATCGGGATCGCTCAGCGCATGCGAGGCGTTCGGGACGACCAGACTATTTGGATCCCAGAGTTTCTTGTCTCCATGGTCTAACGCACCCCTCCATCGCTGTAACAGGAGCTCCTTGTCCACCCACGGCGGAACGGACTGGTCACGCCCAGAGAAAAGAACTAAGAAGCGTTGCTTCAGAAGCCCTCGGTCGCCGACCACCCCAAAGGTCTCTTGAAGACGCTGATCGGTGAGATCGGAACTGAAGAGATCATCTTCTGCAGGCTGCTGTGGACTGTGCGGACTGGTTAGGCTTAGGAATCGCCGACTGGTTATCACCGCATTGGACGGGTATCCAATGCGCGCAGTGACCCAGAGTGGAACCAAGCTGTCGATAGTCCCATTGTCCTCAAACGTGGCGTTCTCCGCCGCTGCAATGGCATCGTTATAGATTTTCTGAATAGCGGCCGGTTCGTCTCGATACGTACCATCCTCAAGAACGGAGAGGATCCCTTCACGGTCTGAGACTGGAGCTTGGAGGATGACGCCATCCACAGGGGGCCGTTGGATAGGAGTCCAGTGTCCTCTATCCAACGGTAGATGCTTCGGTCGTGGGTTTGGCTGATAAAGATAATGAAGAATATCTTGACAGCCGGTGGAATGACCCATTATGACGATCTTCCCTCCATTGCGAGGCATGTTGTTGCCACCAAACTGCTGTGCTTTGTAGTCGCGCACGTAACGAACACATTGAGCAATCTCATCAATGTCCTTGTCCAATCGACCCATCCCCCAACCGCCGTAGGAAGATGACAGAACGACGTTGAAGAGGGACCACTCGGTGGGCTCGAGGGCAGTTACCAGATCGGCCATGTACTCGACTGTGTTGAGACCGTCACCGAGACCACCCACGAATATCAGGCTATGCGGCTTTGGTTTTCCACTATTTGCTGCATATTCGAATGCAACCAGCTTGTCTGCCTAGATAGAGAGCTTTATTAGAGTGGCTGTCCAGGTTTATCGGGAAATAGTACTGACATATTCATGCAGACTTCCAGGATGTTTCCTGGAAACTGTTGCTGGTGGATGTTCTTGCATGATTCTTTTTTGGTCTCCCTTTTCGTGGATATGCTCGTCCCACAATGAGGAACTTTGAGGGATATCTTGATTTATATGGGGATGCCTCTTTGTTAGAGAACTCGGTGGTAGTGACTTGTCTTTGCGACCTAACAAGATGAGACCAGATACGAAAAAGAGGAAAATAAAGAAAAGCAAGTGAGAGTTGACTCCACGTAGAAAACGACACCGCATATTGAATTCATAAGCAAGAGAAGGAGGAGAATGGGTGGGAACCCCCTTAAGGATTCTGAGATTGCGCAACAACCCCGAGCAACGAGACGCCCACCTTTGAGGACACGTGGGGCATTGTCTGATGCTGAGGGAATACGTGTTTCATCTTACGTGGTCAATTAATTCTTATCTCTTTCAAGGAGCAGGCTTAACAGTTAACGCAATTCAACAGAAACGAATCCGCCCCGGCGGAAAGTTTCAATGTAATCATCTACAGCAACTACTATCGAGTGATACTCTTGAAGGTGTTTTTCTTTATTTTTTTATTTTTTTGTATTTGTCTAATCTTAGATATCACTAGATAGTACAATGTCTATTGCAAAGTTGATACCTGAGTCCAACGTTATTTAAGAGGTATAACTGTCGGTCTCTGGAGGTAGGTAAGTTGACCACCTTCTCTACCAGATCTTCGCTTCTGGCTGCTCGATAAACCGAGTAAAAACATCACATAGCTCGTCCAACCGGTCCTTTCCAAACTCCTCTAAAGACTCACTAAGAATTATTCCGATACCTAACTGTCCGTCATCCGGAAATGACACCACTCTCATCGGCTGTGCAGACTCCGGATGCGGGTTCGTACAGTCCAGTCTGCACGTACTTCCCCCGAGGGAGATAGTCTCAAAATAATCAATGTCCTCATGGTGGACAATCGAATCAAAAAATGGAATATTCGACGGCCAGGTCGTGCATTGCCGTGCGATATCTTGAAATCCCAAATGCTCAAATCGGGCACTCTCGGCATACTGATTTTGCACAAATTCTAAGAGATCGCGATACGACCACGTTGAATCATGTTTCACTCGGATAGGGCAATATTGGTAACATGGTCCCATAATACGGTCGGCTTCTGGGAGGTCGACCATACGACCAGCAACGACCCCGCCAAATACCACGTCCGGCGTGGAAAGGTAGCGGCTGAGAACTAGGGCCCACGCCGCTGAGAGCATCGTTGCTGTTGTAATCTCCCTTGAGTGTGTTGATATATTTACGGCTTTCTTAACCAAAACAGCTCGTGTCGATTGTGATTCAGTGGAAATAGTTGTTAGGGAGGACCCCTGCAGTGTCTGACGCCAGTACTGGATGCTCTCCTCCTTGATGCTGGCCAATTGTCCAACGTAAGCGGAAAACGGAGGTGCTGGCGTAATGACTTCTCCGTTATATAGTGCTTGGAGTTGACGGATAAGCTCTGTGAATGCGAGCCCATCATACTGAGCGTGAGATATTCGAATCATCAGACAGTTCTCTTCCGTTCCCTGAATGAAAAAGAATCTCAAGAAAGAACGACCGAGAGAAAACTCGGAGTCATCTTCAATGTCTGATGCGCTTAATCTTTCGCAGAATTCAGCGAGATCACCATCCGTTTCTCGCTCCGTCACTAGGATATCTAGCTGTCGGATTATGACTTGCAGATAAGAGTTAGATGCCTTGACAAACACAGTTCTCAAGATCTCATGCTGAGAGACCAACTGCTGGCAGCATTGGAGCAGTCGATTTTTGTCCACACACCGAGGCATATAGAACATGTTGTATTCCACCGCACTGCGTGGCGCTGTGATTGTCGTATCCACGTCTCGTGACTGAGGATCCGTTGCGGGCAAGACGTCTTGAATTTGCCATCTGGCATCCGCAAGAAGAGGTGAAATTTCCCTGTATACAAATGCAAGGATATCGGTCACTCCTAAAAGGGAGAACGGTTTCGGGGAATTGACTTGCTCATTGGAATGCGCATCGTCCTCATGCAACAGACTGGCCATCTCTGCCAAGTGCGTGCTGCGAAAGATATCCGTGAGAGAAAGTTTGAAGCCTTCCTGACGGGCTGTCGAAACGAGTTTCATTCCCATGATCGAATCACCGCCCAAGCGAAAGAAGTTATCATCCAGTGATATTGCCAACTCGTCCAATCCCAGGATTCTGGCCCACATCTCCCGTAGTTTGTGCTCTTTCGTTGACAAGGAAACCATGCTGAATTTTCCAGCCCGCAGGTTAGCCAAAGCTATTCTCGATTGCAGGATGATCTCCTTTGTGACAAAACCACTGACATCTGTGATTTCAGAAATAGGGATGTAGCAAGAAGGAATCATATGCGGCGGAAGCACATCACTGAGTAGCTTGTCGATGCCGATCAGCGCATCGGCGAGAGTTTCCGAGATAGTACGCGATACTTTCAAAGTTGAGTCACCAATTTCAATTGGGAAGTCTCTCAGTCGGCTATCCCATGTGCGTTCCTGGACTTCATTGATAAAAACAACGATAACCTTGTTCGAAGAACCCGCTGACTCAACGAGGTTGACAGAAATTTGACTTGTTGAAGGCAGAAGCTGTCGGATCGTAGCGTCTGCCATCGCTAAATCGAAGACTTGACCATTGAGGCTGAAGCGAGTCTCCTTGCTGCCTACGAATCTCATAATCCCGTCGTCGGTGTATCTGACAAGCTTTCCTGTTTGATAGAGCGTTCCCGATCGGTTAGACACTTCAGCAAATCGTGCTATCATCGATTCGGGATTTTTTGCCTGGCCTATTGATGAAGGCCCAATCTCAATAGCCAGTTCACCGATTGCGCCGATAGGCACCAGTTGCTCGTTATCTGTCGCACTGACGATCCAGGAACCCGAATATATCGGAATCGCATCGCCGACTTCAACAGTTTCTAAGAAGTTCAAAAATGGCTGTACATCTTCCTTGATGATATCTGGAGACTCCCAAGTCCAATACAAAAGATCCTGAAGATCGTGTTCACCAAAATTATTCACCATCGCCACCGGGACGCTTTCCTCGCGAGCAAGCTGCTGCACGGTCGACTCTAGCTGGGCTAGGAATCGCTGCATCTGCCGTACCGTAATCAAGTTCGAGTCGAAGCTGGTGATTACAGAAAAGCCCTCTTGTTGCAAGGAGCATGCAACCATCAGTGGGTACGAGTTAAACTCGATCGCCTCACGGGCAGCATCCATGATGGGGAAGGCAGGAAATTCATCCGAATTAGACTTAGCAGAATCTCCATTTTGACCCGGTTGGATGATAAGACCAGTCATTACGTCGCAGGCAATCTTAGCATCGGCACTCACTAGGCGGATGTTTTGCATTCCAAGATGCTCATGCGGGATCCGTGCCAACCCTTGCTCCTGAATCCCTTGAAGGAATTGTTGGATGGGAGCACTGCGGTCAATTCGTATTCTAGAAGGAACTGTCACAATTGTCGGGCCTTCTATTTGCTCAATATGTGGAATCGGCAATTGTCGGCCTGTGAAAGTTTCCCCAAAAACAACATCATCCGCCATGGTATATTGAGAGATAACAAGAGCCAAAGCTGCACGAATAAGGGTTCCTATTGTGAGCGAGGAATTGTTTAATCGTTTAAGTGGAATATAACGCTCTTCAGAGGCATCGGGAGCGAAGAAATACGCTCGCTGGGGTAAACTGGGAAATTGCGGTGCTGTTGCGCCTTCTAGTTGAATCCTCCAATAGTCTCTGGATGCTTCGCGAGTAGAATCGCTGAAATATCGGATGTAGTGCTTCATTGTGACTGGTCGACATAAAGAAGAACTATCATATGCCGCTCGGACACGTTCCAACATGAGATCGGTTGACCATCCGTCATACAGGGCATGATGGATCGTCCAGACGAAATAGAATTTACCTGTCGGGCGATCCGTCACAATTGAGAACCGTACGAGCGGTGTCCCTAACGTCATTGGTCTTTGTTGATCTGCTTCGAGGAATTCGTTTAGGTCATTTCCGGAACCCCATTCGATATTTTCATTGATCACCACCTGCATGAACCCTCGACCGCCAAAATCCATAACGCGAGTACGGAGAATGGGACAGTCAGCAAAAACCGACTCCCATGCGGCTTTCAGTCGAGTAACGTGGTCAACACTACGTACTTCGGCAACTCGCTGCGCGAATCGTCCTTTGGTAGACCATGTTGAAAAGGCGATCAGAATCTCCTGAAGGGAAGTGCAAGGATAAATGTCCTCGATGGACTGTCTGTTGACCACACAAACCCGTGCGGCCTCGACACAAGCGTCCTCACGATCTCGACCAGCGGGCAAAAGAGAGAATGGGGGAATATCAATCACCGGATCGATATTAACTGCCTGCATAGCTTGTGCCATGGCTGACAATCGAGGTCGACCGAGGATATCTGCCACAGTCAACTGAAACCCATCCTCCCGAGCAATAGCAACCAATTTCATGGCCATTATTGACTCCCCTCCGAGACTGAAGAAATTCTGGTTGGCGTCGATCTGATTCTCAGGTATACCAAGAAGACGACTCCAGGCCTTCTGAAGACAGATCTCTTCACGAGTAGACGGCTTCAAACTCTGTGTGCTGGTGCTGCTAGGCTGAACGAAGTCTTTCAGTGGTATACGAGCACCAAGACTGCGAAGAGACTTTCGATCCTGTTTTCCCGACACCAACATGGGCATTCGGTTTAGGCCAATGTATGCCGATGGGATCATATAAATAGGCAGAACCTCTGACAGTTGAGCACTCATCGTAGCAATCGCAAGGTTAGCTTCGGATGAGAATTCTACATTCCAGGTTTCATCCTTCGAATGCACATCCGATTCCGAGATTTCTCTTTCAACCGTATGTTCGGCGATAAATGCGACAAGCATGGACTCCTTCGCTTTCCCATTCGGAGCGATTACTTCCGCTGCGACTTGGTATCCAACCGGCAGGCGAACTCGCATATTATGCTCAATTTCACCAAGTTCGACCCGTTGCCCGCGGAGTTTAACCTGCGTGTCCTTACGGCCAACAAAGACGAATCCTTTCAGCCCGTCCGGATCATATCTGACAAGGTCTCCGGTTTTGTATAACCTCCCTCGTCGTCCAGGATACCCGACTGCTCCATTAAGAAGGAACTCTGGATCTTCAATGAATGCTGCCGCGGTCTTTTCGGGATCATTGAGATAACCTTGTCCGACAATGGGCCCCTCGACAAGAAGCTCTCCTACTGCACCAATTGGCATTAGTCGGTTGTGATTGTCGGGGTCCACTACCCAGATGACGGCTCCATTTCCCTGACCAATGCTAACATATGGCTTCCCTGCAGCGCTCGCATTGATTGTACATCCCACGGTACACTCAGATGGTCCATATCCAATCACAATTCTGGTCATAGCACCCCATGTCTCTAAATCACCAGTCGAGACGGACTCTCCACCAAGTCCGAGGGAGCTCAAGGAGGGGATGATATCGTCATCCAGAATACGAGCAACTGATGGAGTTAAGTTGGCCATAGTAATACCGAAGCGACGGATTGCGCCACTAAGATCATTCATTCGGTCTTCGACGGAAGGGATGCATAAACAACCGCCTTGAAGCAATGTGCATAGCATACTATCAACGCTAACATCGAAAGCATATGAAGCAAAGTCTAGCACACGAGATCTAGCCTCGTAACCGACCGCATTGCTACGAGGAATAGCACTGCTGGTATATGTCTCGTGGGATATCACCACCCCCTTCGGCTTTCCAGTACTTCCGGAGGTGAAAATAATATAAAGGGTTGAGTTCGGCGGCACGACGGGGAGACCAGTGTTCGGAGATGGCAAGAGGGTTGCCAAAGTGTCCAAAAGTTCCAGAGAGACCGTCACCACCTGCGCACCTGGCGCAATGATGGATGCAAAGGGAGCCTGCTTCGCGGAGACTATTATGTACTGGGCATTCACCTGCTCAACTATTGTTTGGCGACGACCCAATGGCTGGTCAGGGTCCATGAGAGCAATGGCACCTCCCGCTTTCATCACTGCGAGGACTGCTACCACTGTCCATCGCGATTTTTCAAAACATAGTGGCACAATATCACCCACTCGCAAACCGAGTGAAACGAGATGGGAAGCCAAGAGGGTTGAATAGTCATCGACCTGTTGATAAGAAAGCTCACCATCCCAGGCGCAAATGGCCGTTGCGGAGGGCTGACTTCGAGCTCGTTCTGTGATGAGATCCTGCATACATGTGGAGACCAAAGGTGGTAGGTCTTGGTTCCACTCCCAGATTTGCATGCGTTCCGTCTTAGTAACATCAAGTGCTTTTCTAATAGAGATATTCCCATCAGAAAGGACAGTTTCAAGGATATCTCTGAAGGACTGCATATGGTGCCGAGCCATATATTCAGTCCCTGTACGGCTATGCCACCAGGGTCGTAGCCATAAATGATTATCTTTGATCTGAATTTCCAGCATGATATTCCACTTCATTCCCAGGTCGAGGACGACAATGTCAGCATTGATCAGAGAATCATTAAATTATTCACGGCAAAGGGAAACGCTTACATTGTTGATGTCATCTGGAGAAAAATCCTCCTGAATGTCCGCATCTGGAATTGCAACATCATACAGCCAGAGTAGTTTGTCGTTATCATGGCTGTATGTGCTATTCGGTTCGAGGACTTCTTTTGGAACCGTATGACGGACGGACTCCAAGGTTGTTGAAACTGAATTTGAGGATCTCAATGAGATACCATTGCTGCAGAGTTCAATTGCTCGTCGGCTTCTTTTACCGACGAGATTTGTCTGCTGAACGATCGCCGTGCAGTCAACATCACTGCCGTCCGCGAGTCGATACAGGACGAGTAGCCATCCTAGGAACAAGGCCTCTTCCACATGTGCGCTCTGCGACTTCGCTGTGGGAAATTTCAGATATGTAAATCCACCAATGTCTTCGAAGTGGACATTATGCTTCTGTCCAACATGGACTGCAAGGACGCCCATGACGGATCAGAAGCCAAGGATGAAAAAAATACAACTCAAACAAAAAAGAAAAATAATTAGGTCATAGACATTGAAGTTTGGGGATTGATACAGAATAGTAGAGAACGTTCTCTTATCTGGCTGGCAATTATACTGATTATCTATCTGATAGCACACCGCTTTGGGAGCTCTTTGCGATGGCCCAGGCTTGCATGAACGCCCGGCCAGAAATAGACCAGACCTATTCAACCCCGCTTCCGACAGAATTTCCCCTGAATAGATCTTTCATGAGACATTGCTGAAGCAAGCCATGTTTACCCGGCGCATCATTAACCTAGTATAGGAGAGATGGAAGAAATCTAACTGTTGCTGGAAATACATATACAAGCTAAGACGGTAATGTTCTGTATTACAATACCATACATATTATATTACAGCTGTATTTTCCCGTACCGGAATCTCGGATGCCGCATTGTTCGCGGGGAGAAAACTGATCAGCGTCTAGATCTTTGTGAAACTAACACGAAACACTCCCTTAATCACGGATATGGTAATCGGGATTTCGGCTGACCGCCCACATGGAAAACAGATGAGCTCTAATAGGCTATTTTTATTTTTGGTAAATCGAGACGATGAATAGCGTCATTTGCCACCTATTTTTTTTTTCTACAGGCGACTAACCGGGACAAAACAGTAACTATCCCATAGATTCGTTTTGGATCGAACAGGATAGGATTGACCCAGGACCTGAAGCTGAGACTATGGGTGCTAGAGGATTATGATCAGAGACAAATAGGTCTCTCGTTCATCCCTTCCTTTCTCTCGGCTAACTTGGAGCATTTGGAATAGAGAAACTGACATAAGTCGTAGAGTCTAGACCGATTATACACTTCCTTGCTTGGACCTGAGATCTTCAATTATTTTTCTCGGTCACTGTAGTAGATCGTATCCCCCAGCGCGCCTCCAAAAAAAAATTTTTTTTGAATGAATTTTGTATTGTTTCTTCTTGGATTATCTGCACATATCCGTCTCCAGAACCGACCCTTCTACTTGAAAACAGAATGCCATCCAACTCCCTCAAACATACATTAATGGCTAAGCTTCGACTACCTCATCCTTTCTTAACCACTTATTATGTGGTCCAGTCCGAAAGGACCTTGGATGGGAACCCTTTGTTCCAGTTGCGCAAAGGTGAATCCGATACTGGCCTTCCTTCATCGGCGACGCGCGTCGAAGTTCAACTTCATCGGGATTCAGTATATTTCAGCGATGTGCAACCGGAGTTATCGGATGCAGCACCGCCGCTGTCCGACAATTCCGCTTGGGCTCGGTGTCAGCGCGCTCCGCGCCGCTCAATTAGCTGGGATGGCTGGGAACCTCCTTCACTCGGTCAGATATGGCTCATTGTTTACGCCATTTTCACCATCAAGGAGGATCTGGAAATGTTCCGATTCAAACTACTCGGGAATAATCATGCAGCTGTTAGAGAGAGCTTAACCGGTTCGATGCTCGCCATTGACTTTCCGGCACCGTCCACGACTGCATTACGTACTGCAGTTCGACCGGATGAGGTCGTCGTCCTACGCAGTGCCTTCTGGCAGGGATGTGGCTCCCCATTTGGGACTTGCTCAGCGTGGACCCCAACGAATAATAACGACATTGTACCCCATCTTATGCACACCGTTACGGTCACTGATCGTGTTCACCGGCGTCATCCACGCCGAGCTCCTAAACCAAAACCTGGCTCCGTGGTATACAGCCGATACATTCCATTTCTGGACGAACATTTCTCACTCATCGCCCTCGACTATCGAAACGAGGAGCATGTCCAACTGTTTCACGAGTGGCAAAATGATCCACGCGTCGCTAAGGGCTGGAATGAGACTGGCACATGGGAACAACATAGGGAATACCTACGAAAGCAAGACGAAGATCCCCATACACTTACAGTGCTAGGCCGTTTCGATGAGACGTGCTTCAGCTACTTCGAAATCTTCTGGGCTAAGGAGGACCCTATTGGGGCACATACTGACGCGCGCGACTTCGATCGAGGCCGCCATACGCTGGTGGGTGACGAGGCATTCCGCGGTGCCTACCGTGTGATGGCGTGGTGGCCGAGTATCATGCACTACATCTTCCTCGACGATCATCGCACGGAAACTGTAATCGGAGAGCCACGGTGGAGTCAGGACAACGATGGTAAGGTACTCAAGTATGACTATACTTTCGGCCTGAATCAGGAATATCTTATCGATCTGCCGCACAAGAGAGCGTCGTACGTGCGGTGCGGTCGCGAGCGTTTCTTTCAGTTGTGTCCATTCAATCAGCGTAGTGTGCATGTAGCTGGAACCCCGTTGTCATTTCCCGCAAAGCTGTAATTATATATATATCCAATGGTCGTGGGAGTTGTGTTTGTTCAATGTTTATATATTTATTATCAAGTGCATATGCCAAGAATAATCCTAGTTTGGAGAAAGGGAAAAAGGCGGAGTGTGATCATATAGAAAAGAAATACGTCACTAAATATAGCGAAATAAACAAAATTGGATATAATATTTAGAAGAATGGTATGTCTCATTACCGAATGGCCTTTGCGTAGTTATATTAGAGTTGGATAGCCAAGCCTTGGCAGTTAGTGGACCGTGACCAATGGGGCGGGCAGATGTAGAATGAGAACTACTGCTAATACTATCTCTTTTTCGATGACAGAATGGTGATTTTAGAGTGGAATCTATATAGCAAGACAAATACATATGTTACCCCCTCTTCCTCTCTTTTTGGCCTCTTTTCATGAATTTCTGCTACAGCCTGGCTTGTTCCCCAGCAGACCTCCTGCTAGCGAGAATCGAGTCTAGAAGCTCATCGGCACGAATGGCGAGAATCGATAGAAGGCTATCACTAATCTATACACCAAAATTTTTTATTAGCTATTAACTACCTCAAATTATATTTTCCTACAGGGGTACTTACACCGTGTGTGCTCTCGCAGCATCCCTGAAGCCAGATTCCGGCATTGCGGCGGACTGTACCTGGCTGAAATAGGACGCGATAGTTCCTCTGGACATGATACGCCTCTTCTGTTTCCGGGGTAGACAGAAGTAGTGGCCGCAAGTGCCGGAGGATGCCTGAAAAGGGATCGCGATTGTAGCCGGTCGCTAGGATGACTGCGTCAAAAGCGTCCTTGGTTGTCTCGGTCTTTCCTGTCTGAGTATTAAGGAGACGGAGTTGTAACCTGCTTCTCCTATTTCCAGGAGCAGGTTGTGAGGATGAAGATGAGGGCGACGATGTTAGAATCTCAGCACCACAGATCTCCCTGTTGTTAACGAGTCTGAGGGTCCATTGAGATGGGTCAGGTTGGAGGAGTTTTTGGCGATACAGCTTTTCATACAGATCCTCTAGGAGAGGTAACCGCACGACACTGTAATTGGTGGCTTTGTTTTGCTGTAGACGTTCTTCACGAACTGATGGACTGAGCGAGAAAAATTCATCGACGCTGCTCGGGTCGAAGATTTCGTTGACACTGGGAAGAAAAAAGGTGGAAAATTGTTAGTCTCGTCTTTAACTCTTCAACGAGAAGAAACTGTAAAAATAATTAAGGAGAATATCTTACAATGGACTATCATCGCTAGGTCGTAAGGCCGAATCTCGGAAGATAAGCGTGGTTTGTGACTTAGGATACCTCGATTGCAGATCCTGAAGGATCTCAACTGCGCTTTGCCCACCTCCCACAATTGCAAACCGATATGGAACTACCGGGTTTTCTTCTTTCAATTTTTGCGAGATAGTGTTCAAGTATTCGGATGAGTGAATGAGATAGTCCTGGAGCTGGGGTTGCGACAGTTCTTTTGGGATGGCCTTTTCACCACCAGTAGCCACAATGACATCTTTGGCAGAGAGTCGCCGAATGTCACCGGACCGTACGTCTCGGAGAGTGACTTGGAAGCTCTCCACGGCGTGATGACCTGCTGCTGGAGCTTTCTCCCCAGTCGTCACACTGACTACTTGCTGATTGTACTGGACCCAGTCATTAAAATGGGATGCGCACCATCGCATATAGTCATTGAACTCCTCTCGAAGTGGAGTCAGAGTGGAGAGATTGATGAATGGCACAAGACGATCGTGTTGACGAAGATAGTTGAGGAAGCTAAAGTGCGATTTCGGGTTGCGCATGGTAGCGAGGTCCTTCAGGAACGAAATCTGCATTTTTGACCCTGGGAGCAGCATGCCGGTGTGCCAGCCAAATTGGGGTTGTTTTTCCACGAACAGAACCCTCTTTTGCACACCGCGCTCTCTCATTGCGATCGCAATAGCAAGAGCAGCTGGCCCAAAACCGACGCAGATAATGTCATATCGTTCAGTAGACAGGTTGGACTTAGTCGTACCATCCTGGAGCTGCAGACGTTGCTCAGTCATAGCGACAGCCATGTGGAGTGTTGGCCAGGAATTCCAAGAAATACAATATGGAAAGGTCTGGGAGAAAAATTGCAGAGTAGGTATATTGTGGAAATCTGAACCAACAAAAATGAAAAATGTGTTAAATCGCGTATACTAATAAGATTTCACCTATCAATAATCTACCAGAGACATTAGGTGACAGATTTTTAAAAGAAAAAGAGAAAGAAAGATCTTCAAGGATAGTGCTACACGATAGAATTTTCGTATTCTCGCAGATGGTCAACAACAGTTTCTATTTTCGTTTCGCGTAAACTCTTTCTTCATTTTCCTGTCCTTTGCAACAAGACTGGAACGAAAATGTCGTGCACAAAAGCTGCAGCAAACCACACACGGCAAGATGAAACTTGGTTTGAGCCCTTTTTCTACCCAAGCGAGACAGTCGTTTTGTTCAAAACAACAAAAGTGGAATCGGTAGTTACATATGAAGACATTACGCAATGCCGGACATGGCTGAAACTGGATGTCTTATCTAATTTGTAATCGATAGTTCTGGATTTGGAGTGGGTGCCTGCAGTATGAGCCCTTCCGTTAGCCTATTAAGTGAGCCAACTATCGCTTATTATTGCGAATGGTTTCACATATCTCCGGCTATATATGCCCCGGGTTTATGCGTCCCCGGTTTCATGTATCTCGAGACTCCACATATTCCGGTTTCAGCGGAAGGGAACTCGGAATTATACGTACTTCTCCCCTAATCCTTGTTTTCATAAATTACAATGGCATTTGAAGACAACTGACTACGATTAGAGAAATAACAAAGCGCTTATAGACTCTACATCAGGGAAATCAGGAAACCCTTCTCGAAATGATAATGTTTTTTTTACGGTGACTGAAATTATCTCCGAACCCCTATAGTGGGGAAAATAGTTTTGCCAAGAAAGCTTGTTTTTCGAGAGATTCTTTTCAAAAAGCTTGTTAAAAGCTTGTTAAGTTTGACACATAGCTCGATACCGTATTGAATCTTGTTACGGTAACAGTATTATACGTATTGTTTTGCTTGCGTTTCAAATACAACCAGCCCCTTTGGGTAAACAACGTGGGTGTAGACGATAGAAAGGTAATACAAGTTTCAACTATCCCGATCCGGAAAGAAAAGAGTGTTGTTCCAGACTGTGCGTATTACGAGTGCGACAAAGTCCGGATTTCGGAACAAAGGATGTAGCCCTTCACTAGTAAGTTCTAGGTCTTGTGGTTACTGATGAGTCTTATACGATGAGTAGCGAGTCCATAGAGTCATAACCAGTAATCTCATATCATAGTATCCCCCAAGAAAGCAGTCCTAGTAATAGATTGACCAGTGACTCTTTACATCAAACCATCATCGGCTCTTTTCTCGATCTATAATGGCGACAGATATTCTCAAAACCTCGGAGATTCCTCTCGCGAGGTTACGACAAACACTCAAGCACATTGGATCGTCCCCATATAGAAATACTACAGAGCTCTCCATTGTCCACGGACCCGCAGATTCTCCGCTGTGGGAGTTGACCCTCGGAGAACTTCTGGATTACCAAGCTCTGCGGTTTCGGGATGCCAAATGTCTAATCATTCCTTGGACGAATACTCGATGGACCTATGGTGAACTGCAAGCTGAGAGCCAGAGGCTCGCCCGTGGTTTACTGGCTAAAGGCATCCAACCCGGAGACAGAATCGGCATTATGGCAGGCAATTGTGAGCAATATGTCTCGCTCTTCTTCGCTGCCATGTATGTCGGGGCTATTTTGGTGGTTATTAATAATACATACACTCCCTCGGAGTTGATGTATGCGCTGGAGCACAGTGGTGAGAATTTAATCTTCCTCCTCTTCTTCTTTTTCGTTGCTGCCCAATTAGGCTGACCAGTTTCCCCTTTACGATAGGATGTGTATTACTCTTCATTGTGCCTCAGATTGGCAAGCGTAGTTTAGAGGATATGCTGCACCGTCTTGTATCATCTGATATAGCATCAAGACTCCCACAGTTGCAACCAGTGATCATCCTTCAAGGTCGATATCAAGACTGGGAGACCTATAGTGATGTTATTCAAGTCGGCCTTAAAGTCCCTCAGAGCGTGCTTCAAGAACGAGCAAATAGCGTTAGTCCATACGATGTTTGCAATATTCAATTCACCAGTGGATCGACAGGAAATCCAAAAGCTGCCATGCTAACACATCAGTAAGTGCCGTCTGCAACTTCCTTTCTCTTTCTGTCTTCTCAACGAATCACCAATCTGACGATCATGTTGGCAGTAACTTGGTGAACAACTCCCGCTTCATTGGTGATAGAATGGACTTCACCTCAGCGGATGTCCTCTGCTGTCCTCCTCCTCTGTTTCATTGCTTTGGACTTGTACTGGGGCTCCTGGCCTGCATCACCCACGGTGCCGCGGTTGTCTATCCCAGTGCCACCTTCGAACCAGCTCGCGTACTCCAGGCCCTCTCTCATGAGCGATGCACGGCGCTGCACGGTGTGCCTACCATGTTTGAAGCCATTCTCGCCGTTCCCCGTCCGGACAACTTCGACTGCTCCAGTCTTCGTACAGGAATTATCGCTGGATCGCCTGTGCCCCGGCCTCTGATGCGACGACTCCTGGACGAGCTCAACATGACCCAATTTACCAGCAGCTACGGGCTGACGGAAGCCTCTCCCACATGTTTCAATGCCTTGACGAGCGACACGATCGAACGACGTCTCACGACGGTTGGGAAGGTCATGCCGCATGCCAGCGCCAAAATCATCAACGTGAAGACTGGACGCACCGTCCCCGTCGGTGAGCGCGGAGAACTCTGCATAAGCGGCTACCAGGTGTACCGGGGGTATTGGAAGAATTCAGAGAAGACGGCTGAGTCAATACTGACTGATGAGGACGGGCGGGTCTGGCTTCGCACGGGGGACGAGGCTGTCTTCGATAAAGAGGGCTACTGCAGCATTACCGGTCGTTTCAAGGACATCATTATCCGCGGGGGCGAGAATATCTACCCGCTCGAAATCGAGGAACGGCTGATGGCTCATCCAGCGATTTCACAGTGTGCAGTGGTCGGTCTTCCTGATCCATACTACGGCGAGGTGGTGGCGGCCTTCCTGGAAGTAGACGAGCACCAGCGATGTCCTACGGCAGAGGAGGTGAAGGAATGGACCCGAGAGACCCTTGGGCGGCATAAAACAGTTCAGTATCTGTTTGTCTGTGGATCACATCCTTCCCTCCCCGCGACCATTCCACAAACGGGCAGTGGGAAGACTCAGAAGCAGATATTACGAGATCTGGGAAAGAAGATCCTAGAACATGGAAAGACGGAGGTAATGCTGCAATAGCAGGCAAATTGCGTTCTTAGAAGGACCGTCCACACACGATATTATGTCTCTCCTTAACTCTTATGTATCAAGAAACATTATATAGACTATAGAAAATATTTTTTAAACAATCCACAGAGGAGAAGGGAGAGTAGAGAAACTGTCATTTAGGAATTAAAGATAGTTACTCTTCTGTATGTACATGGATCCATCAAATAATAGCATTGATATGATGATGATAGTAATAATAATAATAATAGATTGGTACATTTCTCGTCATATACGCAAAATCTTTCCCTCTTCCCTTCCAAACCTACAGCTTGCTATCCATCCATCTCGGATCACGCTTCTCAGCAAAGGCTAGGAGCCCTTCGCGATAATTCTCGGTTCGGTGTAGAGCCCCTTCCCATGTTTCGGTGATCGACCGAGTAGCATTTTCAGCACTGCCCTGCTCCCAGCCAGCCAGTACGCCGGCCCGACTGATGATCACGCTGTCTGGGCTATTGCCTACAATGGCTGAAGCGTATTCGAGAGCCCGTCTCACAACCGGTCGATCTAAGATGGGGACGTCAGGATGCGCATCAGCTGTCACAGCATTCACCAGACCCCATTGATGTGCCTCATCGGCCGTGATGGATCGCCCTGTGAGCGCTAGCTCCATGGTTCGGGGACGACCAATCGTCTTGGAGAGCCTGGGAAGAGCTCCTTCCATAGCGACGACACCGCGCTTCACCTCGGGCAACGCAAAGGTCGCCGATCTCGCTGCTACTACTAGATCTTGGTTGGCGACTATCTCCATCCCACCGCCAACCGCCAGGCCATTGACGGCTGCGATCACTGGCTTTTTCCCTTGTCGTCGGGATAGACCACCAAATCCACGTCGGGGAATCGCACATCCAGATGCTTCTTCAGGCCGCTCCACGCGCTGCCACCACTCCTTCAGGTCAGCACCAGCGCAGAACGCGCGCCCAGCACCTGTCACAATAGCACATCGGAGACGGGGCTCTGCGTCGTACCAGGTGAAGAGACTCTCCAGCTCATATTGGGCAATGCTGTGGAGGGCATTCAGGAACCTTGGTCGATTGAGCACCACCAGAAGGACGCATGGATGGGGAAAAGATATCAAAGCGTGATTCTGTGGAGGCGGTGATTGGTGGAAGGGTTGTGTCATTTGCGTCGTGTCTGTGTCCATGTTTACTAAAGAAATTGGTTCCCCTGAGGCTGGGTTGATCTGTTTCTGACCTTGACGATGCAGAAAGGACAGGAGAACGGCTGAAATAGCGCATTTGACTCATAGTATAGGAGTCCACATAATACTATTCCCCCCAGGAGAAGACTGATACTGAATCGCGACAACAATTTGAGCGCATTTCCACATAAGTGGCGTTCATCCGCCGGTTTCGTAGAGTTGACGCGACAGTGGGAACCATTTTGAAACTAGATCTTGCAGATCCTGACACGTTTGCACCGATGAGGCAAAAATTGCCGTTGTCTATTGATGATTCAGTCCCCTGCGGTAATATTAGGGGTATATTACACCATGTCCATCCTCACTTGGTTGCCGTATCGGCCCATACAGACAGTTACGTTTGTGTATTTTACATATTTTACCGCGCATGTAATAAAACCCACGATGCCACGGGGCGCGTTTCACCAAAAAAGACAGACTAGTTCTACTTTCGGTAAACAAGATGCAAGCCCCCGGACATGATAAGATTAAATAAGCTTTTTGGCGGATGTCAATGCACTGCTGATTTGTAATAATTGAAACTGATCAGCAAAAGCTTGTCATACCTCGGTGTGTGAGATTGAGATGGTACATTACTCTATCGTTTCACCTACTTCGGAATTACGGCTCCAAAGGATCAAATTCAGGTAGCGGAAAAATCGTATCGTTTACCTGATTTGGCTTCGGATAATTAAGATTGCCAAAATATGTAACTCATCTGCGACATCTTCAGCCAGGAAGTTCTCTGTTACCTTCATTGGGCATAGTCATACACACAAATATAGACAAAGGAGACTCGGCGCACGTGAAATGTGGGCCTTTCCTTCTACAAATTCATGTTTCCAAGAGCATAAAACTTGCGCACTCTTTTACTACTCGCAAGAAGATCGAATAGTAGACAGGGCAGGCGTAGGACGTTGACCGTCATACATTCCCGTCTAACGATCTTTTTCTTGGAGTGTCTTCTATTCTAGCATGACCAGGTACAGGTAGATTGTACACCAACCCATCGCTTGAACATAGAACGTGTAAGAGACAGGTTGGAAGGCATCCCGAAATGGCTGTCCAAGACACGAATGAGGTGGAGGAAGACACTCCAAAGGTATGCAGAGCGTTGGAGAAAGTACATTCAATGATCCTCAATGCTGACTCTCATCCTACACAGGGTCCGATCTTTTCTAGTTATATACACCTTCTTTTCTACACAAATTATACCACATCAGATACAGTCCTCCTTGTTGTCGGGTTGATCTCGGCTGTTGTGTCTGGAATCCCATTTCCTCTGCTCGGGGTCCTGTTTGGCGAGCTCATTGATGACTTCAACAGTGAATCATGTGAGCCGTCTATGACTCCAGCCATTCAGGATGCGTATCAGAGCAATATCGATGAGGAGATCCGGTATATTGTATACCTTGGTATTGCACAGTTCGTCTTGACATACATCAACCTTACCTGCTGGAGTCTAGGAGGAGCTAGACGGGCTCAGCGGTTGCGTGAACAGTATTTCCGCTCTCTGCTACGACAGGAGGTCTCATATTTTGACCACCTCCCCGCGGGCGAAGTAGCCTCACGGTTGAATGGCGACATCCAAATGATCCGTAACGGAACGGGGGAGAAGGTGGGAATCTGCATTTCTAGTGCCTCCTTCTTCGTGACCGCCTACATTGTGGCCTTCTTCAACGATGCAAAGTTGACGTTGATGTTGTTGTCGCTGGTGCCGGCCTATTTCATCACGTCTATCGTGGGATCTCAGTATATCGAAAAATATACCGGTCGCACCTCAGACAGTTTTGCCGCCGCTTCCTCTATCGCATCAGATGGTCTGTCTCATATCTCCGCCGTGCAGGCATTCGGCGCCGAGGATCGCTTAGAAGCGAAGTTCTCGACTCATCTCATGCATGTGCAAAAGGAAGGAATGAAGAAAGCGATTGCGACTGGTATCCAATGTGGATTCACATACTTCATTTCCTATGCTGCAAACGGTCTAGCTTTCTGGCAAGGGAGTAAAACGATTGCAAATGCGGTCGGACGGGGTGGTGAAGGTGCAAGCGTCGGTGTCATCTTTACTGTCATCTTCACTCTGGTAGAGGGTAAGTGCTCATATTCGATCTCTTTATCATCAGGAGAATTCGCTAATCAGGATCGCGCAGCTACCCTGGTATTGAGTGAAGTAGCTCCCTTCTTGCAGATATTCGGGGCCGCCTCTGCATCATTCCTCAAGCTAAACGAGACCATGAGTCATACTTCTACGATTGATGGCACATCCGAAGACGGCATGAAGATCTCGGCAGGGGATATCTCGGGCGAATGGGAATTCAGAGATGTTTCATTTGCATATCCTTCTCGACCATCTCAGGATGTCCTTCGAAACGTGTCTCTCAAATTCCCAGCAGGCAAAATGAGTGCCATCGTGGGTAGCTCTGGAAGTGGCAAATCGACCATTGCCAGTATGCTGACACGATTGTATGATCCTAAAGAAGGCGCTATTCTTTTGGACGGACATGACCTTCGTGACTTAAATACACGACAGCTGCGGAGCTTCATCAGCATCGTACCTCAGGAACCGATGTTGTTGAATCGGTCTATCCTCGAGAACATTGCCAATGGTCTAGTGAACTCTGCAGCCCCAGATCATGAGGAATTGCGAGCAGTGCTCCTCGGACCAGAATTAGAGAGGGTTGCAGCTGCAATTCGCAATGGAGACGACGAGATCCGGGCAGCCGAAACTGAAGGTCCAGACGTTGTCCTAATCGTCCGAATGGTGCGTCAAGCCGCGTCGATGGCCAATGCTATCAACTTCATTGATCAACTTCCCGGCGGGCTGGGCACTTTAGTTGGGTCACAAGGGACCTTTCTGAGCGGTGGTCAAAAACAAAGAATCGCACTCGCGCGTGCCTTGGTAAAAGACCCGAAGGTCTTGATTTTGGATGAGGCTACCGCAGCACTAGATACGCAAAGTGAGAAAGAAATTCTAGCGGCAGTGGACAATGCTGTTCAAGGTCGAACACTGATCTCGATTGCGCATCGCCTCTCCACCATCAGAAAGGCTGACAACATCATCGTTATGGGCGAGGGCTCCATTCTCGAAGAAGGGACTCATGATGAGCTTCTGGAGAAGAATGATGCGTATGCTAGTCTCGTTAGATTGCAGACTATCAAGACCCATTCGAGACAGGAAAGTGAACTCACCCTCAATGACAATATGACTCCTGACGAAAAGTCTGCATTTGATGATGATGATGATGATACTCTTGATGGAAGGAAAAGTTCCGACAGTGCTACCCTGCCGGGGAGCGAGACAGAAGCACTCCTTGAATCATCTGCTTCGGTTGATAAGGACTTTGATGTCGTAGATACGCCCGCGAATCGATCATCATTAGGCCCACTCATGCGACCATACCTGTTGATCGGGTTGATATCGCTGATAGGCGCAAGTATTGTGGGAGGCGCATTCTCTGCCGAAGCAGTGATCTTCGGCAACACAGTCGGCAGCCTCAACCCATGCAATTCAGCTGACAGCATCCGTTCGAATGGAAGATTCTTCGGGCTGATGTTTCTCATTCTAGCCATCGTCGAACTAATGGCCAATATCATCAGCTGGGTCGGATTTGGATGGATTGCAGAACGAACTATTTATGTGGTGCGGGTACTGCTCTTCCGGTCTCTCTTTAAACAAGATCTCGAATGGCATCAGTCACAGGACAGGAGTCCATCTGGACTTTTGTCCTATATTACAAATGACAGCACTCTCTTAGCAGGTCTAAGCGGCTCAACTATCGGAACGATATTATCTATTGTTATTAATATGGTTGTCGCCATCATTTTGACACATATTGTGGCATGGAAGATTGCTATTGTCTGTTTGGCGATTGTTCCGTTCCTTCTTGGAACAGGGATAATGCAGATGCATGTCTTGGGGCAATTTGAAGAACGTCATGAGAATGCATTTAACCAATCAGTCAGCATCAGTGTCGAGGCTGTCGATATGATTAAGACGATTTCCGTCCTCTCCTTGGAAGATGAAGTGCTGGCTGTCTACCGTCGAACCTTGGCTGGCCCTAAGAAGGAGACGACGATGGTCAGTCTTCATGCTAATTTCTGGTTATCGGTCAGCGCCCTGGTAGGCGATCTGGCTTATGCACTAGCATACTGGTGGGGGTCCAAACAGATCCTCTCTGGACATTATACTCAAACCCAATTTCTAATTGTTGTATTTTCTCTGCTGGTCAGCGCGCAACTATGGAGTCAGATGTTCATCCTCGCCCCTGAAATCACCCAGGCTCGCGCAGCGGTCTCTAGGATGCGGAAGATCCTCGACCTAGGTTCGTCTAAGTACAACCCGCAAGTGGAACTTCTTTCACTCGATTCCAGCGATACATTTGAGAAGGATATCGAGAACTTCGCGGAGTCAAAGCCTAGGCGGCCGCATGGTTCGATGGGATCCAGTGTCGAGTTGCGTCACGTTCGCTTCTCTTATCCCTCTCGTCCTGATGTGGCCGTTCTAGACGGCCTCAACCTTAAAGTAGAGCCAGGACAGTTCTGCGCTCTTGTCGGCCCGAGTGGCGCGGGTAAATCAACAGTTATCTCACTGATCGAGCGGATGTATCTCCCTGAGTCAGGATCCGTTATTATTGACGGAGTTGATATCACCAAGCGCAGAAATCTCCATTTCCGAGACGAGATCTCTCTGGTTCCACAGGAAAGCGTTCTCTTCGAGGGTAGCCTTCGTTTCAACGTCGCACTCGGAGCGCGGCCCGGTCACGAAGCCACCGAGGAGGAAATCATCGCCGCCTGCAAACTCGCGAACATCCACGACACGATCATGAGTCTGCCGGAGGGCTATGATACTCTCTGCGGGTCCAATGGGGATCAACTATCGGGCGGGCAGCGACAGCGAGTCGCGATCGCGCGCGCTCTGATCCGCCAACCGAAGCTACTTATCCTCGATGAACCAACAAGCGCTCTCGATGCGGAGTCAGAGAGACTCTTTGAAGAAACGCTGGACATGGTCTCTAGCGGTGGTCGTATCACGGTCATCGCCATTGCGCATCGTCTGCACACAATCCGAAAAGCAGACGTGATTTACCTAGTTGAAGGGGGCCAGTGTATTGATCGGGGGACGCATCAGCAACTCTTTGAGCGATCAGATTCGTACCGATCAAATGTGCTGCATCAGACTCTTGAAGAATAATCTGCTCGTAAGGGCAATGGACCGTTTGCATTCGGATGACCGGCGCAAAGGAATTTTGTTTCTCATAGGGCGAGATCGGCCTATCTCATTTGTTGATATAAAATGGTTATGCAACTGGACATCCACAAAGTCCAGGCCCACGTAGACGTGGCTAAACATGGGGTTGGGTCAGGTCCACCTAACCAAAAGACATTCATAATCTTATACCGTTTAACTTATCCATGATACCAAGACTATCTAGCATAGTTAGATACATGAATTTCATTCTGCTTCAGACATTTACTATGGTGTGTTCAAAGTCTAAATAAATATCAGACAATATATAAGGATAGAAGTAGTCATAACTTTACCGGCAGATAATTGGCTTTCCGTGCATACTATAGAGCGCCTAGCGCTAAGGGTGCCAGCTCAGTGTGGTCCCAACATAGATTTTGGACCTCTTTAATACAATCGGATCACGCTGACCTGTTAGGTTTAATGTGTAGCGCAGCCTGTTTAGATCATACTACTGTCTCCAGTTATATTAACTAGCTGACAGAAAAAAATCCTTTTTTTAAGTAATAGTGTAGGTTCCTCAATCGTTATTTATATATTCGTTGAACAGAGCATATGATATTTTTATATCTTCAACCCGTTGCCGATATACAAAGAACTGCAAGCTGTCCATGGCTCTGAGTCTATCTAGCCAGTTTAAATGAAGGTGTTAATGCTCCTCGTTCGCGACTGTTAAGCTTATATGTCAGGGGGATTATTAACATGAATACATATCCGGGATCTTCTAGTCGGTATCTCCACTATTTTACTTGGACGAATACTCTTCGATACCGTCAATTGACCATATAGCCGACGACCTCAACTGTGGTCTCATGACTACATGTATATAAATATTTTCTGGATAGGTAAATGCATAAGTCCAGATGCTCCGTAGCATATGGTTCAGTAAATTACTGTAAAATACACGTATACTTTATCATCAACATGCCTGCTGTCTTTTTGCTTGACCCCAGCTTAATCGGCGGTGAGGTCCTCGACCTCCTCCTCCCTCGAGGAGAAGGCCTGCAGCGGCACCATCCTGATGCGGAGAGAATCTACCGCATCAGCCTTCCATCAGCTAGGAGTGCAGACTGTCCACCACACCTTGTACAACAAGCCCATCATTTTGAAGCAGGTTGCTGCCAGTAATATCGTCTTTTACACGACCACAGCCGATAATCTGCCCTCCGTTGAGGCCATTCTGGACGGGATCCGACGGCGTGCCCGACGTGGCCAGCAGACGATCTACATTCACACCAACGGTGCCACCGTCCTTGGCGACACCTCCAGGGGCTTACAAGAGCAATTTTATCCTCGATGATGAGAAGCCCTACGGTATGGAGACATTGCCGGACCCCGCGGGGCACCGGCAGATGGGCCTAGCCATCGCCAACGCGCGAAGGGAATTGTCCACACACGCCAAGCTCGCTACCATGATTCCGCTCATTATTTACGGCGCGAGCAGTGGCTCTCCATCCAACTGCCGAATACGGTCCGCTACTCAATTAAACACGGCTACGCGGGCATGATTGGTGAGGGCCTCTCCGTCTGGAATCAAGTGCACGTTATGGACCTAGTGCGTGGGTATATGACCCTCCTCCATTGGATGGAACGGGCCCCCAATGAACATGCGGCCAAGAACCCTTACTTCCTTCGTGAAAATAGCGAGGGACTTTCCTGGGGCGAATGTGCAGCGGAGATCGGCCGTATCCTGTATCAGGCAGGCCAGGTAGCCGACCCCATGCTCAAGACCATCCCCCGGAGAACTATGGTGATCTTTTTGGCGAATATACGGGGCTGTTAATTTTATCTAATGCGTGCAACTGGGCTAATCGATTCTGCCGGCTAGGTTGGGAGCCTCGGGAGAAGAAGATATTTGCTTCATTGGCGGAGGACGCGATTCCGTTGACTTTGCAAGAGACGGCCGAATTCAGGGCGTACTCTGCGGCTGCTACATCGGGAACATTCAAGAGAGAGAGAAAATAAATCAGATTGATCTAGAATGGATAATGTTCTTAAGTTTCTCCTCTCACTGGTGTAGGAATATTGTCCTATAGCCGCGGATGTATTTACATGACGTCCAGTTGGGTAACAAGAATGACTACCATTTTGACAGATTAATAAGGAGAAAAAGTCTGATCGTCCTGGACATTGTTCGATCTATTGTGTATATATTATCCGTTCAATAGCATATATCTAGGTTTATTCATCTGTCAAGTAGCATCTACATCTCAATATTGATCACTCATCGCCGCAATGCCAGTCACGCATATTGTCTTCTTGCAGTTTACATTATCCAAGATGTATGTCTTTACCCTTTCGTGGAAGGATTTGCAACATTCCTCTAAGCATAACTAGATCATAACCGCATGTTTGTGCTAAAGAAGCAGTGTGTCCGCCTTGACATCGAGAAGCCCTACATCATCTCTTCGAAAGGAGGCCCGGATAATTCACCTGAAGGCTTGTAGGTAAGATTGGACGTCCTATGCTACAAATTATGATCAGTAGATGAAGCTCAGGATAGGACGGTATCGCACATGCCTTTCTGGTCGTATTATAGTCTGTCCGGACCGCGATCGCTATGCACATTGGGATCCTGCGCGTTTATTATATGGAAATAGTTTGAAGTTGATCGTGGCCAGGGTGTAGGTGGTGGGTTTTGAGACGGTCTAATCTGCAGAACGTCTTGTCTCCACATACGTTACCATGAGCTCCAAACTTCATTGGAGTGCTAGCAATGTTTTGCATTATGATGCTGCTGAAGAGATGCACATATTATGTCCAGCATTAAGCCAACTTTCGGCATAATCACCCCAGATAAACAACGCATGGCTTCTTCAGGTATCCCACGTCCATCTCTGCAATCCGGATAGAATGCAAGTCCTCGTACTTCATATATTCCCCTCACTAGCCATGGTTCTGTCTGTGCTGTTGAATAGAAGGAGGTAGGTGCCTCATACTCGAAAAACAGCTGGAAGCTTGCCCTCCGATATAGGGGCCGTTCTCGCTCCCACAATATTGAGATATAATCCTTCAGGGGCAGCTACCAATGCATGCAGAGCCCCCTAGTGTAATCATCACTATTGACTGGTATAGGACCACATCGATCTTTCCGTCCATCTCAGCAGCTGCGATGCCGTTGACGGTAATCTTTTCAACGATGTAGGGGAGGTCGCTTAACCGATCCGTATAGCGAGGCGTGTGCACATAGCGCGATATGCGGTAAGTAGTGTCCAACTGCAAGAGACTGTTGGGACCAGTGAAGGATACACAGCTAGTGTCGATGCCATGTCCTTCACTGAGCAATTGGAGTGTGTCCGGTAGGTTGTTTTCGAGGGAATAGGTGCGTTTGGTCAAGCTGTGGTCACCATGGATGACGCGAGTGCCGTTGGAGAGGCCAGTGTCGCTGGCTAGGTGATAGAAATAGTCTAAAAGAATGTTTCTGTTAGTATAGACTGATTATCTGATAGCAAACTGATGTATGAAGAGACTTGCTGTTCTGACACGGAAGATCACGGTCGCAATTTTGCTCGCAGGGTCCCTAGGAGACACAACGCAGACCACTAAGAGTACGACCACCCGGGTCCTCGAGTCTAAGGATGCCTATAATATTTCTCGCTTATCTATTTCACTTCATCAGATATAAAAATGACTCTCATATTTGAAGATGGCTTCCCTGTCTCAAGTGTTGCGCTCTTCTTAGCCATGATGCGATCAAATAGGGCCTTTAAACCAGTTCTCCTCACGAATACCAGATTTTTTTAGGCCTAGATCCATGGTTTGAATTGCAGAAGTTGAAAAATCTTATTTGTCTTTCATAGAAGGCCAAGTTACCCCTGTCCTATCCCTAGCATTATCGGTCCTCAGTGAGTATCAAACTCCTCGGACTACGACAGAAGCCGTCCTCACCGATTATTTCAGCAGACACGACTTACAGTGAACGATCTACAACCTGAAAGAACAACTTTCCTTCTGGCCTAATATTGGAGGAATCGATGGCCGTTTAGACATGCTTCTTCGAAGAATACTGTTGGATGGCAATTTGTTTACTTGCACCTTTCGTTCGGATGGAAGCGACGATGACAGAACGGTTACGGGAATGCGTGCGGAATGAGGAGCATACAACTTATTCGATGAACGTGAATCATCCTACGTGATGCAACTGTGCACAGAAATGAGAGGTATGGATGGATATTTCGTACAATGCTTTTTTTACTCCCTTATGGTGTCCCAAATCTCAAACATCCGGGAAAAGAGGTGTAGCGGCAAGTCCGAATGGCCTGGCAGGAAAGATAAGAAAGTGATAGCATAGGGAATTAATTTCTTATTGCTAACAGGAAAGAAGAAACAGGACAAACCTCGAGATATCATATCATAGCCTACCGCGGATTGGAGGATACGCTTTCTTTACGACCGGCCTCCCCACGAAAAAAGCAAAATGAGAAAAAGAGCTGTTTTACGAGATAGAAACTGTCCCCTAAAATCAATATGCGAGGATTTCTACCATGTGAGACGGCAAGACCCATCCTATAGTGTCCTACATCCAAGGTCTACCGTGGCGCTCTGCGGGAATGGAGATGTTGGTGTGGGTCATAAGCCCCCTAACAAAGTCTAGGACCAATCTTGGGTTACACTAGGCGACTGGAACCGCGCTTTGCGTTGATATATCTCTAAGCTGAGATTATGGAACGGAAAATGCTCAGGCCTTTGCTAGGGAAATCATCCTTTCCGGTTTTGGAACAAATCTTTTTCTACAAACGTTCCACTTCGATGGCTTCTGAACCCTGCCTTGAGCACTTCCTGTGAGTCGAGCTGTCAGGTTTTGCAATATCTTACCGAGATGTGAGAGATTCAGGTATCCTATCCTTCCGAAATAGATCCCCACAAGCCTTGTGATACCTAGATAGACCTTCACGATCAGCTCTGCTAAACTTCGGTATTAGTGTGGGGTTAGTAAGGCTTTTACGATGTCATTCCTATCTGTTCCAAGGCTGACCAGGTTGCCAGAGTCATATTCCCCCCCCCCTACAGCAGCTGTGGAGGTCCAAAAGAAGAACCTCCACGCTACTGCACGGCTTCCACACCATGCTGATTCACCTACGGAGGGGTCACCATCCAAGATGATAGTAATTATCGCAAGCTTATGGGGACAAAGGTATAAATAGGCCCTTAATCCCCATCCGAATCGTCTTTTCTTCTCTTCTCTTTATCAACCACACCTGAAGAGTTCCGCAAGCCTCCAAATATCTATCTACGCAGAATTATCAAAAGCCTCTCAGCTTTTAGCAACTACCATTAATCAAGATGAGTCCCTGCTCCTGCAACTGCTGCTCTGGCGACTGCAGCTCCTGCAGCTGCTCCAAGTGCGGCGTAAGTATATGCCTTTTATTTCTGTGACCCCTCCCCGGCAGCCTCTCAGCTTGATACTGCCTGTCAAACAGTGAATAGCGAAACTAAGCTAAGATCTATTTCCGAATAGCACTAAATCGAACTACGTCGTTCCTTCTGTCTTCTCTCGTTTAATTCGTCACCTGAGTTGACTTTATGTCTACCATCTTCATCGACAAAGTCACCACGTCAAAGACAATACCTACCGTCCAAATCGATCTATCGGCATTTCGTTCTCTTGTTGATATGAGTTGGTGCAAATAATGTCTTTCGGAGACCGATGAAGGGACCGGATACCAGTGGCGGAGATAGATGGGGAACAATGGCGCCTGTGTGATACCTGTCAACATCAGCAGAAGGACAATAGAATTATCCCTATACCATAACCTTGCTCTATACCCTCCGCATATGTAAGGGTCCGTAAATAATTTCTTTTTTTCTCGCCGTACAATGTATCTTCCCTATACTTGAACTCTCTCCAATTTATTTGTCGCCATCTTTGAATGCCACGGAGCCAGGCTATCCATAGCCTAAGAAGACTTCCTGGTCAACTACCTTCGCATGTAAGCTGTGGACCAATAAATGAAGAGTAGATAATACCATGGGGATCTGATTCGGTGTAGTTGAGCCTCCCCAACCTTCGTGGACCTAAAACAATTCTAGGCTCGAGATCTCTGTGACTGGTAAATCGATTAATAGATTCCTAGTTTCCAGTATTTCGCTCGTCAACAGCTCTCTTTGCAGAAGCTGCATCTGTGTACGGTCGCACGATGCGATCGATGAGGGCATTCCAGCAGAGACATGGCTGTAGACCGGTGTCGAGAAAATGAGTGATGTGTAGCAGCGTCGAGAATCGCGTCGCCGGTCGTCTGGAATGATGCCTTCCTCGTTCTTTCTTTCCGCCACGCATTGATTCCATTGTTCCTCTGTTAGATATCCATTGACCCTTCTCAAGGTTTCTGATTCCGTGTAATTGTGACTGGGAGCGCATGTATCGATGATGTGGTCAGTAACGGATCGGTCGCAGCGGCTGCTGTCAAGGCTGCCTTCAAAGAATATCTCAGAGTCTCCACTTGGGACGTCTTTTGTGATCCCAAGGACACGCATTGCGGTATTAATTTTGGTTTTTTGGTTTCGGTTGTGTCGCGTACGCACATCTTCATAGACCCGAGACAAATGGAGACATGTGATTCTTAGACCACGTCTATGATTTTGCTGCCTAGTAATGGCTCACGGAACTAAAGAGAACATGGTTGCCATGGCTGCTGTCGTAACCTTACTGTCTATGGCATGAAGAAACGCTGTTCCGGAGAAGTAGCGAGACATCTCAATTTGGGACTGTGGAAAAAGCTACAACGCTGAAGCCAACCCCAATTTGTCCACTCAAGAAGCTCTGGACAATATACAGTCATGGGAAAGCTGTTCGAACACATATAAGAGGTCCATATTTGTGAATAGGGGAAAAGAAGATTCTCCTCCACACAGCGAATTTAGATTGCGCATACTTTTAAGTAAACCAGATACAACCCATTGCTCAGTAGGCCGAAAGGGGAACAGGCGGTCACGTGACCTGAAGATTTCAACAAAAGAGACAAGACTTATCAACTCTGTTCATGCGATATATAGATTTTTTGGTGTTATTGTTGCTTTACTGATATTAGACAAAGAGTTGGATTCATTTTTATCTTTGAAGAAACGGGCTGACTGTAGTTATTAACTTAGTTAAGTCCCCCTAAGCCTTCGTTCCATGATACTTTCTGAGAACTTTCGATCTCTCCTATCATAGCAGAACCAGATAGGTAATGATGATCATGTTATCAATGCTAGGTTTGAGTGGATTAAAATGAGACTTGACACGTAATAAAAGGACATCAAGATAGAATAGCCTGATATCCTAGTCGTGAGAGCCTTATGTGATGGTTCGGTTCTCATATTCAGAAGGACAATATCCAAGGTTCTTTAATCATCTACTAGGTGCTGAAAGGAGCAATGCTTTTATAGTTTGGTTATGGATTTGAGGATCTGAGATTTAGCAAGTGATCGCTAGTCAAATCACAGGTGAGAACTGACGACTGGATTAGTTGCACCTCTGACGGCCGGTTTCGAATCTGAGGAAAGAGACGGGAGACTCATTTAGTCGCTGAAAAAGAAAAATCACCACATACTAACCGGAAAAATTACAACTTCAAACGTGAATTATACTATCACCATTAGGTTAGAGAAAAATGGTAAATTATACTGCATAACATCATCGTTATGCAGTACCTGCCTTAAGGGTTAAGTAGCTTCCAGATATACGAAGCATGTAATCGTTAGACCCTGAAGGGATCCATCACAAGATAAGACTTAATTGATATATAATCTCAATAATTTCTCACTTTCGGAAAACCTACGGACAGACGGGATGCCAAGTCTGTGTGGCGGTCCATGGCAATCTTAGTTTACTTGGCTTGAATCATTTATTTCCCCCTCATTATTCTCGCCATCTTCTTCTCGAAATACATGACTACCACAACCAAAAATGGACAATTCCTGGCTCTCAGCTCGTAACAACCATACCTACGAAAATGGCCGGCGCTACCACGGCTTCAAGGGAGAATTTCCCTTTCCGGACGATAGAAAGGGCCAAGACCACCACGGCCATCTAAATTACGTGTGGCGCCAAATCCTTGACGGCCAGGTATTTACCGCTCCAATCACACCACTAAAGAAGAATCACAAGGTGCTTGACTTCGCTACACGAACTGGCGAGTGGGTTTTGGACTTGGGGAGACTCGAAGATAAAGATATTCAGCCCAAGATCACAGCCATGGATCCCAGCTTTATGCAGGTTTCCAGAGCACGGTATTACGTGCATTGTGACCTGGAAGGCGAGTGGCCATTCACTTCTAAGCAGGCGTTTCATTACATCCATGCGCAGTCACTGGGAGGGTTGATTGTGGATTGGGAAGGACTCTATCGGAATGCGTATAAGCATCTTGTTCCGGGGGGGTGGTTCGAGGTGATGGAGAATGATATACGGCTCTATTCTGACAAAGACACCATACTGGACAATCATGCACCAAATGTGAAACAGTGGCAGGAGTTGATGGAGCAGGCTGCTGAGAAGTTTGGGAAGAGGATTAATGTCGCGAGGATGCAAAGGGAGCTGATGGAGGGAGGGGGATTTGTGGAAGTAAAGGAGCAGGTGTTCAAAGTCTGTTTCTTCTTTTTTGCTTCTTCTTTCCTTCTTTCTGTCTTTCTTTTTGCTCTGTCTGAGTCCAATATTAATATTATCATAGGTACCTCTCGGCCCTTGGAGCGAAGACTCCAAGTGGAAGAATATCGGGAGATATTACTTGTACGCCTTGGTTGAAGGATTAGAAGATTACAGCCTGCGATTATTTACGCAGACACTCGGATGGACCAAAGAAAAAACGGATACCTTTCTAGAAGAAGTGAGGACTGAGTTGAAGCAGGAGGACTTACGTCTTTATTCTTATTTTCATATTATCATAGGGCGAAAGCCGCAAGGATCTGGAAGGTAGGTCGCCTTTGTGCTGTATAATATAAATCGCTTCTGTTATCTACGTGTTTATCTGAATTAAGTGCGTTGCATTTAGCCGCAGAAGACTTGGGAACATAGAATAGATGATATAGCTTAATAAAGTTAGCGTTGCTACAAGCCTTACCTAGAAAAAAAAAAAAAAAAAAAAAAAAAAAAAAAAAAAAAAAAAAAAAAAAAT
>JAPVCE010000038.1:371141-448310 GCA_029606265.1 Paecilomyces dactylethromorphus
GTACATTGAATCTCTAACTTTGAGATTCTTTCGTTACCTAATCAAGTCTTGAACCAATCTTTCTTGTAGGATCAATTAACCTGGACTTTTACAACAGGATCAACAATGCCAGAAAGGAAGTTGATCACGAAGATTAGAAATAATTTCAGGATCTAAATATGATGTGACGCTACACACCTTGGCGGATACTTGTATGTGGAAAATCCACTTATTTAGCAGAAGCTGCACGGATTCAGGCCAGCCAAATGTAATTTAGCATCATTTTGCACAGGCCATCAAGACTACTTCCCTAAGATCATCGACCAGTCGAGCCTTCAACGAAACGGCAGAGATAACGGTTCTGTTCAGGGAAGTGAGGCCATACTTCTGCGCGATGGGCAGTGTCGCACGGAAAAGTGCTACTAGAGGGGCAAGACGCAGATCCGTGACCTTCAGCTCACTTGACTTGCCACAAAAGGTCTCTAGTTTAAAAGTTGGATGACCACGTGCCATACAGCACTGCCAGGATTCAGTCACGCGTATGGCATTATAAGAATCACAAGCGTGTCTGCGGATGAATCCATTGGAGGATGAAAATGGATGTTGCTTGGTAGACTGGATTCAGCAAGGAGCTCACATGGTCGTACACTAGAGTTGATCCAGAGTGGCATGAAGACCTGTATCATTATAGTATTGACGACAAAGCTATAATGAGAGCTGCACACCCTTCATTGTCCCCATCGCTCTGAAGGAAGAACAGATCATGCTGGGCTCATCCGCCGACTTTCAGCCCTGAAGCTCATAGAATAAGAAACTATGTGCGATTCTTCGATCGATAATATCATCCGAGAATTATTAAGACGCAATGGCCAGAGACCAACTCCAATAAAATTCTGCCTTTCACCCTGAAGAAGAGTGACATCGATTTGAGAGGGATTCTCCACTTTGCCCAGAACAATCAAGTCGTTGTGTTGCCCATCGAAAAACAGGTTCATGTAGTCAGAATAGTGCCGAGCCTGGGTGCGATCATGGAAGCATAGGTTGAGTGGACGATCCTAAGAGCATGGGAAATATCCAGGAGCGTTGCTGCCGTATCGAGAGTGTATCCATTGTCAAGGTTCAACGAGGAGCACTTTCCCACACCCAGGATGCTTCGCACCCACGCGAACATGGTACTCCCACCACATAGCACGAGTTAAAAAGAAGAAAATAATTCTGCATTTCGAAGTGGACTGTATTTCAGAAGGGCATCTAGGATTGTCTAGTCACTGTTAGAGTCGTCTACCAGCGCCATTAAGACATCCCCTGGCTTTAGTCCCGACTCTCACAATGCCTCGGCAGCACGAACAAGTTGCTTAGGGAGAGATACATCCGTCAGGGGGTGTCGGGAGAATGTATCAGGATGAACCTCCTTGTCTGCCGGTGCTTCATCGGAATTCTATCATGTCAAGAACTGCGGGATGGATAGATTTGTTGCATCGTTGATGAGAAAGAAGGGTGACTAGTAAGAAATCATGATTCGGAAGGTTTAATTATGAATTAGGATCTCTTGGGTACTGGCATAGACAAATTCTCTTATATAAAGCATAAGTTGTTGTGTGGTTGATTCAGAGAACTTTGCCAAGTTCGATAGCAACTACCGACATCGCGGGAAGCAATCCCCGGAAAACCTTGTCGATGGGCGCTGTCAAAACAACGATCATCAGGGGACGGCAAGAAGTCCGATGCTAAGCTCATGTTCATAACATAAATTAACATCGATTATAGACGCTCTAGAATCTAGAATAATCCTTTTGGGAAAAAGGTTGCGTTTTAGGTTCGGACCGTTCACGCTCAATTTGTACTACGGCGACCCGAATTTTCTGAAGACATACTACAAACGGAAATGATCAGTGTTTTCGGGCCTTTTCGGGGTATAAGCCTCAATCTGCCGGTATTTGGAGCCACCTCCCCCCGCTTAGTAAAAATATCATACAGTGCTTAAGAATAGTCGCCAAGCTAGAGTCGCTTCCGGCCCAACGAAATATCGCGGAATGACGGGAGTCTCGTCGCGGGACCGGAAGTCAGAGAACTAAGAAGTCTGAAAGGTCCACTACCGGGCGTTATCTACCGCTATTAACAGGCGCTCTCGGGCCTCGCACGATCTACTCAGCCCGTGCTCGCCGCAGACATTCCTCGGTAATTTCGGACCATGCAGTCCCCATTGAAGGACTTGCCAGAGGTAACGAGGAGTACTGGTTCCCCCTAGTAATCCGGTCGGTACGGTGGAGCGGATCATGGGAGATGAAAGAGATTCTGCAAAACATACGGCAGAAAGAGGATAGTCTGAATTGAATAGCCTCAAGGTTCTTAAGGGGCCCCTGTCATATGTGGCCCCGTAGAGATGTGGGCCGTCTCCACGTGCTAACAAGATCACTACGGCAATTCATATCATTCACGGATCGATCTACGGAATATCGTCTATAAGCCGAGGTTCATGTCGGACAGAATGCCGCACACAAAAAAGTTCAACCAGCAACTTCTAGCATCAAATAAATTGATAATGGACTCGATGGTACTTAGTTTACCTTCAACCCTGGACCAGCAAACGGTGCTTTACTCACTGGAATAAGAAAAAGTGAACGGAGGGAATTCCGCATCTATCTCATATTGTCATGGATCATGACGAGCCGCGTTTTATGTAGAAAATCGGGAAACTGGGCGGGCCGGGATATACGAAACTAGACCGTTATGCTTCGCTGAAGTTTAAATGGCGTCTATCCATATATGAAGGCGCGCATTGATACCAGTTGCATGGGTTCAGGGGGTATTGCTCGTAGAAATAAAAAATGACGCTTGATTGTGAAGATCTTTTTAGAAAGGGCTGGCCCACGGGATGAAAATTCGAGTCGCAAATATAAAACTACATAGTCGTGCGATTCGCTTCAGCTGAAGCTGTTGGATCTCAAACCACATTTAATACGATCGCCAAGTCACACATCTGAAGTGAAAAAAGAGCAACATGCGGCTCTATGGTCTTTGGGCCACAGTATTACCGCACGTTGCTCTATATTTGGCCGCTGTGACACAAGCTCAGACCCAGTCTCTTCCACAATGTTCCGTAGGATTTTGCAACCTCCTCTCCGTGGTTTTGCAATACTAACAGCATTCATAGTTAACATGCCTATCTGAGTTAATTCCTCAATCAACTTGCGCAGCGACCAACCAAACTTGTATCTGCACGAATGCCGATCTTAAAGAAAAGTTGAATCTTTGTGTAGAAGAGAACTGCACTGTCAAAGAGACTTTCGGTGTGTGGAGAAAGGAATCTCTCGGCGAGACCCATGCTAACTAACTACATAGCTACTCTCAATATTACGAAAACAGAATGTGGCGACCCGATTCGAAACGAGACCGCTCCGAGTATTTGGATTCCAGCAGTTGGCTTTGTCGTCCTTTTGTTCATTCCTCTGAGGCTATATACACGCGTGGTGATCACGAAGCTGGGGCTCGGTTGGGATGACTGGACAACCGTTTTGCTTGGGGTAAGTTGAACTCAATCCTTTGTTGAGCCTTCTAGCTAAATGTGGGAGTGTGTCATGGTACCATTTAATATCGACTCAATCTTGGGTAAGTGCAGTATCTCTCTGGAAGTGGCAAGCATACGCTGACAACAGCATTAGTCGGAATAGCTGGATTAGGTAGAGATATCTGGACACTCCAGTACCATTCCATCACTAGAATTCTCTATGTATGTGATGCTTAACCCGATTGAGTGGACACGACTAATTGCGATAGATTCTTTACATCCAAGAGCTCCTCTACATCACCTGTCTCACTCTCACTAAAGTCAGCTTTGTCTTATTCTACCTCCGCATCTTCCCTTCCGATCGGATACGTTTGATCATCAAAGCTTCTGGCGTTGTGACGATTTGTTACGGCATCGCTTTCATATTCGCTCTTGCGTTTCAATGCTCGCCGGTTAGTTTCAACTGGACGAGCTGGGATGGAGAACACAATGGAAAATGCGTGAAAAAGAATCCTCTAGTCGTCGCTGCTGGCATTATCAACATCATACTTGATGCATGGGTTATCGCCCTGCCTATTCCTAGGTTGCTAAACCTCCAGGCTTCATTCATGATGAAATTACAGGTTGTTCTCATGTTTTCCGTGGGATTCTTGTAAGCTTCTCCTTTCCCTCCACTTGGAAACGGTTTCATCAGCCATAGAACTAATGTTATGTCCTTTTGACAGGATTACTGGTGTCAGCATCTACCGTGTCGTAATGCTCAAGTTATTCGCCACCAGCACCAATCCAACCTGTATGCGCCACTTCCTTCCTTTCCAAACTATTTCGTAACTAATTGAGATTTCCACAACAGGGGACAACGCCGCCGGCGGTTACTGGTCCATTATCGAAGTGGATGTTGGAGTTTTATGCTTGTGCATGCCATCTATGCGATCTGTGCTTAGCCACATGCTTCCAAGCGTTTTTGGTTCAGCGAAAGCTGATAGCAGCATGGGCCAATTATCCACCCAAAAGAAATCCAGAGCTCCGCCCGGTGGCCCTACTAACGCAAGTTTTACACGGCTGATCGAGCTGGACGTTAGAGGAAGTATAAAAAGCCATGTGGAGGATTGTTGATGTATTATTATTATTTTATTATTTCCTTTGTGATGAATTGATTCTTTTGATACCTTATATGGCCACCGGGGATGGCCTATTTTCATTCGATGAAGATGCACATTTAATAACCCCTATAAAATCGCGATAGCATATCGTGGAATGAGATTGCAGGACAATTTCAAGGGAGGATGAGGAGTTATCTATAGATACACTATTCTACGAAGCTTAAAGGTTGACGGCCAAGTACATATAACGTGAAGCTAAGTCGCAAATACAAGATCCGATGATATGGAAGCTGCGTTTCCTATCCAAAGTCCTCTGAGTCTAATTGAAATCATAATAATTATCAGTGCAAGAAGTTTTGTCCGATATACCGTGCTGGGCATGAGATAGTCTACCTCAAGTGAGAGAAGAGGTAAAACGCTATACATATTGGATGTATAGCTTGAGGCTGCCCTGTTCTGATCAGTCAAGCTATTTAATTTTCATTTTGCTATTAAGCGTCTCTCGCTCTCCGCCCATTATATACCATTAGACCTTTGGTAAAAGGTGGCAGTACACACGCGGCAGATGATTGGAGTGTTGTGCTTATGTTGCTGTGTCAGCTAGAACCCTGACATTTTCGTCTCGCTTTTCTTCGGCATGAATTTTCTGTGCTAGAGCCACCTGGTAGGGATTAGCTCTTAATCCAGTCCGATACTATTATCATTTGGAGCCGATCGATACTTTTCGTTCACGACTGAAATTCTTTTGATTGAGTCCCTACCTTTGATGACTCATCTATACGAAGTGCAATAGGGAAAAAAATCTAATTTGTTGAACCTACGTCATTGGGCTGAGTGACTATTGGTCTCGGTGCCTCTAGCTCCGATATTTATATATAGAACCCAGCTGCCTAAACGGGTGGCCTGAGCATCTCCGTGATTTTGCCGTAAACCCGACAACTTTTATACAACTAGTATTAGGATTTTCTAGTCAAACGACTCAACAATGTCTCCAAAATGACGTCCGTATATGTTCCACTTGTTCATCCGCGAAGCATTAGATTGTTATGTTATGATGGTCTCCACGATGATGGAAAAACCCCAAAATTCATTCTCAAATCTACTTCTCATGAAGCGGAACCCGTCGCTCTTAAGGACAAGACTGTGGCACAAGAAAAAGAGCAGAACATCGAAAAACCTCGATTCTATGCTTTATCCTGCGTCTTAGACGATCCAACCGACACGGAATCCATCTACTGCAATGGTGCCTGCATACAGATTGCGAGAAATCTGCGTGATGCTCTTGCTCAAATATCCACTCAGTTTCCTGATCGTCTACTTTGGGTCAGCGCTTTCTGTATCAACCAAGAGGACTTGGCTGAAAGACAAGCTCAAGAGGCAATGATAGTAGACATCTATCACGCGGCGGAAAGCGTTATCATTTGGCTGGGGCGAGCGGATGGTCTTTCTCCAATTATGTTCCAATCCACGATCGACAATTTTATCGCGATTCGATCACAGTATCCTATGGATAATAGATATCCAGCCTGCAAGAAGTGCGACTGGACATTGTTTGAAGAGTTTTACTGCAAGAATAAGAGACACCTGAGCACGGCTCAGAAGTGTCCCGGGCTCCGCGAATTAACTCAGAAAATGGGAGGCAGTGAGTGGTTTAATAGCATATGGACATTTCAGGATCTTATCCTTGCTTCGTCGGCAACAGTGCATCTCGGGCCGTTTTATATGCCATGGGAATTCTTCGTGCCCGCTTTCGAAGAATTTAACCGCAGCCATGGATGTGTGATGAAGGGATACTCCAGAATTGATCAGCTGAATGACAACATAAAGGCGCCTTTGGGCTCTCAAAGCTTTGCAAATTTGCTTTCTGCAACACATGACCGCAAAGCTACAATACCACAGGATAGGATTTACGCACTGATGGGAATCCCTACTCGAGTACCACTTCTCCTTAAAAGAGATTACAACATGCCTCTAGATCAGCTGTACATGGCCGTAACACGCTTCTGTGTCGACGAAGACAACATTCCAGGTATTCTGGATAGTATCTGCCCTCCATGGCCAGGAAGCACCAGAATGAGTAATCTACCATCATGGGTTGTTGACTTTTCCACCGACTGCATCAAGTCTGGGAATACCAACCTAGATTTTGGGCAACTTCCAAGCCTACCAAATTCAGAATTATCCCTCAACATGTATTGCTTTGTGCTTGGTTTCTATGCACCTGGAGACGAGAGATTTAAAGGCTTCCAAAATTGGAGATCGCCAGATTTCAGGCCTCTACCACATTGTGTGTTTTCTCAGCTTACTTCGAAGACTCAAACAGATCTACCACGGATTGCCGTGAGTCAACCTTGCTGGAGCTTCGGAAGAATTGCCAACATTGACAAGATTAATAAACTATACGATCATTACACAAACTCTTCCAATCTGGTACGTTACCTAGAGCAGCATATAAGCGGAGCTTGCTCTTGTTCGGCACAGACTCGGGAGACCATGCCAAATCCTGTGCCCGATAAGCCTTTGGAATTGGCTTGTATCCTTGTTAATCAAAACGGAAAGGCCCCTGACCCTTGTTTCGCTGTGCAGCCGATCACATATCAAACATTCAGGTTAGCTGGAGGGGTGAACTGGCCTGCTTCATGGCCGCATGGGCTCTACTGGGTTCCAAAATGGAAACAGCGCTTTCGAGGCAAGACTATGTTCGAGTATTCTATGGTTTTCACTAGCGTTGATATCTATTAAGGGCTTAAGGGGTAATGTGATAACGAAAAGTTTTTTTTTTTTTTTTTTTTCACATTGGAATGAATAACGCTACTCCGACGCCGATTCTAAAAATGAAACTTTTTTCTTTTCTTTTCTTTTTATATTGGAATGAATAACACTACTCTAACACCAATTCTAGAAATGAACCTTTTTTTTTGAGTTCTTTTTAGCTCAATCAGTGACAATCAGCCACCGGGATTACACATGAAGTATATAATCTGCCATAGGCCATTCATTGAGGTTATTAAACCAGACCTTAGCACGATTCCTACATCTATCATCCTATTTTGGTGGTAAGTACTAGTAGTAAAACTCAACCTCTCAGAGCTTCACGAGACTGCGGAGATAAACTCTTGTTCCTTCGGTACGTTATAAAAATCGTAATCTGTCTGAGAACTCCTCACTCTCCCTCCACCACTACTCATCATCAATACATCACTTAATTGTAATTAGTCGGCACTGTTAGGGTAATGGGAACCCAACCAAAGCAGCAAAAAATCTTCCAACATCAATATCGTCCATATCAACCTTCTATCTGTATAAACCAAAACTTGCACCATTGCTAATTTGAAAGGTAGAAAGCATCGGTCGGCTTCATATTCGAGACCTCATCATCAACCACATACTCATTCACCTGACGGCAAAAGGTACTACGCGGAATGCCTACTTTTTTCCATAACAGAGGCAGTCAAGCGACACGTAATTGAAAAATTTTTATCAATATGCTTCGCAACTTTGTCGGAAATATTCTCGCGATCACCAAGGGATTATTTGCCGGTCAAGTAGTCGACAACCGCCTCAACCCTATTCACCTTGCAATCGCGACCGCTGGGTATCGTATCCAGTCATGTACATTACATATTCCCGATCGCATTGGCTTTTTCTCGTCAAGTCCCCCTCGCCTGCAGGTGCACCAAGCTGCATGTTTTATCGTCCTGGTTTTCGCGTCTTGCTTTTCAGTCATCTCCGGTGGCTTCATACTCTTCTTGGCCAGATTATGCGGGCAGCCAATCTCTCTGAAATTATGTGCAGCAATGTTGTCAATGACACTCGCTCAGGCTGTCAGTATCTGGGTCTTGATGTGTTGCGACCGTCACCGCGCACCAGGGTATGAGTGGGATGACTGGAAGCTGCGGAAGGATTGATATGGATAACTTTCAGTGATCATTCGGTTCGTAGGCGACTTGGTTCTATCCAAAGAGTTCACACCATACTAACATGACACTCAGACTTGACCTTCACTTTTCAGGGTCTAATATTCTCGTACCTACTGATCTTTCTGTCTCAGAGAACCGTGAAGAGGAAGGCCAGAGTTGTGAGGCACTGAATCAGCACCAGCAGGAAGCTACTCCCACAACAGCTCATCTAATATACTTGTATCTAATACGCAATGATAGAAATTTTTGCTCCCTAAGCTTTCTAGGTTGTGCTTCCTACTATATCTTTGCATTCATTGTAATTAGCCGATATGGCCACTACAATTAGGACTAATAAAACATCTAACTGCCATGTGTTTCTCGTTTTAATGCCGCTACAGTACGTCGCTTCCAGCTGGAGGAAAGGGCTCTTCCTCTGCTCGTCGCCAATCGACTTACCTCCAAAAAAGCTCTTGCCCTGTTTTTAAGCGAGGGATGCCAAGCTTTATTTTTGGCCATTTGAAGCAGCATAATAAATGTTCAGCATAAAATTAGAGATAAATCTTGGTCAATTAGAAGTAACAGGAAATTTAAGATCTTACTTCTAAATGGTAGTATATCTCCCAAGATTGTCTCTGTGCCCTAGGATTCGACAAAAGCTTAGTAGTAGAAGTAAGGAAAGAGGTCCATAGGTTTAATTACTGAAGCTTAATTATATCTTATCGGATTGAATAGAACAGATCGCTTATCCGTCTAACTAGCATTCTCTGGAGGCTCTATGTAGCTATTCTACCTTTCTATGCTTGTATCATAGTGATCCTTGCACTAGAGCTACATCATTGACCCTTCTCTAGATCTGTAGTAGTGACTAGGCAGCACTAGGCACAAGTATCTCAACGTCACGTCGAAGGATGCTCGCTGCTGCCTGCTTGCGCAAGATCATGACACAGACTCTTTAGACATCACTGTTTTCCATCGACAATAGAGATAGGTTACATAATAGTAAGTTAATTGATATAAGACCTGGCTATAATGAGTTGAATAAAGGAAAGGTACGGCGATAAGAAAATGGCCGGAAAAAAAAGTAGAGTTACCAAATTAGGAAATTTCTGGCCGCAGAACCCAGTTCTTTCAGATTACTAATCACTATAAAACATCAATTTAAGGTTAGATATGCAGGTTTCACACCTAAGAATTTATAGTACTGTACTAATGCCTACCTTTTCATAGTTATCCAACAAGCTCTGACATCCGGTCTGATAGGAACCAGTTGGAGTGAGTTGTGGATGCACGAAACACCAAGGTGGTGTTAGACTTCGCCTAAGTTCCCCGCGAATGGACTGGGTCCTCACACTCCAACAAGTAAACCAGCGGAACATAACCATGAGGATGCTTATAAGCTGAATACTAATGAAACTGACTTTACTGTGGGTTGTGTCTGAATACTACATAGGCCACAACAACAAAGGCCATTCCCATGGTGTCGTCACACACCGGCAAACGCCGACTGAGAGCATCCAAGGCATGTCAGCGATGCAGTCGGCGCAAAGTCAAATGCGACGCAACTGAGGTCGGGGCTCCTTGCAGTCGCTGCCGTATGGACAGTATATCTGAATGCATTTTGATTACTTCCCGAAAAGGCACCTATGATCGCAGGAATCTTAAACAACGAGAGACGCGAAGAAATCCTCATGCGTCTTCATCAACTTCTTCGTTACTATCGCTCGAGGAGACTCAGTTTCATGGCAATCCAGGCAATCCACCAAGCCCAACGGTAACGTCCAACCTCAGACAAGCAGAGGGTCGACCGGCAGTGGCCATCAGTGAACAAGGAGACATTCCCAACCCTGGAATACAACTACCGGAAATCTCGAATCTAACACATGACACTATTCGTGCTCAGGAATCCAATGAAGCTGGGCTCTCCCACAGCAGAGCCTCATCCATCACGACGACCACCCCGGGTCCTCGATCGCTGTCGTCCATGTTTGAGGATTTCCTCGGTCAACAGGGCGAGAGGCGCCTGCGCAAGGCCGAGCTGGTGTTCTTCGGGGAACCATCACCGTTGACGTTTGCCCTACAACTTCGTCAAGACAAGAGTCCCAGCCTGCACGACACCGGCCAGCATGTATTGAGCAGCGCCTCCCTAGCTGTGATCCAGGACGACATCCATCCCGAGCACCTGGCGCCCCATGATATCGAGTACCTGATGGCGAAAGGTGCGTTCATATACCCGGCTAAGGAATCGTTAGACGATATGCTCGCTGTCTTCATGGACCGTTTTTATCCGATCTATTCCATTGTGGACCCGACGGAACTACACAAGGTGCATGAAGAGCGAAAACTGCCGTGGATTCTTCTCCACTCCATCTGCTTTGTCGCGGTGACTTTCTGCGATGCCGCAATGATCTACAAGGCTGGATTCAATTCGCGCGCACAGGCACGCCAGCTCTACTACGACCGGGCCAAAGCGCTATTTGATCTGAACTACGAAAATAATAAGATGGTTCTGGTCAAGGTAGCTATCTTGCTGAGTTTTAGGGGGCCGCAGATGGACTCTTTCTGGAACCCGTGCTCGTGGATCGAGTTCGGGGTGACCATGGCCGTGGGGCTGGGAATGCACCGTAACGCTGCCGCTGTCAACATCCCGCCCAACGACCGGGGACTGCTCAAACGGCTGTGGTGGGCATTGGTCGTACGTGATTCCCATTGTTCCTCTATGTTAGGTCGTCCGTTCCGAATCAATATCACGCAATCCGATGTTGATATGCTGAAGTTGGACGATTTCGTTGATGTTCATCCCAACTCAACATCCGCAACGCACCAAAGCTGCGACTGTCATGAGGCGTTCGAGTACCAGATCCAAGTTGTTAAGTTATCCCTTATCTTGCGAGACATTATGCATTTTCGGTTTGGCCCGGTGGGTGATGTCTCGAGCATTGACCGCATCCAAGAGCAACTGGCCATCTGGAAGGCCCAGGTCCCAACAGCCGTGCAATGGCTGCGAGGACAGTCTACCATGTCAGTACGGGCAGTGCAGCTGGAGATTATGTTCAATTATCACATCATGCTCCTCTATATAGATCAGCCGGGCCGATCGGGACTCAACCCACCATCTCCCACGCTCCCATCCCGCGGCTATTTGCACTCCGCAGCCATTGCCGAGTCATCAGCCCTAGCGGTCTCCTCGAGCGCCATGAAACTTGTGACGCACACTGCGACCTGTGCAATCCCCCATGAGGTTTTCCCTGGCTTCTTCCTGGCAGGGATCACGCTGTTCCGGCAAGCGCAGCAGACACGGGACCTCAATTTGGCAAAGATGATCCGCGCCAGCTTCGATAATTGCCAGATGCTTCTGAACGAAGCCCAGAGTTTCTGGGACCCTGGGGCCTGGGCCATGAAAATCTTTGGTTTTCTTTTGTCGGCAGCCGACACCACTGATGCCGCGGATAATCAGGTTCCATACGATAGTAGCCATGACCTCCGATCCGATATGCCTCAGATGGACGTTCATCGCTCTTTCTCAGGCCAAACGTCCGCTCCGTCCTTCTCTCCAGTGATGAATCCTATGTGGTCAGAGACGCCATCCTTCCCCCGGATTGAACACGATCGAAACTCGGTTATGGATTTGGGGGACTATATGCTTCTCCCGAACTTTTTCACTGCACCGTTTGGAAACTAGGGGGTGGAAGACGATGATATAGAGGAATTGGCTAGGCCCATAGGGCCACACGGGAATGGGACACGGACAGTATGATTCAGTCAATACTCGTTAAGCACATGATGAGAATCTATGGTATATCACTCAGTCGGCACGCGGAAATCGTCCGGGTCAACAGCGAGCCCTATCTGCGAATAGCAGTAATCATCTTCAGTGACTAGGTACCATTCCTGATACACCATACCGAGGATACTTTAGATATATATTAGAACTAAGTGATAACTATAAAATCCGATGGGGCAAGAAAATAGGATAATCATGCAGATACTAGCGGCTCACAAAGCGGCGTTAAGTGCTGCCCGATGACGCGAAGTGGCCATTTGACGTGACTGAACGAGTGGAGTAATCAAACACGGCAGAGAGTGGAAAAGCATTTGATTAAACTTAGATGAAGGTCCCGCCGCACATGCTCATCTATAATAACCCGTATGCTTGTCGCTATATATGATTTCCAGGAAATAAAATCCTTTCTATCAAAGTCCACCTGTTGGATTTACAGTTTCTCTAGCGCTTGATATACATATACATTGAAATGTCTGTCAACCGCATTGCCATTTATGGTCATCGGGGTTGGGCCAGTGTGGCCATTCTTGCAGCTCTCGTCGCATCGGGTGCTCCGATCCGGGTGCTCTATCAGCCTGGTTCAGATATCTCAAATCTCCCAGAGAGTGTTACCAAGGTTGAGGTCGACGTAGCGGATCAGGACAAAGTGATTGCTGCTCTCCAAAACATCGATATTGTTATGTATGCCCACAGCTCATTTTCTTATCAATATATGGAAGGATCCCATCTAATCGATTTAGCTCCCTCGTTGACCATGAAGACGTCGCCCGGCAGCTACACCTGGTAACTGCGATCCCCAAAACGAACGTGAAGCTATTTATCCCTTCGAACTTGGCCGCACATTATGATGAGCAGGGGACGCGTATCCCCGTAAATCGCATGAAGAAAGAGGTGGAAAACGCTGCTCAGGATGCCGGCATCCCAATGACCATTGTTCTCCCCGGGAATTTCGCAGAATTCGCGCTGGGCACCCCGTACGTTATTGCGATCCTCCTTCTCATGCACGATAAAAAAAATAATGATGGACCATTGACTTAGTTTCTAGAGCTATGGGTGTAGATTACCGCAACAACAGGATTATTTTCACCGGTAACAGTGCCCACGAAGTTCTTAATCTCTGGTCCGTTTGATATACCCTTTACCCCTATCTCCCCTATTTCCGTCAAATCTTTCGGTACGTCTAATACATAGAGATCTAGTACCCGATTCTACGTCGCAGTAACGTACGCATCAATATTTGCCTGCAACCCCATCGAGCGGATCCAGAACCGGACCCTAGCACTATGCGAGTTCCGAGCAACGGGTATCGAGATTGCCGGCGCGTTGACGAAGAAATTTGACTCTCGAACACTCATTACATCCGAATCTATTGAGTCTATTGACGAGAAGATTGAAACCGCTCTGAAGGCTGGATCGCCCTTCGCTTTGGCATACTACTATCGCAAAATCTGGGGAACAGGACAGCAGGCCACGATGGTGGGGGGCGATATATGGGATTTGAAAGGATATTTGAAGGCGACCCTACATGATCTCATTGTGGGGGGACAGTTGCAGTCATACCGTCCAATGCCGCGGGAAGTAGTTGACCGTTTCATGCCGCAATTTGAGAAGTGTATCTAGACTTAGGTGCATAGCTTTAGGTTTAGGTTCAGGTTCACTCATAGTTAGTTCTCTACAGTTCCTCCGGGTAATGCATTTCCTTCATTCTAGAAGGCAAAGAAACGCACACTAGAAGGAAATATCTTTTTTTTTTAACTGAATTGTGTAAAGTATCGCTAGTTCGATCTTTTGTGTCGGTTATGTCTTAGATGAGCTTTTCCGAATCGTCATCGGCTTTATGCGTAGATCCCGCGGCAATCCCCATATAGCCGCGGGAGGTCCGCAAAAAAATGTCCCTAATCAGCAGATATGAGTACTCCTATTGATTGTAGATTTCGGAGCTTTCGTTTTTTTTTTTTTTGTTTTTAATCACGTCTAAGCTCTTTTTTTTTTTTGGTTTGTTTCCTCTTCTGGAAAATAGAGCCACCCCCACTACACATTACCAGGATATTCAATAACCACGACACCGCACCCCAGATTACAGTAGGGACGACTCACAAACCCCGCAGACTTTCATAATATAGCTGCCTGGTATGCATAACCTTCAGTCTATATTCCCGAATATGTATCTGAAGGACCTTATCGTCTCTCGTGTAATGCAATGTCCTTACTCGCATCCTTGTCTCTTCTGAACGACGACGACCGGAGCACGTCTAGATATCTTATACTGCATACTACGAAGTAGGCCACGTATAATTCATCTATATCTTACTAATCCAAATAGTGAATGTTGCGAGATGTCAATTCTGGCCTTCATGTCATGCATCTAAAATGGAAGGAATGTTGGCGGGGAAACTTACCTCCCGTATACAGTAAGCTAGATCGGTGTGGTGGATTCTCGCGAAGTGGGTTCTCACTAACGGTCCCATGTGCGGTGTCAGAAACTATCGGGTGAGTTTGGTTCAGTCCTTAAAGAGAATTTACACTAAAAATTCTGTATGATATCCTGGCTATTGTGCTGTTGTGGTGGAAAGCTTGTGCTTACTCATGGCTGACCATGGTTCTAAGAAAAATAAATAAATGAAATCACTTCAGACATACTGTTATCTCCTCGTCTGTGACATGAAATGTGAGAGATAGAGGAACGAATACGAGATAGTTCTTATCATGTGTGTGTGTGCTGCTACATAGCATGGAGAGGAATTAAACTACTGTGTCTAATCTAGATGCCCAGGCAACATCTTTAAATAAGGTACGAGAGTACGTGACGACCGTCCAATAGCCGTACGAATAAATCACGGTGCGAATACGAAGCTCGTTACGTATTCCTTCTTCGGTCTACGCCCGCCGCATGAAATAAAACCCGGGTTGCGGGAGGGGTGATCGTCGCTATAAATAAAAGCCATAGTGGATCAAAGGGGTTCAAGTTTATCTCAATTCGGGTGCTGATTTGGACGTGCCTGGATGGTTTAGTGCGGAGTGGCCGCGTTTTTATCTTGGTTTTCTGCCTTGGCGCTCGGATTGCTTGTGGTAGACAAATGCACTATACCGTACTCGGTATTCTATACGGAGTTATACGAAGATGATGTTGACGGTATGAGACTTCATGGCTGGGTGGTGGAGAGGATGGAGGAGAGACATAAAAATGCCTAGTTGGCACTTTTTGATATTTTCTGGCGTTTTGTGAAGTCAATTCCTACTGTCCTCAGCTTTCATTTTCTTTGTATCGAAAGCCGTGTCCATCAAGGCTTTCTCCTGAGCAGCGACAACTACCGATACGTTCGGTGCAAGATCTTTTATAGAATCGCGCGACCTGAAATCGATCGCTCAAGATGGGTTTCGGAGACTGGAAAGCCTATCGATACACCCCGTCCATGGCGGCGGCTGTGATCTTCATTATTCTCTTCCTCGCCTCAACACTCCTCCATACCTTTCATTTATTCAGGACTCGTACCTGGTTCTTTATCCCGTTGGTGATCGGTGGCTACTGTGAGTGGTTCGAAGTCCTGTCTATATGGAAACCCACTGATTGAGTTGCGTTTTCTACAGTGGAGAGTGTTGGATACATCGGTCGCGCCGTTTCCTCACAGCAATCGCCAAATTGGACACTTGGGCCCTACGTGACGCAAAGTACCCTATTACTGATCGCACCGGCTCTTCTCTCCGCGAGTATATACATGGAGCTAGGGAGAATTATAGTACTGGTGAATGGACAGAGGTACTCTTTGATCCGAGTGAACTGGCTCACAAAGATCTTCGTGACGGGTGACGTGATCTCATTCTTCATGCAGGCAGCAGGTAGGTTTCGGATAAATTTCGCTCCTGACCAAGAGCTTAGTGAACTGACAGACCTTGATAATAGGAGCTGGAATCTTGGTCCAGGGAAACGAAGGCACAGGGAACGGTGTTATTCTGGGCGGTCTTGTTGTCCAGATCGTTTTCTTTGGCCTCTTCGTCTGCAGCGCGTTTACCTTCCAATATCGCATAACGCAGAGGCCAACGGAGCAATCCCAAGCGCCTTATATCCCATGGCGCAAGCATATGAATGCACTGTATGCGGCCAGCGTGTTGATCATGATTCGGTCCGTGTTTCGTGTCGTCGAATATGCAGAGGGTTTCGACGGCTATTTGTTGAGTACTGAGGTTTTCCTGTACATCTTTGATGCCCTTCTCATGTTCTCAGTGATGATGATCTTCCTGGTCATCCACCCAAGTCAGATTAATTGTCTCTTGGGCAAGGGAAAAGTCATGACCGTCAAAGGAGGGTTATCGGTCACGGAAGCAACCGTGTTTGTGTAGATGGGTGCCGGTGTTACCAGTAATTAGCAGTACTTGTAGTGATGACAATAGAATTTCCTTTCTGGTTACTTCTCTGGATACGTATCTCAGGAGAATCTCCCGTAGACGCATGAATGTCCAACCTCCAGCATCGCCCATCACTAACTTCCGATGGCTACACACGATCAATGTAGCCAGAAGATTGATCACAGTCGCAGACGCGAAAGACATAAGCTTCTGGTATTAGATATATTCCTATTGTTGCTCTCTATTCTGGAACGTTAGCTGCCCCACTCACTTCCACGTCAAATGTCATGTCAGTAGCCTGATCTCTAAGGACTTCTTCCATGGCCAGGCTTAGGCAGGAACGGTCCTCGACATCAAGAGAATCATAGATGGCTTTCATAACTGTGGAGCCCCAATTTTGTATCAGTCGTTGGTATCTTGCACGGTGTAAGATCAAGCAGTAATAACCAAGAATAATGAGAGCAAGCGGCTTATGGTCGCGGAGATCATCAACATATTTCGGCAGAAGTTTGATGGCCCACCAACCTATGACGGTCATGCCGTTTGAACTCGTTCGTGTTGTTTCCAATCCAATACCGATCCTATCAATAACCTCTTTGTAGACTGCAGCGTCATGATCGGCATCCTTTTCGGCGCATATTTCGTTTGCATCGTGAAGAACCCTCAGTACCATTTTTGTGTCCTCTGAGAGATCAGGATCTTCATCTATGCCCTGTAGAAAGGGTCCGAAATCTTCGTCATTCTCTAACCAGAAGTGAGCCCTGCTCAATATTCCTTGCATGCCACGCGCCAAGACGATAATGCGATAGAGATCGTCCACCAGTGCCAATGGCTCTGGAGAACCTGGTTCCACGGGGAATGCAAAGGCACACCCGACCACTAAACTTGAAAATGAGAACATGGCTTTACAGTTTGACGGGTTGATGTCTCCGAGAAGCTCTCGAAAAAGAGCCAGAGCTTGATTCTGTTGCGCGACTGCGGTGCTGATATAGGCCGCTCTTTTAGACCCGCTATTGACAGACGCTAGATCCAGTGCAGAGAGAGCTAATATGCCACGCATCAAGAATGAGTGAGATAAAGCCTCTCTTGGAACGACCTCTCGCCAGAGGTAACCGCTGTGTTCATCTCGTGCCATGCCGTGGTAAGTCGAGGTGCACCAGTGCATCATCAATTCGAGATCCAGCATATTTAGATCTGAAGCAGGCAATGCGCTTGTGCCGCCGTCGCTGAATCGGCCAAAGAAGTCAAAGGTGGTGTTGGTCACTAATGGTTGGTCTGCTTGGCTATCGTGGCAGGAGTCCGGACTTCGACTCAATTCCCCATTTTTCCACAAAATTGGAGTAGCTGCGCTATATTCACATTCTGTATGCCGTTTAAGGCAGTTCGCACATTGCGGCCGCTGCTCATCGCACTAGTTCCAGGAAGTAAGTATCTGGCCTGGTTCTCCTGATATAGAACACCATGTGTAATTTCTACGCTAGGGGAGTAACTCCTAACTCCTCGGCGCAGAGAGAATTACATACCTTCACTCGTCTGCGCTTACACTGCAGACAACCATGGCGTGACTTGCGGTGCGTTCTGCGGGTAGACATCCGATATCTGAGGTTGTTTTTATGTCTAACACTTGTGTGACGGAAAGTTTTGAGCGGAGGACGTTGTGCAGGTGATAATAAAGGTGCCTAACTGTTCCCCGCTGTACCTACTTTTGGACGCGGCACCACCAGAGACTCAACAACTTCCCGCTTTCTTCTCAGATAGGAACTGCAGTCCTTGAAGACATACGCCTCCGACAGCAATCTGGAAGGTCTTGAAGACACTATCCAAATCTGTTACTAACTTGAAAGCTTCAAAACACCGTCCTCCTTCAGCGCCTCCGTAGCTAGAAAGTGACCGTTGGAGGGTGCATAGTAGGGGAAAGACGGATTTGCATAAACTTATCGACTAGTGCCTAGAGCACTAAACACTAATTATAGCTGAGGCATTGGTCAACTTTGCTGTGCCGAAAATAATAAGAAGCGGTTTGAAAGGCGGTCTAAGCCGGTCTACTAGTAAGGCAGTCGAACATTCGCCGACGAGAGCCCGATCATGTGACGTCCCGCGAGATTTCCCACGTGACATCACATGATATCAACGTGCCAAGGCCGGCGCGTTGGCGTGTCGAGAGAAAGCAGCGATTATTTTGGAGTAGAAAAGTCATGTTGACGGCAGTTTCAGGAGCGCCACAGCAGTCGACCCTGGTCTGATTTGTCCCTCGACAGTCTGTTCCTGCGCGACTCGCTCATAAGGATTGGTCAATAAAAGCAGGTCTGTGTGACCACACTGGGAATCGAGGTTCCAATCCCTGACGGTCTTCCTATGCTGTTTACGGACAGCTCTCCAGCAACGCTCCACTAAATAGCCCGCCGGCGCTGCGAGGCGCAGAAAGCACAATGGCGTTCAGTGTCCCATACGAATCGAGTCCGCCATCGACTCCCAACAGATCGCGAGGTCTGTCGTCAAATGCTTCGACGACTCCTGCTGGTGCCCCGCCGTCATCGACGCACTCCTTCACGCCGCAGGGTCCTCCGCCATCGACGATTTTTGGCAGCTCACAGCCGGCTCAAAGATCAAAACTCAGCTTCTCACAGTCCGCATTCAGTCAATCGGGCTTCGACGGCGGAGACAGCATCATGGATTCCTCGTTTGCATCCTCCAATTACCAGATGCCACGAACAAAGAAGGCAACCTCGAGCAAGCCGTTTGCTGCGTCGCAGTCCCTGTTTGGCACGACCAATGGCAGCCAGTTCACCGACTCCATGAATTTCGGAAACCAGAGTGGCTACAGTTCGCAGTTTAGTCAGGGACCGGAGGAAGAGTACGAGGACTATGACGATGAAGACTACGACGAAGAGGACGACGGTGATATGGATGTGGAAAATACAAATAATGTCTCAGAGGACCGTTTCGGATTCTTTGGTTCAACCTACAGCAACACGGGACCAGTTCACACGGCACCACCGGCCCAGCGAAAATCGATTTACTCCAACCCGAACAATGCGAAGCGCGCGAAGCTGGACGAAAGATGGGCGAATCCGCCGCCAGTCAGCAAACCGAAGCTTGCACCGAGGAAGAAGGATTCGACCATCCCGTCAATAGCGCGGGATCTGGCCACAAGAACTGCTAAGGCAATGGTCTCTGAACCGAGCGATATGATCATTGAGACGGAGGACGAAGTATGCCGAATGTATGACAAGGTGCGACAGATGGAATTCAAGGAAGTTGACTTCCAGGCAACACTATCAGAGGCTTCGACTGAGCTGGCAGACATATGGGACTCGTGCGCGGAGAGAGAAAGCAAGATACCAAGACCATACCATGCAACTGGCGGCATTGGGCCGGGTGAGAATGCTCCTGGGGTTACTAAGGCGAGCTTTTTGGGAACACTGCTCCTCCGGCTCCACCATCCGCCGCTGGTGGATGCGAATCTAGGAGGTAGCAAGGGTTCAGCTGTTCGCGCGACGGCCCGCAGTTTGGTTCTATCTGGTCCAAATGCGAAGACGTACACGCCAGTTCCGAAAGTGTTGCTAGACTGGCTGAACAACAATCATGCCCCTCAGACAGGTGACCTACAAGCTTTACAAAATGTCAACCCGAATCCTACAGCATCTCCAAACTTCTGGGACGCCATCCAGGTCTCTGTCCTACGCGGTTATTTCGCAGAAGCAGTCGCGGTTCTTCGGTCTTCGGATTTCAACTACGCCAGGTCTGCTCTGGAGGATGGGTTGACGCAAGCTGGATACCGTGGAGTTCAGCTCCAGAACATCCAGAAGACTGTCAATAAAGCGATCCAGATCCTCGATGCTTCCCCGAGTGTGCAACAGAACGACTGGGACGTTAAGGGAGAAGAATGGGCGTCTTACAGGAAGCGCGTTATTAACGCACTGGCTGAGCTCGAAGAGTTTGCTGAGGGACAGGACCAGCAACCTCCTGCGCCACCAGTTCGAACGACGCCGTTCCAGGCGATCAATTTCGGTATGGGACAGAACACAAGTGGAGGTACAGGCGGTTTCCCGTCGTTTTCCCAGTCAGCTCGCATGGCTGAGAGTCGTGTGCCATGGACAATCTATCAGAACCTGAAATCTTTGTACGGCATCCTTCTTGGCGACTCGGCGGCCATTATAGCACAGTCACAGGACTGGGTGGAGGCCACCATTGGGCTAACGGTCTGGTGGGACGGTGAAGATGATAGTGATATTATCAGCCAGAACGATCTCGCCGCCAGTACCTCCAGTGCGAAACGCTCTCGCATTTCCAAATCGCAGTCGCACGTGCCCCGATCCGTCGATGCCAATCCGGAGGACGCATACCTTCGCCGCCTTGACTATTCTTTTTCGTGCGTAACCAACGACGAAGTCCAAGGCGAGGCTGCATTCCGCCTCAACTCTTTGAACAGTCTTGAAGTCGGTCTAGCGTCGATTTTCGAAGGCAATGTCGAGGGTGTCCTCGGGTTGCTGCAGCTGTGGTCCTTGTGCATAGCTTCTGCAATAGCAGAAGTTGCCTCCGTAGGTGGATGGCTCGAGACCGCGGCTGGAGGAAAGCCGCTTGCTGGTTTTCTGAGTGAGAATGATCTGATGGTTCTTTCGTACGGTCAAGAAGGAAATGCGGCTACACGTCGTCTCCAGAAGGATGATATTCTTGTTGCATACGCGGAGGGTCTCTTTGGTCGTCGGCGCTTTGAGAATGCGGATGGCGTACGAGATGGGTGGGAGGTCTCTTTGGAGGTCCTTAGCCGATTGGATGATGCAGAAACCACGCAGAAGAAGGTCGTGGAGATACTCGACAGGCTACCACTTGACACAGCGGAGCAAATGGACAAAGTGGTCTTGCTGTGTACGGAGCTGGGTCTAGATAATGAGGGTAGAAGAGTGTCTGAGGTTAGCTTCTTCCCCATATACCCACCGGTCTACCGTCTTACTTGGAGATCACTCGTCGTTGTGACTTCTGTGCTAATCCTCTCATAGAGATATGGCGATCGTGTCGCGTCAGAGTCTGAAGAATACGGCCTAGCACTTGTTTGCTATGCTCGTGCCCACTCTTCACGTAAAGTCAAGTCTGTTCTGGACCTTTTGACATCATATTCGCTAGTTCAGTCCCGCGCCTATCCGGCTGCAACTGATCTCGACGAGCAATTGAAGTCTCTGATTAATGAACCCAAGACCTGCTTGTCAGCCATCGCAGCTGTTGACAACGAAGCCGCTCGCATCTTGCAGTTCTACTTCAGTGGTTATGCCACATTACGTCGATTCTACGATATCCGCGATGAAGAGATCGGCTTGAAGGAGGATGAGCGACCCAAGCACAAGCCCCTAGCTCGGAAGCGAGCTGCAGCAGATGCTTTAGTTGCAGTCATCCGCAGTGCTGCAGACAGTATCTATGGTGGACTGTACGATCCAGACCGAGACTCGGCCGTGCAGGTAGATGGTTTGTTAGCACTGCTAGGAGAGGCAATGGTCTTCATTAACCGTAAGTGTACACTTTTGTTTCTGAAGAAAACAAGAACTAACAAGATACAGAACCAACTTCCCTCCTCACCCTTTCTCAGCAATCCGCCATTCTCTCTGCAGTTGAGGACCTGGAAACCGTCACTCCTCGCGTCTACGCCCAGTGCGAAGAATGTTTTCACTCCACCCTCGTCCACTATCGCACCTACGAACACGCCGCAGACTCAACCTCAGGCACCGATTCCGCTTCCGCCTCCTTCGTCCTCCCGCCCTCTCCACGAACCCTGCTCAAGAAATCCGTGTCCAACGCCACCGCTTCAAGCGGCTTCTCCCTCATCGGTAGCGAAATGCTTGGGTCGCAGCGCTCACGTTCCGGCTCCGGCTCTGCCGTCCTCGTTCCCCGACCAGGCCAGAGTTCCGAACCCGTCCAGAGAGGATGGGATTGGCGCGCCGGGTTATCAGAAGATGCCAAGGGATCTGATATTCTCCGTATCCTACGACTTGGATTAGCTCGCGGTTTGAGTTTCGGAGCGCTGGGATCGGCCGTCTCGTCATGACTTGTATGAATGTTCAGCATGCTACGCTGTGAAATTAGCAGTATCTATCTCTACCTCACATGATGTTTGATTTCATTCTATTTCTGTAATTGTAGTAGCTCAAAACCTGGGATCGCGTTCTGGACGCGAAAGTGGAGAGGGGGGAAGAATAAAGGCGGAGGTAGTCTATTCGGTGTCATGGAGTAAAAAATTAGTCATCATAGTTCATAATCGAGCACTGACATAGCGATAATGTGAACAGTATCTGACAATTTGCATGAAAGTCAAACATTAAGATGGCTAGTTACAATTGATTAAATTCCTTCCCTTCTTCAAGAGATTCATTTGCTATCAAAACCGACTCTAAGTTATATAATGCATCTCGACGCATCTAAGCTACCAATCAACTCGAGCTAGGAGAATATATATAATCGAAACGTCACGTACACTGTGTTTATCTCGGGTAATTTTTTTAATAATTAATACCTATCAAGATTCAACGAAAGCTACTATTACTACTATAGCTATTATTTATTTATTACTTCATCAAGATTTACTAAATTATAGTTTTCTGATCTAGTTATATATACATGGTAAGTTACCTGTGTTTTTGTTTTTGTTGTGTCTCGGGATCATACTTAAAGAGGGGTTGGTAGGATTGGAATAGTAGCTGTAACTTATGTATCTCGACATCGAGTGAATATAAGAGTGAGGAGGCTTTGAATCATGGTTATTATGTACGTTAAGAATGCACTGTATGAAAAAAGTAGTTCTGTTCTGTTCTTCTGTGTTTGTGTGTTTCAGCTAGAGCCTCTTTTCCCGGGAATATATCTGGAATCTGATAAGTGATCTTGGATAAAAATAAAACTAATTTAAACGCTTGGATGAATGTTATTGTGTAATGTTTAGTTGTTGAATTTTTGGATGAGGCAGTGAGAAAGTCCAAGGTATTTTGGACGTACTCTTTTCGCCTCGAGTTACAGCTAAAGATATTCCACGGAAGAACAGGCACTTTGATCCTTCATGTTAGGCCCTCATTATTGTAAACCGGAGATAGGAATCAATTACATAATACCAGGAATATATGGGCTGGGCTGAATGATAAGGCAGCGACAATCCAGCTCGTGATGTGATAATGGCTGCAGCAGCACGGGTGTAGAGTGGGCCCCTGAATACGCAAGAACCATGCCCCCCTCCAGCCCGCGATCCATGCTGTGGCGAATATAGCAGGAAATATAGCAGCTGATGCTCAAGGATAATCGAGTTCCACTGGCCTGGGAAGAAGTAGGGGCTAAAATAGAACGGTCTGAAGGCTGCAGCAGGAGGACAGGGGGTGGTATGCAAGGCAGGAAACGGTGTGAGATCCTATCCGGTGTACTGGGTCAGGGACTGCGTAGATCACAGATAGTCATTCTGTGAAACGTATCTGAATCAACATTGAGATTGAGATTTCCAAGGTGCCTGTCTGCCTAAAGTCACTCCAACTCCATATTCTCATGGTGACAGATATTGTAGAGGCTTAGCTGAGAACACATGGCATGCCTGATGAAACCGTGCAACCATCTCCCCAGTTCAGGCATTTCTATTATCATGTCTCCAGCTGAAATATAATAAGAAACAGTGGGTTTGGGGTCGATATTGAGTCACAGGAGTACAGGTGTGGGACATCCAAGGTTATTGATTACGCCTGCAGTCATGATATTTCCAATCTCCAGATAATCCAGGCATATTATCGGCGACATTAGCAGATAGTCTGCATCGAGAGAATAATCCCCCAATCAAATATTTTACAATGACTGGCATTAAGCTAAACTGGTGGCCTGCTGGCCTTAGGAGGTCTGGCTAGAATTCATCAGCCACCCGGCCATACCGGTTTCTACAGTCATGGGACCTAAGAATTCCACGAAGATCAGCCCAGAACACCTCCAAGTCGGTTTTCGGGAACTATTACATGCCCTGAAAACTGCGTAGAGTATGATCTGAATGCGATCAGGCAGCCGTGACGGTCTGATATCCCCCGAACCCGACTGTCACGTGCGATACAATAGATCTCTCAGCTGTTTTGGTAAGCGACTGATTCGTGTCTGATATGGAGGGTGTGGCTGTGGCCGGATGGATGGAAACATGAGCAAAAAAAAAAAAGAGAAGCCGTCCATGAACTGTGTAATATTGCCAGGAGGGTCTATAAGCTCGTAATTGAATGTTGACCTAGTGCGCGCGCTTGCATTCATGACTGCATGCTCCACCTTATGATGCCATGCCTGTGTGGTGCGATGGATGAAAAGAGAAGACAAGTTGAGGAATGATCTTGTCCACCTCGTGTACCTCCTTCGTGTGCGGTCCATGGTCGCCTGGCCTATTGCGATAGAAAGTGGGGTTTCATTATCTCGTCAATGTCTAGGATCCTCAGAAACTCATCTTCCGTAGTCTATCATATGTAGGATTCGATACATAAAGAAGATCACCAATAATTCGATACAGTGTCCGCACGGAGAGGGACGGAATTTTTTTCCAGATGGGAAAACTATAGAGTATACTTCTGAGTACATGCTCATTACCCGAGGAAGCAAAAAGCGGTCGTGAAGAAGTTCACAGCAGCCACAACCCGCTAGTCTTCTGCTGCTTCACCGCCGGGGAGAAAATCAAGATGGTGATTGGTGTAAAAGGCGGCAGAAGGCGGCAGAACGAGCTACGCCGGCGTATGGCTAGGAGAAACTAAACCACTTGAGGTAAGGTGCGGCTAGTCCGTAGGGCTGAGCAAGGCAGGGGACGCGAATTTCTCGCGGGTTTGTGTGCTCTCACCGACGGACTTGTCCTTCGTGGTCGCTGCCAGACTCCCCACCAAGAGCCCTACGAGCAGGACTAACTCGTGCCATCTGCTCACTAGTCGATCAATTGATTATGTACGGCTCCATCCAGTATGGACAGTCTGCCTCTGAGGCTGGTGACGGAGGATTTTCTCAGGCTCTGACCCATGGGTCCTTGACGCCCCCGTCTGCTGTGGCTGGTGCTATCTCCGATCATAATGACTCAAGCCTCTTCTGACTTGCAGCAGTCGGAGGGGCTCAGGCCTCACTAAAGAGCTACGATGAACAGAGTGCAGGCGTAAGTGGTCGGTGGCAAAAAAATCTCCAGGACGGACAGCAGAATTATGAAGATAGGCCGGTTCTGGCCCGGAGCATCCGTGAGAGTCGACAACCAGGACAATGAGGAGCCATCTACAGCCTCATTTGATGAACGGGTGCCATGCGATGTGTTAGCGCAGAATGTTTCCTTTCTGCTGGGAAAGTAAGTGTCGTCTCCAGGCTGGTGCCATCCCCCGAGACCGTTGGATGGGGGAAGGAATGTGTCCGAAACTGTACCATGGGACCAAGGTGTTGAGATGCCAAGATGCCATGCAATGCGGCTCTCCAGCTCCCAAAAAGGGGAAACGGGCTTGTTCGGAGCATGCCCAGCATTCTTCTTTGATTGCATAACTCTCACTGACTCTAAACTTACTCGACTGTGGTTAGTTGTCTACTGACGACGACTATTCTTCACGAACCCTAGCCGGTCTCCACGCGGCCCCACTATCATGTCTTGGACGAACAAAGGCAGCTGAACTCTGCAGAAACGAGTGCCCGAGGCAGCAACCGGTCCTACGCGGTAGCATCTTGGTTTGACGTGTAATAATAGAACTGGCGATGGCGAAATGACAACCTGGAGAAGGTTCGCGTAGCCCTGCGGAAGCACGGATCTCGTGCCTCTGAAAGAGGAAAGTATCTTTAGACCGAACAGATCGTCTGCGCGCGACGTCCTTTGGTCGCAGCCGATCCATTGACATGCCTCGTCACCGCAATCCGTCAGCATCGACACGGTTGCTCCTTTGGGACTCACTATGACGACCGATACCCGCAGAGCACAGGATGATGCTGGTTGCAAACCCCTCTGGTGAGATTGCATCACGGCTCGACCCCTAGGGCTGGAGTCTCGGTGCAAGCGATGCCGGGCGCTCGCTGGGAACTCCCGACCCTGCTGCGCCTCAGCAGATCCACCGTGGCTCATGACGAAGTCGATCCTGGTACTATTGACCCCAATGCTTCACAGTGAGATCCGGAAGTGAGACTGTCTTGGAGACCTGAATAGATGGGTTATACAGCAGAGAGCATGTGTGGACACCGTCGCGCACAGCACGCTGCCCCAACAGCATCGGTGAGGTGCCCGAAGCATCTGGTTCTAGGATCCGAAACAAAGTACCGTAGACAGCTTCTAGGTTCTAACGGTCTTGCGCTTAGGGTCCAGTGGGCAGCGTGTATACTATTCTGTCTGCACCACTGGCCACCCTGGTCTCCATCGGGGTGCGTCAAGCTGAACCGCTGCACGCTATCGCTGGTGCGCCCGCGACTAAGGTAGGCACGTCAAGCGCTGGTCTCTATTCTTGAAGCCCGATAGACGAGAGACATTGGTTGAACCCAACGACCCGATCGCTTCGAATTTGCGTTCGGTCCGACCGTTGCGAGAAGACGTCGTCCCGCACTCAGGGGGGAACGAAACCATTCGCCACGAAGGGAAATTGAAGTGATGAAGCACCCTCCCACCGCGATATTATTGTGAATCTAGGTACTTCTCGAAGCGCGAATCGCTTGCACGCAACGATTAGCGACAGGACCACGAACGGGACCGCACTATCAACAGAAGAGATGACGGATCCCGCGGGCCCAGTATAGTGGATAAGGTAACGCTGTCGATCTCGCATCGAGCTGAGAGCAAGCCTACGCCAAGCCCGGTTGGACGGTGGCTGCTCTAGCACCCCGATTCCCGCGCCTGTCCAGCTCCCTGGCTGTCCAGAATGTGTCCTGGCGGGCTCCGTCACGGTGGATAAAATTCCGGACGGGCTGTGACTGACTGACGGGGCGGATAGCGGCTAGGGCCAGCAGTCATCCGGTGGCTCCTGGTAGGAATTCGACTCAGTCCACATGGTCGATTGGCGATAGCCTTCGGCCTTGTCCGCGGAGGCCCCTCTCTGGCGGTGCAGGCGGAGACTCTATATTCGCACTCAGGCCTGTTTTTGGCATTGCGGATGACCGATTTGGCATGGTCGTGATCTATCTCGGGGAACCGTACTACCGGTCTTTCTGGAGACTGAAGGACTGACTCTGTTGGACCCGGTGGGCGCCTTGCAGAGTTGTCCGCCGTACCTGCTTGGGTCCATGGTGCGCCCCAGTGCAGGTCATCATCGGCCACTTTGTGGCTGGCTTGGTGAACTTCTCTTCCTTCTATCTAAGTTGCCTACTCACCTTCAGATATAAATGGCCTGGCCTTGCCACCCGAGATGCTGGCAGTAGCTTTGCTGCACTGCGCCATTCGTTGAAGCAGGTTTGTATTTGTTTAATTGCATCCGTTTCCATAGCCAGTTGTGCCTCTCTCTGTCAAGCCAGGCCGCTTTGGACAAACAGGCTTGTTGCTATACCTTGATTGCTGCAGTTGTCTTTTCTCGGGTCGATCTCTGTATACCCCCCCTTAGCACATCGTCGACGCTTTCCAACTCCCGTTTGACGTCCTTTGCATCTGCTGTTTGAGTCACGCTCCCGAGATCTCATCTGGAGTGATTATTCATTCATTATTACACGAAAGAAAAGCAACACTGCCAAAAAGGGACAACCCCACTTCTACTCATTCACCATGTGTTATCAAGTTGTTGAACGATACTCCGTCTGTCGATGCCTCTACTACAAGCATGCGGTTGATCCATGTGAGGCATACGGCCAGCGCGGTCATACCGTGCAGGAAAAAACTGTCTTGGTGGGGTATGTGTGTCCGGTACACTCAGTCGGACGAGGAGGGGCTGTGGCCGGTTCACCGGGTGTGAACCACCCGGATTCAGGATATTCGGGCGCGAAGGGTCCATTTCGGTAGAGAGAAAGCTGATCACACCTTGTACGATGTGGGCTATGGATTCCGAGGAATGAGGGCTTCTGAGAGTGGAGGAGAGTCAGGAGAGCATCGGAGGAGAGCCTGGTTGTTCTGCGCAGAAGCTGCTGGTGCGCTGGACGCGCCTCCCTAGCGGACTGGGCAGGCCATCTAGGTCCCTTTCATGCTGGTCCTGGTCCTCCGTCTGCTATAAAAATCACGGAAATGCAGGTCCATTTTCGACACAATTCGATATAGCTCACCTGTCGGTCATTACTGAAGGAAATCTCGGGTCCGGTTCCCACGGCAGTCCCTGTGCGCCATAGTTTCCTATGTGTCCTCCATCTGGGGTCCTCTGTCTTTCTCTTTGACCGCCTCGGTTGCCAACATGAGCTGCTGACGACGGAGCGCTTTTCGTCCGTTTCAAGTGGCCGGATAGATCTGGCTCATGCTGCTCCCGGAGAGCGTTGCTAGCTTATAGAGACGAAACCAATACCGTTGTCAACAGGAGCGTCGCGAATTAGTTTGTGAGGCATGACCGGTTGAACCGATCACTATCTAATTTGCCCTACCCTAATGGACTCTACCTGGACCACGACGTGTTCGATGCGATGGCGGACAATACTGGGCGGTTTACGTGGATGACCCATTCTCTACTCTCTTATTCGACGAAAAATGATGGATGAAACGATACAGATGGTGTGATGTGTGATGTGGATACTGGGAGGGCGACAACAAGTCTGTTTGAAGACACAGCCGTCCTACGTTTCTGATGAGATGCAATGGCCTTAATTTCTTAATTCGCATGCATGCATCATCGGGGTTTCTGGGCTCGGATATGGCTTAGACGGTCTTTAGCATTGCGTTGGGAGTACTGTTCTCTTTGTGGGCTCATCATCCTTTTGCATTTCATCATGTTAATTTCTCGCTTATTATCTGTCGTTCTTTGTCTGCATAATTTTCATTTACCATAAACCAAGGTTCAGCCTAACCCATGGAAGGCTGGTGACTTCCCAAAAAGGCGAAAAAGCAACATTTTACAACATATCTTATTTGCATTTTACTTTTTTGTCCTCATATATCTTTTTAACTGAACTTGCTTCTATCATTATATGTTTTCTTATTACCTTTTTTTGTGGCAGATCTACCTCTGGTGCTGCGCGCATCTGATCTGATAAAGTTGTCCGAGACCTGGCGTTTCGGCCGGAAGAACTACTCGAACGATCAGATAACAGAGGTATATTACCAAAGCCACTGCGTGGCGCTGAGAGGACAACTCTCCCTTCCATTCACTTCATTTCATTTCATTCCACTTCACTTCACTTCACCTACCCTCATCGTCATATGGCATTTCTGCGCAATGTCATATCTCCTCTTTGATTGACGATTGCCACTCTCCATGCAGGACACGGATAGATGCATGGCATTCAACCAATCAAGCTGGACGATGAGGCTATCTATTTTTAAATCAGTTATGTTACGTCGCTCTTTTGTATTCGGTTCCTTTCTAAGAAAGAATAGTAGAAAATAAAACATAACTGTAATTTCTTGTTTTATTAATTCACTTCTACCTCTCTTTCCATGTATTTGGACTTGTGGCTATAGTTGTAGTATAGTATCGGGTACGCAGTGATTCCTTGATGTAGGAACGACGTGCTAATGCCTGAGGCTTGCTTGCGTAGGTAAGGTGTCAAGGGGGCATTTGAGGTAGATTCTTTATCTAAGTAGGGCCAGATATGGGGTCCCCCCCTAGATTCTAGGTCGTAAATAGGTTTAGGTATTCAAATATAGTTTCTACACTTCTCTGCCTTCGGATTTAATAGAATAAAAATAAAAGTCAATATCACGATTATCTATGATTTTAATCAAGTGACTTTATACTTGAACCAGTAGAATTGACATTATGAAGTTGCCTATCCTGTTTACTTCTATAAGAGTCGTATTCACCAATACGTGATATCAAGAGTATATAGACAAACTGAAAAAGAGAAGTAATACGAAAGGAAACAAGGAAATAGAACAAAAGAGTACAAAATTTTTGCTCAAGACAAATTTAGCACGTACCTCCTGTCAAAATGATAGTTCCTGCTACTAGGAGTCAGGAGGAGAAAGGATTCACGGAAGAAAGCGCGCTGCGATCTGGTCATTTGACAAGAGGTTGGAATCGGGGTAGATCATCGGAGCGGCAGTAGAAGCTAAACTATACCCAGGCTCAGTACTCAATGTGTTCGCATTTAATTCAAGACCGGTGTCGGTCGGGGGTCCATGTGATATGCCATTTACCTGACTATATCTTGGAAATGAATTGTCGATGTAATTACCCATGAGAGGGTTCATTGCCAGACCGGTGATGCCGTTCATCGGGGCCGGTGCTGGTTCTGGAAATGGCTGGGATGCAGATGCACATCCGTTCGTCCACGAGGTGTCCGGATCGCAGCTCGATGTTTTCATATTGTGGGGAAGAGTGGATGCACTCAGACTCCTCTTACCGGAAGAAAACTAAGTGCAGCGGTTCGCAAAATCATTAGACTCTCAATCCTTTTGACAATAACATCAGATAATTGTGAGAAGAGAAGTTCGAACCTTTCCAAGGACCGTCTGTGCTGCTAGTCGACTCAAAGGGTCTGTACTGGTGAGACTAATCTCCGACAATACGGCCTCATACTCCATTTCTTTTCTCGATAGTAGATCGAATTGTCTACTCGATGTCGACGTGAGCGATCTTAATCTCTAAAGTAGATGCGGGGTAAAAAAGGATAACGAACCGTACATACCTGTTGCGTTCCTCTCGTTTTCCACCCGTATAGTAACACTCAACTCGCAAATCCTTGCAGTGACCACAGACTGGCCAGCCTTCGTCGCATTTCGCCTTCCGCGCCCGACAGGACTGGCATGCTCGAGAGGCGCGTCGGCGCTGTGTTTGACTTTGGCTCTGGTCACTGAGGGATTTAGAGCGAGTTGGTAGTCGCGGGATAGCGATCTTAGATGGAGAATATGCCATTCTTAAGACAATGTATGAATATTCACCTTAATATAGAATTGAATAGTGAAGGAAAGAGGATAAGTAGACTGTTAGATCGATGGATTCGTGTTTTGTATACGAGGTGACATCACTGTCACGTGATGGAAATTCACATCTTTTATTGGACAGAGGGGGACAACCGTTGAGATGGCGGGTGAGACATCCGCATGTCTGTTGGTAGTGGCATTGAATCTGAGCTCCAGCTACATCCGTGGTCAAGACTACTACTATATTGGGGATCGATCGTCTAGATAATCATATTCCTACGTCATGGTCATAGTATCTCAGGAAAGTCAGGAGTCTTCCAGCTAATTAAACCTAGAATTCAGTCTCAATTTAATGCTAAGGCGACGGACAATCGTCTATGTTTTGACGAAAAGTCAGGCCGGATATCTACTGCTAGGCTTCTTGAAAAAGATGAGGAACTATTTAGGTTATACTTAAATTTCTACTCTAATAAGACCTTAGATTTAAATGTTAGCATAATAATACTCAAAGCGTTCTTGTCATTATAAATACAAGGACAGTCGCGATAGCTGTGACCGGTCAATTTCCGAAGCCTGTCATGGAATGATACCACCTTATGAGAACGGCACGTTCCCTAAGCAAACAATAAGTTGCTAAATTTAACCTCTATGCATTGTACTTGTAGTTTCATGCAACTGAATTAATAATAAAACAGTAATTATTAGTTTGCTAACACGGGCCAGCGGCATAATCCCATTTTGTTCCCCACTACGGATGATCAACGTGTGGACCTCGGCAATGTTATGATCGTATCAATCAGCAGTTGCATCTTAATTTATTTTCTTCTAACTTCCTTGATCAATCTCTGTGAATAAGTAATTTGAGGATTTTATCGCTATCTGTATGTGTACGTAATCAGCAATAAAGACCGCATACAAGAAGAAATATTCGGTATGTTGCAACCACGTATAGCTTTCTCGTCTTACATCATATCTTCTCCATGCTTGGGGAACAACCACTACGAAGGGCTGAATGCTCAACTACGTATTTCTCCATAACCATCGACTAGCATCATATACCAGAAAGGTATTTATCAATGGCAATGTTGTGCCTTACTGAAAATTAGCTCATCATCTGGTGGAAATGACAAAGTACTATTGTGCTACTGATTAGCGTTACTCGGTCGCCGATCAGTGGATATGTCGCCAAGAGCATCCTTGCGGTAGCTAGCTGGGGTCGACTTATCCCTTCAAACACCTCGGGGCATCGGAACTCGGCGTAAGCTTTCGTCAGGCCACCCATGTGAAGATAATCTTACATTCTTAAGGACAGAGTACTTCCTGGACGCGTTGTCTTGTGGAAAGCTCACGGTGTCATACAGAAGAACCGTATGAACACTGAAACTGCAGATCTTGTTTCTGCGGGATTGACAGCAACTCTACTGTACATTGCGGAATAGCGGACGCTATCCTTACATAGGCACGGGAAGCAACATGGGGTTGGCAAAATTTGTTCTTCCGTTGTTCAGCGCCTTCGCGTTGTACGCAATTTTCCATTTTTCTACGGAAAATGGCCTTTTTAAATTGGTTGAATCAGCGGTACGCGCGAAAACCATCCCAGGCACGGACGAGCCTCTCCGGACAGTCTACACAGGGATAGAACGACTGGACCGCACGCTGACGACGCTGACGGTATTCTTCTGGCCTGTCGCTGATGGGAGTCGTCCGGGTTTGTCACTGCATTCCATTTGCTTTTCCAGTGCTCTTGGATCGGCTTGGGTCCTGGTCTTCCTCGAATCGTGGAGGAGAGCTAATCGACGGACCGTCGTTTCTATGTAAGTGTTTGCTTCATCCAAATTAACAGATATTATATATGCAATATCCAATTAACAAGCTGTAGCTCTTGGATTTATGGAATTCTGGCCCAGCTGGGCACGTATGCATTTGCGGCTCCACTCTTCTTTACCTTGCAGTCATGGACATCCTCCACCAAACTGACTGCTCCGGCAATTTCTGTGCCTCTGAAGGTGTTGAATGCCGTCCCTCTTATATTTACTATTGGTTACACAGTTCCATCTGTGTTGATGATCTTGCCAACTCCCCAGTTTTTCACCGTCGATGAAAAGCAACTTCTAATTGCTGCTTGGCAGCCATGGCCTATTTATGTTTCGTTGCTAGCGGCAGTAGTTTCCTTACTTCCATCTCCAAAGTCAGAAGAAGTGGCGCCCAATTCTGATTTACGGAAGTCATTACGTTTTGTATATTCCTATGCCTTTGCCAACGCGGCTATCGCTCACGTTGCATGTTGGACAATCTCGCTCGCGACAGTGATCGTCCCCGCTATCTTTGATGCTCAGTATATAGAACTCTTTCACCCGAAAAATGTTTTTGGAGTCTTCCTGCCTTTCTGGTATGCCGACCTCCGCGTCCAGTCTGTTGCCGAGGGCGTGCAGATCTTTTTACAGTGGGACTACCTCATTGGCTCACTGGGAGTCTTGACGTGGGCGATCAGTTCGTATGCCCTTGCGCATCGAAATGTTCTAGGAAATGTCGACTGGTTCAGCCTTGTGTTCAAGGTGGCCAATCTTTCCCTGTTTACTGGGCCCGTAGCGGCTGCCGTTGCATTGATCTGGGAGAGGGATGAATTTATCTTGGAGCCAGCTATTAGAAGCGAGCTGTCGAAGACGGACAAGAAATAGGCTATTCTTGGTGATACGGCGATGGAGTTTCGGGCTATATACTCTATTTTTCCAAGGAGGAAAAGAGATCCATTGATCTTTTGATGGTATATGTGGATTGAACGATTCAACAACGGATGAACAGAACGGAGAAGGATTACTATGAAACAGAATGACGACCATTGCGATAATGATAACGGAAGGCCAGTATAATAATTACAGAATATATTTGAATAGCTGCTTTCGTCAATTTAATGAAGTAATAGCTCTGTTGCGCTATTCTATATATCTAGGCGGAGATTGTCAAAATAGACCACGCAGTACCATAATAGCCCTAAGTATATAACAATAGTACCAACACTTACAGATAGCCTCTTATAATTTTGAACTTCTCAACCCGTTGAACGCCCACATTGTCCCCGCTGCAGCGGCAAGAGTGAGGCCAACGGAAAGGGACGAAGGACCACCCTTTTTGGCCTTCTTAGAAGACACCTTAGGTTCCATCGGCCAACCATTTTCATCCACTTCGACTTTCCAGTGCTCATTTCCTGCTCTCACCTGGGAAAGCGGCACATAGTCCAGCAGTGGTCCTCTCGAAATCACTACTGCCATCCCGGCAGCCATTAATGGTAGGTTCCTTGGAAGTAGATAGCGCGTGAAGAATTGGTCTTTGATAGTCTCCCATGTATGTCGACGCATTGTTTGACCAGATATCTCGTACATACGTGTGACCCATCTCTTTCGCTGATTCTGGCAACACTGGAAGAGATCAGTGATCTGCTGAGCGCTAGGTTTGCCAGAAGGGGTCTTCTTCAATTCACGGTGTAGGAGATTCGCAAGCACGGCGGCATCTTCCATCGCGCAGGCGGCCCCAAGCGCGAGGTCTGGAGTCATCTACAGATATGTTAGTAAATACAAAGTGAAGTAAGATAGATAACTGCAGTTTCACCTTGTGTACTGCATCTCCGACAAGCGCAATGCGGCCGCTATGCCAATGGTCTAGGACCCCTTCTTCTAGAGAGACCAGTCCTGCCTTGATGCGTGATTTCCAGAGTTGTCCAAAGAGAACAGTCTTCGTTATGGGAACTTCCAATAGCTGTGCGGCTACGTCTTCAGCGTCTTTATCTGTATACTTAACCGTCGTTGGCCACCTAGTTTCTTTCTCGTTCTTGAGAAACACGGTCCAGAAAATTTGGTCTGGTTGGGCAAAGACGAGAAACGAAATCCCCTTGTTGAGGCCAACGTGGAATTCACTACGGCCGAATCCTGCAATACGCGGACTACAGCCGAAAAGACCTTTGTAAGTCGTAACAAGAGCTGTTTTGATCATTAGCTGTCGAATTCGCTGGTAGCTATTGCGGAATAAGAATATAAGGACTGAAAGCACATACAAGTCTTTTCAGCAGCTGTGATGGTGTTGGGAGCTAAAGTATTAGCATGATCCCACATCAGTTGGCGCACTATGCTGTGGACTCCATCTGCTCCAATGACGATGTCCCCCTCTTCAACGGTGTTATCGGCTAGTGTGACCTGGACACCATTATCCGTGTGAGTAATGCTCTGAGCACGTTTATTGAGGAGGACTTGAGATTTATCTGGTAGCTTATTATAAAGTGTTCGAATGAGCACTTGACGATCCACTGAAAGTGGACGATATCCAAACCTTGTTGGATCAGTCAGCAGATTCTAAGGCACAGAAAGGTGCTGATACCACGGAATCAGAACGAAAGTTTGAAGTTTGTGAACGGCATACTTTTCTTCTAGATATGAGAACAACCTTGGTTCCGCTAGAACGGAACCGTCTGGATTTCTGAAAGTTTCATAAGAAACAGGTTCAGATGCCCTCTCCAATTCTTCCAAGCATCCAAACTGGTCTAGGATGCGTGAGACGTGTGGCCATAACAGAATGGCTGCACCATTGAGAGAAACGGCTTGTGACTGCTTTTCAAGGACAACGCAATCAATATCTGCGCGCTGGAGGGCATGTGCGAGGGCTAAGCCAGCGATGCCAGAACCAACGATAATGACGCGGAATCGCTTTTGCTGTTCCAGGTTCGGCATATTATGTATAATAATGGATTGCAGATGGGTAACTTTAAAAGTTCTTTAAGGAGCAGATTAGTCCATGATGCCTCTGGCGACCCGTCGTCCAAAAGATGTGCTAACTCTTGTCCCTAGCAAAGAACAAATCAGTGGACCTCGGCTCAGATTCTAGCTTGTTTCGTGATGATCACGAGCTAGTCGCTGTGGAGCTAATTATTAGACTCGCAAGTCATCCGTAAATGATGCTATTCAACCATATCATAATCAAGGAACAGGGTCTCTACCTAGATTTATAATATCCCTTTACCTCCCTTGGCTATTATTTAACAAGCATATGCTTAAGACGAATGTCCACTGACAGCGCAACTTAGCTCAATTTGATCGTGCTGCTCGACACGGCAACTCTGGGAGGTTCCTGATATGAATTAACTCACTATACAAGTGTTATTTCATTGTGAAATATTGCTAGAGCCTTATGGACGACGAGGGTGAGATGAAATTCCGTTACGCCGATCACATGATGTGAGAACTAGGCTGACAGACAAGCGAAGTCACTGCAGTGAAATCCATTAACAGCACACACCTCTGTTAACTTTATACCAATAATTATCCCACGAAGGACTATCTATCGGATTCTATAACTCACACAACTCACTAGTAGAGCTAACTAGGGAAATTTTAATCGTAGTTATTTGACTTCCGCAGTGCTATTATTTGGAAGCAGATAATGTAGCTAGCGCGACATAGTATGGCTTGTCTAAGGCTCTAGTACCCCTGTCTACGCGTCGCGGAAGTGCGGGCGGTGCAGGATAGCTCGTCCCAACAGCAGGCTGTGCTGTTCAGACGGTCCCGTCGACCATGGCGACGAGGCTGACAGCAAGGCCGTTAAAGTCATGATATTGAGGTTTATCCTTACCCTCTTTAAAACCCTACCCAGTCAGCAAGGTGATTTTTATTTTATGTCCTTGAAACTCGACATCAGCTTGTTATATTGTCACTTAACAAGACGACACCACGGTGCACAAGATTACGCTCTTAAAATCTGCCCCTTTAAAACCCCGCTTTCTTCTACCGAACGCTGAGCCAATTTTTACCCTTCCTCTGAGGGTCTCCAGGACTATCATGGCAGAATTTGGGATAGCCAGCGGCGCCATTGGAGTAATTTCCCTAGGACTTGAGATAGCAAAAGGGCTTCTCCACTATTACGGAGCTTGGAAAGATCGGGACAAAGATGTCTCCAGCATGTGCGATTCAGCAGATCATCTGTCAAGGATTCTGACAATGCTGTCAAGTAAAATTGAACCACCAGCAGTGTTCGATCCGATTGTCAAGGCAAATGTCGAGGAAAATATCAATACTGTCAGCAACGCTATTCAAACGCTTAAAGCTGAACTGGATGCGATACAAGCCACAACAGTGCCATCTCCTAAACCAGGAATTCGTTCTAGTCTGCGACGGCATATGTACAGAGCATTGTATCCATTCAAAGAAGAAACGCTACGAAAAATACGGACCACGCTGACTGATGCTCGTTCAAATATGAATTTGGTTTTACAGGTTCTACATATGTTGGTCCCCTTCTCGCGGTCCACTATATGTATAGAATTAGATAACTGAGGCAGGTGTGATCCAGCGATGAAATCCAAGATATAAATCAAAAGGTTCATTCAATTGTCAGGTGGAAACAAGGTCTGTATATTCAATGCATATTTCAGCCAACCTAGTATTGACGACTAAGTACAACAGACGAAGAAACTAGAAGAATAGTCGAATGGTTATCTCCGGTAAATTTCTGGTTGAAACAGGCAGATGTGCTGAGACAAAGACAACCTGGAACCGGTCAATGGTTACTGAAGAACCAGGACTTCCTGGATTGGGAAAATGGGTCTAAGCATAGTCTATGGTGCCAAGGAAGTCGTGAGTCCTGCTCTTCAACTCTTAAGGTGGCATCGAGGAGAGACTAACACAGAGTTACTAGCTGGAGTTGGTAAGACCGTTCTTACGTACGTATATCATACATAACTCTTGTTAATATGACCGGTGAACTGAGGAATATAGGGCGATTATAGTTGAGTTCCTTGAACAAGATCTGCCAGATCCAGATATTGGTATGGCGTTCTTCTACTGTAATTACAAAGAGAATCTGGTACAATCTACCGAGTACTTCCTCCGCGCCATTATACGGCAGCTGGTGGAGAAAAGGTTGACGATTCCAGAAGATGTGTATTGTCTTTACAAGCATCACTGTGGCAAGGAAACTCCACTCACACTCCCAGAATGTTTAGAGCTGCTTCAAGCACTGTGCAAAGAATATTCAGAAATGTACGTTGTGATTGACGCGTTGGACGAGTGTATTAACCACGCCAGAGAATCTTTTTGGAGCGAGCTTCTGTACAAGTTGAATGACTCTATTCCAAATCTTCATTTTCTTTGTACGTCAAGACACATCGAAGATGCCAGAGGGGTTATGAAAAAGGCGGCTCGAATTGAGATTCGTGCCAATGACGCTGATATCGAAGCCTATATAAGAGATGTCATAACGTCTAAAGATAATTTAGCCCAGCTTTGCCAACAGGATCCCCATCTCCAAGAAGATATCGTTTCTAAAATTGCATCAAAGGTTGATGGAATGTATGTTATAATATTAATTTTTTCCAAGACAGAAGCTCGATATCTGACATAGGGCCAACAGGTTCCTGACTGCTCAGTTTTACGTCGACTCACTGAGTGCGAAGGAAAACTTGCGAGCAGTACGAAGGGCACTAAAAAGTCTACCAGACGGCCTAGACAATATCTACAATGATACAATGAATAGAATCCAACAATTATCCACTCAAAAGCTCGCTCTACGAGTTATACCGTGGGTGGTCTATGCTGAGCGGCCTTTACAAGTTGCGGAAATTCAACATGCTATAGCAATCAATGATCTTGAACCCGAAGACTACTGCGTCCCAAAGGAATCTTTGGTCCCTCTTAATATGATTCTCAATTCTTGTGGTGGATTGATCAGGGTCGATGAAAGAGGAATAATCGGCCTTGTTCATTATACAGCCCATGAGTACTTCGACCGACATGGTTTGCGCCATTTTCCCCATGCTCAACGGGATATCGGAATCTCTTGCATAAAATATTTATCTCTTGATGTGTTTGGAGAAGGACCATGCCAAGAAGACGATTTATATGAATTTCGATTGAAGGAAAACCCCCTCCTCGAGTATGCTGCAAGCCATGCTTTAAGCCATCTTCGTTCTCAGACTCAAGACTTTGATGTCTATTGCCTCGTTGAACAGTTCCTTAAAGATGAACCTAAACTAATGAGTGCTGTTCAAACTTTGTCTTATTATGAACTTCGTGATTTTGATGGTATACATTATACTGCCTATGTTGGGTCAAGAGAGTTTACTGAGTCACTATTAAAGACTGTTAGCCCAGATACCACGGACTATGATGATCGAACACCCTTATCCTATGCAGCGGAAAACGGACAAGAAGAAGTTGTTGAGCTGCTAGTTTCTCAAGACGATATTAACCCGAATGCAAGAGACCATGAGGGCAAAACACCTCTACATTATGCTGCACTAGATGGCCATGATATAGTAGTTGAATTACTGCTTACTCATGATAACATTGATATAAATTTACGGGATAAGCATGGCCGCACACCACTATCTATGGCAGCATCAATGCGAGAAGATACGGTGGTGAACCTGCTCCTTTCCAGGGATGATATTGATCCCCACCCGAAAGATAACTTCGGTTACACACCTTTATATTTCGCATCAAAAACGGGTAGTGATGAAGTGGTCCAGCTCTTACTTACCAGAGATAGTGTTGACCCAGATACAATGGATCATGATGGTCGAACACCTCTGTCCCGGGCAGCAGAATCACTTCATGAAGATGTGATCAAGCTGCTACTTGCTAGAGACGATGTTGATCCGAACAGAAAAGACAAAAAGGGTCGAACACCTCTATCCTATGCAGTGAACTATATTTTGAGATCTGCGGATGAAATGACGCTGGTGACGAAGCTATTTCTTGCTCTAGATAGTGTTGACCTACAGACAAAGGATAATAACGGTCGAACACTTCTATCCCATGCAGCGCAAGGAGGTTCTGAGAATGTGGTCAAGCTGCTGCTTGCTAGACATCTTGATCCAGATGTAAAAGACAACAATGGTCAGACACCTCTATCCTATGCAGCAAAGGGGGGTTTCAAAGATATTGTTAAGCTGTTGCTTTCCAGGAATGACGTTGGTCCAGATTCTAAAGATAATGATGGTCGGACACCTCTATCCTATGCAGCAAAAGGGGGGTTCAAAGATATTGTTAAGCTGTTGCTTTCCAGGAATGACGTTGGTCCAGATTCTAAAGATAATGATGGTCGGACACCTCTATCCTATGCAGCAAAAGGGGGGTTCAAAGATATTGTTAAGCTGTTGCTTTCCAGGAATGATATTGATCCGGATTCCAAAGACAGTAATGGTCGGACACCTCTATCATATGCAGCAGAACAGGGTTCTCAAGATGTGGTCAACTGGTTGCTGTCTAGGAACGACGTTGACCCAGAAGCAAAAGACAACAATGGTCGGACAGCTCTATCCTATGCAGCAAAAGGGGGTTCTGAAGATATGATCAAGTTATTGCTGTCTAGGAACGATGTTGATCCAGATGCCAAAGACAACAATGGTCGGACACCCCTATCCTATGCAGTAGAACGGAAGACCAAAGATGTGGTCAAATTGTTTCTTTCTAGGAACGATGTTGATCCAGAAACAAGAGACAATCAGGGTCGGACACCTTTATCCCATGCAGCAAGACAGAATTCTGTGGCCGTGGTCGAATATTTGCTTTCTAGGAACGATGTTGATCCAGACTCAAAGGATAATAATGGTCGAACGCCTCTCTCCTGGACAGCATGGACTTCTCAGGAAAATATTCAACTGTTTCTTTCCAGGGCTGATATTGATCCAGATTCAAAAGATAATCAGGGTCAGACACCTCTTTCCTATTTAGCAGAAGCCGAATATAGTAATGAATGCGTCGAGCTATATCTTGCTATGGAAAATGTTGATCCGAATGCAAAAGACAATCTGGGACGAACAATTCTATCCTACGCAGTAGAATCCGACTGTTTGAGGAAGGCTGAGACAGTCGAGCTGCTTCTTGCTATAGACAATGTTGATCCGGACGCGAAAGACAACCAGGGACGGACACCTCTATCCTACGCAGCAGAAATAGGACGCGGCCAGGCGGTGGAGTCGTTGCTTTCTAGATACGACGTTGATCCCGACTCGAAGGATGACAATGGTCAGACGCCAATTATGATCGCCAAAAAAAAGGGGTACTACGATATAGCCGAGCTGATCGCTCAGGAAATCGAGGCAAGACAGGAAGAGCAAGCTGAATCGATGTCGGAAGAAAATGACAATGAATATGCAAATGGGACTATTAGACCTTATCCTTTTGACACATCGGACGAAGACAGCGACGCGTCCTCAACGAGGGAGACAAAAAGGATTGTGATTCGAGGTATTCGGGAAGATCGGGAAGATCAGGTCAGCTGAATTCAATTCAGTTAAGTCTCCTCAGAAGTTGTTTTTGTTAGTCGGGGAGGGCTCCTCTGTTCTAGATCCGACCTGGAGGCACGGCAATTTCTCTTATTGTGTTTTCTTTATCATTATACCTGGATAGCAATCCACAGAATCATTTCTTGTAGATGATCGTGTTGAACTTTTTTTTTGCATGTGTGATTGTATGTGTGGTCATGTGTGGTCATCGCACAGGTCTTATTTATGAAGAGGAGATATTTACAATGATATATGCAATCAAATGAATATATTTGCTCTAGACGGCTAATACTAGTTCTCAAATGGTTTGAGCTTGTTGTCAACTTTGAATGTTGGCTCATTTATTGATTTGTAACATGGAATGTGGTAAGAGTAAGAGTTTCTAGTGGCATCTACCGCAGTACAGAAACGCTACATGCCTCTACTTGTATGATTTTTTTTTTTCAGATGGCTAGTTATTCAATGTCTGATCTTGTTCAATTGACTAGGTACTTTCCATTTGCTTGATTACTTAAGCTACCTAGATAAATTCAACGAATGGTCTATGATTCAGTTCAATAGACCACTTTTACCGTGTGCTATCATCTGCATGTCTTGTCCTCTTCTCCTACCTCATGAGATGGATAGTATTGAAGGAGGATGATACACAGCCTTGTCTTTCATATGCTTGGACGTACTTTAAATGTCGTAAGTTCTGGACATATATAGGAAGTACGTAGCAGTATGGTCTGGTTGGCCTTGTCGAAGAGTCGGGTTCCTTCCCACTTTTGTTGGGTGGGTATGGCAAGAAAGGAGAGCAGCATGTAGCGAGACCAGTCTGCTAGGCTGCATTTCTGTTATCGTGCCATATAGGGAAGGAGGCCCCGAGCTATTGGCCGGCGGTTTCTTTTTGGGAAATTTCTCGAAAAAGAATAAACGAATGCACGTGTGCGTGTTGATCACCTTTCGAAACGACAGTCCTGATCGATCATCAGGCTGTTCGAGAAGCGTAGGTTTAACGATCTCTCTCAATTGAAGGTCAGACCTTCATCAGACTCATGTGTTTATCTGCGGACAACGATTCCCTGTCGGCGGGCAGCACTGCGTGCGACCCTGTAGTCCTTGTCTGATTCGGCGTCCGAGGAACATTCTGATCCCTCAGATGACTCGGTGCAGTATCCGCATCTGCTGCCGCCGCAGTCCAACTTGACGCGGTCACCCTTGCGGGTGATACCATATCTTTCACAGCGGCAAATAGGTGTGGGTGGGTCACTCATAGATGACAGCGAAGAGGGGGAAGAACTGTCGGAGCGAGATGAGAGCGACGAGCCGACGGAACTGGGCGGGCTGTTCGAGTAGTATCCGTCTGAGAGGCGGGATGAAGCAAGTCGCTCGCTAAGTTCGTCCACTGCGAAGTCCTCTTCGCGGATCTGTCGGGACTCGTAGGGTTTGGAAGGCTTGGGATGCTGGATCTTGGATGGGGATAGGGCACGACCTTTCGGAACATCGGCCGATTGACGTCGGGAGTGGTTGCTGGACGTGGGACTCCGAGGGTCAGGAACGTCAAGGATGTTAAGCTTGCGCCCAGTTGTTTTCTCGACGGTATACTCTTGTGCGGGGTCGTGGGAGACGTGGTAGCCGTCCATGATGTACTTATCTCATAGTTAATCTTTGGGGATAACGTGAGCACGAAGAGATGTGACAAACTTACATAGTACCAATAGCGTCCACCAAGCTTCAGCATCGAAGTCTGGAAACGGAACTTGCCCGACCATGATCCCGACTTGGAGGAGTCCTTGGAAAGTGGGAGTTGTCGAGAATAGTTATCCCATGACCCGACGAGGTGGACCGTCTTGACGTTGGAGGAGGTCCGAAGAGAGAAGTTAAGCTGCACAGTCGCCATTATGAAGATAAAATGTAATAGAAAAAAAAGAATAAAAATTAAATTATGATTTCGTAAGGAGGATCGTAAGGTCGTAATTAGACGAAAGATAATAGATGGAGATGTTGTCAACGATTCGATGTCGGGACAGAGCTTCCTCAGCGGAAACCAAGAGGTTTGTGAAAGATGTATCTAGCGATGGGTCTTCACGAGGTAGGAGCCAGTGTAAAGGTACGACTGACTAACAGCGTCGAATATGTGATCGAGAGCGTTGGTAGGTACCGTCTGCGATGAGGATCGAGCCACGATGGCAAGGAGACGGATCGATGGAAAAAAATAAAGTTGACAAGAGACTACCGGAGTCTCTCAAGGTGATTAACTTCGACGGAAGGTGAAGAAGACCGAATAATTAGGTAGATCGCAATGAGACACGAAATCGAGATAACAACTTTTTGGCGTTGATCTTTTTGTCTAAAACTGAAGGTGACGAAATAATGAGAATCCTCCACACAAAATCAACCTGATCGAAACTTCAGGCCGAGCAAGGCAGAGCTGAAAAACAACAATATGAGCGTCGAACCGGCGACGTATAATTAACGCAGTAATAATGTTGCTTTGGTTTGTATAGTTCGAAAGTCAAGGGAGAACCCGATTAAGTAAAAGTGGCCGCAAATAGACAAGAGCACAGCTCGTTCGTCTATTAACTTTTCGTTGGATTGATATTGATTGTATGTATAATGGTTCCAATAAGGCGCAACAGAGTAAAACGCGCAAGATAAATAATAGTAATTAATTAGCGATGAGAACCACAAACAGACAAATTAAAACGGTTGCAACCAGTGCTAACCGGGGTGACTTCCGAACTATAGGCAGCTCTGGAAAAGGCAAAAGCTTGCTGGAGAAGAAAAGAAAGAAAAGGAACATGACACTCGGGCGATCAAGCAGATTATATGGACGACGATGAGGTCCTGCCATCCCGAGCTTGACCCCCATCCCGTGGATCACCCGGCAGCAATCATCCATCGATCAGCCATGTTCTGCAGCCGACCGTGATGGCCCTCACTGCAGCGAGAGGAGACCCTGGTGGACGACATGCTCTGCCAATGACAGCACATCCACAAAGAGGGGAAGAAATGCCGGGCGTTTAGGTCACCAAGCTGATTGGCAACTAGCATGCGGAGGGCGTCGACCGCCGATGTTGCGATCGTCCTAAAATAGAGTCTTAATCTGCCTCTCGTCCACTATTTTTGGCGTTGGCTGCGATCACATCGCGTCGGGGCTTTCGTGCACCAACCACAACGCAATCCTTAGCGCCCGCAACCCCTCCACGCATGAAACGTCCATCCAGTCAGCGTTGGCGATAGACTAGGAACCAGGACGGGAAACATGAGCAGAACAGGGATAGATAAACATCCTGGAAGGAGAAGGGAGCTAAAGAACTAGGTCCGTTGCCATCAACCAGTCTCCGTCCATGCCATAATGTTGGTTCCCACAAACACGGGCCGGAACTTGGAGATGTTGAGTGTATATGGATTCGTGCAGAGGTCTGATAATAATTCTTCTCAATCACTGACGTCCATTTATTCGGAATCTAGAAGGGCCAGTAGTGGTCCCACTGCAACAAACCGGAGAAACAGCTGCCTAGTAAAATGCATGTTGCCAAGAGCGGTAGCACTTGAATACTATCCAAAAATTGCGCTCAAAACATGGCACACGATCCATAACAGATAGTCCGGATGAATGCATGAGTGATCATTGTTCATATATATTTATAGTAAATTCAAGAATTAGATGCGGGAAACGGCTAGGGTCTATAATATCTAAAGTCCATAAAATTTATTGTAACAGCCGTCAAATGTGGGAGGGTAGGCAGAATTGACGCCTTATCTACCAATTGTTCTAGCAAACATTGTGAGAGCATGAGGGACGACATAGAGTTTACATGAATTGCCGATGATTCCGAGGTTCAGAAGCAACCCTAGTCTTTGACCACTTCAAGGGTCAGGGATTCGTGGGTCCATCCTGCGCAGGCATCTCGTAAGTAGGGTGGATTAATATCCTAGGATGGTATAGCAGCAATTGAAAGTTGTCATGAGATCAAGACATCAATACTGCAATAAGATAGTACATATGACCAGAGCAGAAAGTTTGTGTGTCTGGTGGCTTCTGTGGCCCCGGGACTCTGCATTCAGCTGCACGGATCCATGAGCTTGCAGGCGGGATTTCGCATTCATAATCATGAGTCTAGTCCATCACCAATGGTAGGCCAATTCTGGATTTTATGGGGTATCTTTTGGCGCCAACTTCGGTCAAGGTGTCCGTATCAAAATGCCTCACACCACACCTTCGTCGTCCTCAATAGTGTCATAAACAAGGAAAATATGCAGTTCTCTGCATTGCTTCCCAAAAACATTCTTTCAGATCTTTTACAGGGACTCGATGTTTGCGTCCCAGGAAGACATCCTTCTCGTTGCTATTTGGAATTGGGACGTCGGGGATTGGCTGACCTAAGAACTTGCATAGTGGCTCCCATCCATCCTGGACATGGTACTCCAAAAGATTCTCCGGTGGAACTAAAGATCGCACCATTTCGCAGTGGTCCTTGTAGACTTGCCGCCCATTCTTCTTGAAATCTTTCGAGAGCATGATCCATCCGGCTTTATCAGACATAGGGCAAGTATATCGAGAACTAGTGAAAAATAATTTTCTGAGGGACGTATTTATTGGACTAATGATCCGTGACATAATGTGATGTCCAAATGAGTCAAACATCTGCAACATAGAACTATCCAGAAAAGGTCTGTCAGTCATTTCAGGGTCAGGTCGGTGGTATATCGTTGATCTATTTGTTACTGGATAAATGACTAATCACTCACTTGTACCATTGTTCAGGATCTCTAATGGTAAGAATAACCTTTGCCTCCGGATAAGCTTGAATGAGCTCTGGGACAGAATAAATGGCGGGTAAATCAGAAACTGCCTATCAAGAGGTAAGTCTTCTCTATTCTTCTTCCGATCTGAACACATGGCTATGCTCACTTCACAATATGCAGGAGGCTGATCAACTTCCTCGCGGTCGTAAGACTTCCCAACACCATCGTATTTAGTGCGCAGAGCTTCCAACCTCATCTCACAATCATATGAATTGGTTATAATTATCTCATATCCGTGATATGCTTGGTTGCAACCTAGTATTTTTAATGCCTTCGTCAAGGCTGTATGGTCAGGAGTATGTTAGATTTTGAACTATGTAGAAGAAATAGAAAGACCCTACATTCGCTGCCGGTTCGGCACAATCCCAGTGATAAAATCTTCGTTGGTACCTCTCGAAGGCATTTTTGGTGATCAGTGTCTGTGACGTTGAACACCTGGTTGTAGGATAGAAGGGGTGACATCCCGGATGCTTAGGACTTAAAATTGCTCTACTAATGAACTAGCGCAGATGCTGGGCCGATCGTCCTATGCCACGCTTTTTGTACTTAGCGCCTTGGACGACTACGCCATTCTCCTCGCGTCCAAAAATTTAGAGGCCATAATCACGATCCAATTCCCGATTTCACATCAATTTTGAGAAAAAGAAGTGTGCTCGTGGCTGGCTGAGACGAAGACAAAAGAAGAAGATACCCGAAAATGTTCATTCCAGGCCCACCCTAACAATCTTTGGGAGATCTCGGCCAATGATAGATCACATTTCTATAGTTACTCGACTTTAAAGCAGTAGACGTGTGGACAACTTATTTTTCCGCTGGCTTGATTCCTATCCACTCTAGTGCAGTTCGCTCTCTTTTACGGAAATTTTGTGTAAATAATGTGGTGCAGTGCCTTATTGGTACCATTTCAGCACTAATGGTGCAACCAAACGATATCCGAAGTAATCCCACGCAGATACCAAGTCAAGTGGCAACTTAGTGAAAAGATAGTATCTTTCGGCTACATAGGCTACGCGCATTTGTTATCTTGTGATTATTATGAGATGACAAAAAAATTTTTTTGTACCTAGTAGTTATCTATTTTCCGCGATGAGTATATATATAATCTGAGTAATGTAGTATCTCAATAGACATTTGTTCCTGTTCATGCCTTAATAAATTCCAGGTACGATCCTCCACTTCACTCGCTCACAATAAAGCTCCCAGTACTTTCCATATTTCTCTGTACACTTCTTCTCATCTCGACGGCAGCGATGCAGCAATATTGAAGTCATGAAAATTGCGTAAATCCATGGAACAATATGAGTTGTGCCACACGTTGCACACATCGCATATGATAAGAGCAAGTCTCCCAAGTAATTGGCATGTCGAGAAAAGCCCCACCATCCTAAATTATGTCGTTAGCGTTACTGCACAAATTGCGACACACCCAAGATAAAGGGAATCATGTACCTGAGCAAAGAAGCAGCGAATTATGGGTTGATCCATCAGCTGTTTTGTAAGAGCAGTTGATGAATTTCGCTTTCTGTCCGAAAAGTAGACAATCACTTCCGGTCTTCCGCGCAAAATATTTTTGATGATTGGCAGAACGGAAGATTAGATAACCTGTAACGCCAACGAGGAAGACTGCCGCAGCTGCTAAAGGATGCAAAATAACTGGGTTATATGCAAGGTATTGTGCCTGCAGCGTATATACTGCGGGCAGAAAGGCCGCAGAACCCCAGGCAAGGTAGAAGCCAAAGTGATCATGTGCTATATCAATCGTCCGAAGGTACCTGTGCATAAGTGGATCAATATTTGTTCATGGTCATCTGATAGAAGCAAGAATAAATAGCTCTCACCACTCTTCGTTAGCAAAGAAGTCGACAATATAAAGAATATGGAGTAAAGTCACAATGATCATGGAGTTCGTGACAAAGCCATATTGTTGCCATTGGTACGCCATGAAAGAAAGGTCCCTATACTATGCATTAGCATTCAGAGAGGTACTTTCTCCTGGAAAGCTCTAGATAATATAGTTCTAGCTAAAATTAGATGTTTCGACTTACATCAATGCCCACCCAATGATTCCAGGACGACCATTATGGAATAACTTAACATCCCAGAGTTTTCCTAATCGTGGATTGAGTTCAACACCCATGTAGATATCATAAAATATAGACCCTTTGATACGTCAGACTGGATCTAGGGCAAATAACTGAGGCTTAGGACATACCGCTAAATTTCCGGTCTTGCGCATGGGTTGGCCAAAGATTGGCTTTGATATAGAATACCAAAGATAGTAGCAATCCATATAAATTCCACGTAACAATGAGACTTCCCCAGTGCTTAGCAATAATAGCCGGATCTAATATTCCTGCAGTTGCACCTGCAGTTCCCAGAGCAACTGATACCACGAAAGCCGTTAAGCCATTGGTCCGATATTCAAGTACTTTGCCCGATGGTGTCGTCTGACCTTCGCACACAGGGCCAGGAAGAAATGTGTATAATGCCCCTTGGAATATAACCCAGCAAAAGTAGACAAAGAAAACATCCGCGCTGAATCTAGGATAATAGCTTGATATAAAGCTCCACGGACCTTGGCGACACAGCTCTTCTATTGTCATTGTCAAAGATGAATTAAAATGCTTTATTGCGATCCATGGCATAGCCACAAGAAGTGCACAGAAAGTCATGAAAGCTGCAGCGATAATACCCCGCTGTGACGAGGCATGACTTCGACGTCCCCAAGAAGATTTATCGCTTCCAGCTAACAAAATGTGGATGTCAGAGCTCTGGGTGCTAGAACTAGGTATGAGTCGCATACTGACGCAAGAGGATGGTGAACGGAGATATTCTTTAGACGAAAGGATGTAATATAATTGCTAAAATGACCAAATGGTACCAAAATAAAACTCATTCGTACGCTGCTCGGTCAAGGAGTATTTAAGACCAAGAAGATAACGGAAGATACCCACTTCCAATAATCACTAGGAAATAATCTAAATGACTCGTGAGTTTTCATCCTGCTAAAGCTGCAGTAGTTCCAATTTTGCATTTAACGGCTGTAATTTTCTTTACAGATTTACCGGATATTTTTCTAGCACTGCAACTAAATTTTTCACTTGCAGAATTAGTGAGCAACCGCCGGACCACTACATAGCGAGAAATAAGACGTATACTAAGATATGAGTACTTTCACCCTCACTTGAAACTCAGCTATCTGAAAATACTGGAGATGCGATCCAAAATCTTGGTAGCTTTTTTTCTGCTGCAGATCAACACGGGATAGTATGACCGTATCAAAACTAGTGGAGCCAATGATTAAACGGCTCGTCACATATCTTAGCCACAAAATTCAGCCCTAGAACTCTGGTTATTCGCCCAGATCTACCCCTTGATTGCTTAGCTGAGAAAAATGCATAGGTGCCCGGACGTACGCCTAACGTAACTTTAACTTTCGCGGTGTCAATTTAATTTCCGTGATACCAGTCCGTTTTAGCAAATGGTAAACACCTTTCCTCAATTTCCATTGGCCATGTAAATGCCAGTGGTCCCCGAATCAGACTAGATTCAACCAGAAATGATACCATGTGTTACAAAAAGAAGTCATAACGTTCTTCAAGGAACCAAAAGATTGTAGTAGAACAACAACTAGTTCAAGCCCCCACGTCCCTGAAGTGCTTATCTCTAAAGCTTGGCAATTGATACGTAGACCTAGGACATGCTTTCATAAATAGATTCGCTGATAACTTAACTTGGCTATTGGGAAAGAAAATCCGTAGCTCTTGTTGTATACATAATGTGAGACAGAGGATCCCATTTCTCACCGTTATCTGACGTGGCTAATTATCCCTTGAATATTATATGAATCCAATAACATTATCGGGAAAGCCTATTAAAATATTTAATAATCCGCATACATAGTTGGTAAGTTGAGCGCTATATGGGTCTGTGGCTTCCTCCCCCTGGCATATCTCGGGACACAGAGAACGGAATGTGTCAAGGCAATGCCTCTTCTGACAACAAATACCTGTTTCGTAATGGGAAAAGTCTGCAACTTAAGTACGTACTGAGCTTATCTGAGAGAGCAGATGGTTCTGTCCGCTCTTATTTTCTACTTAGTCTTGTTCTAGGACCTGTAAGGTCCAGCAACCCGAACATCTCCGTTTTAGCTTACCAAGAATGTTCCACTCAGAAATCAAGCTTATTAACCTTATAACCTGGTGGGGATAGCTCACAAACCCTATTTCAGAGCAGTTATTATCGTTGACGGAACATGTAATATCTAACTTGCTGCGCTTAGACTTATCTCTCGAGGACAAAGCTGTTCCTAGAAGTCCGTAAGAACAGATACGCAAGATGGGCCCAATAGATGTTTTTCTTCTTCTGGGAGTTGGACTCCTTGGCCGTATTATTTATCGTCTCTATTTTCACCCTCTAAGTGGTTTTCCAGGCCCAAAGCTTGCTGCCATTTCGCATCTCTACGAGTTTTACTATGATGTTATTAAAAATGGTACATATATCTGGGAGATTGAGAGGATGCATCAGAAATATGGTTCGGATCATCATAGTTGTCCCATAAATCATGACATAGCTTCTAATATCTCAAAGGACCAATTGTGCGAATCAACCCTCGAGAACTCCATATTAAGGATCCATCTTATTATGAAGAAATCTACGCAGGGAGCTCCCAGAAGCGCGATAAGGATCCGAAATTCACTGCTGTCTTTACAACACCGTTGCCTATGGTTTCAACGATTAGCCACGAGCATCACCGTGTTCGCCGTGGATTTCTTAGCAATTACTTCTCCAAACGTTCTGTGAGAGATATGGAGCCCATGATCAAAGCGAAAGTAGATCAACTTATTCAACGCCTCAAGCCCACTGCCAAAGACGGTACAGTCCTCCCTCTGCAAAGAGTCTTCGCCGCATTTACGGCGGATGTGGTGACTGTCTGCTGTTATGGCGCCAGTCATGGTTATCTCGAACAAGAGGTCTTCCAAAATCAAATGATTGACGCCATCAACTATGTTATGTCTATGTGTCATATCAACAAGTTTCTTCCACTAATTCCTAAACTACTCCGAATCATACCGATATCGCTGCTACAGGCAGCTGGTGTTTACATGGCAGATGTAATCTCTGTGAGGGATCTAATCCGCAAACAAGCGTCTGAATCGCTTCAACAGAAGGAAAATGGTCTCGATAAAATCGCATCATCTCCACAGAACGTTTTCGATATGTTAGCAAGTGCAGATGTTCCGCCACAAGAAAAGACTCTTCGTCGTCTTGAGGAAGAAGGAGCTGCTATTTTTGGAGCCGGAACTGAGACTACTGCAAGGGCACTTACGGTGGCCATGTTTCATTTAATATCGAACGATTCAATGACGTACAAGCTTCGTGATGAACTCAAGCAGGTCATGCCTATTCCGACAACTCAACCGACTTGGACGGAACTTGAGCAACTACCATATCTGGTAGGCATTTCTTCAACTGAAGGTGGTCAAGGTGCGAAATAACTGACTTTCCTTCGTCATTTAGACCGGAGTTGTTTATGAATCTTTACGTCTCTCCTACGGTTTGGTATCTCGATCACCCCGTGTATCACCAAACAACCCTCTAGTGTACAAAGAATACGTTATTCCACCAGGAGTAAGTAAAAACAATATCAAGTGCAGAAGTATCTAAAACTAACGAGTCTCGCCTCAGACACCAGTCAGCCAGTCAGCATACTTTGTCCACATGGATCCCCAGATCTTCCCTCACCCAGAGTCATTTGATCCTGAAAGATGGGTCAGAGCCTCCCAAGAAAATCAAAACTTGTACAAATTTATGGTTGCCTTCAGCAAGGGAAGTAGACAGTGCTTGGGAATGAAGTAAGTCCATTAAATTTCCCTTGTTTTCACAATTCCTGTCAGTTCAGAACCAAAGGTTAAATTAACTATTTCTCAGTCTATCCTATGCCGAATTATATCTTGCTCTAGCAGCAGTTACCCGCTCTCTAGATATGAAGATCGTTAACACCAGCCAAAGTAGTATCGAGGTAGGTCGGGATCTGGGCCATCCAGCACCGACCACAGGGAAGTTTGAGCTTAATGTCGTTGTGAAGGGCATTCTAACAGAGTAATGATCAGAAATTACTGTTCAAGACCTTTTTGAAAGTTCCATCAAAAAACTTTTAAAAAATCTCATACATAACGTTTGAAAAATATTAATCCTGCGTTTCATACCCGATCATTTGCTTGCATATTCTGCGATAGCAGCTGGACCTATACACAGCATTACATGTAGAGACAATTTCAGTCGTCACGTTATCTACCGTAAACTGAGTGATATCTTTCAAATCCACGTCATACTCAAAGACGATCATAACTATTCTAATCGGAGTCCTGTGCAAATTCCCAACAGCTGAATCGTGGAATGTAAAATACGCATTAAGTACTGTCAAGGGTTACTTTATACATTACTGAATTGCAGGAATATGACCTCTCCTGTGGCTGATCTGATCGCCATGATCTGCGCAGAACCCGAAAGATTGCCAAACGCCACTTGCATGTGCTGCAATCACCCCTTTCGGACGCGCAGAAGTTAAATGAACGTGCTCATACAACTTGTTCGTGCTAGCCCCATCCCTTTTTTCCTCTGGTTCGTATTAAGCATATTGACAATTTGACGCTTCGATTTAAGGTTCCTAGTAAACTCATAGCTTGGGGCTTGTCACGATAGTATAACCTAGAGATCTGTGCCGCTGGTGGATCTACTTAGTAACTAAAATAGAGTTTGTTCGTATACCCAGAATGTCCCTTTTTGCGATGGATGCGTCCCACGGCGTTGCTGTCCCCTCTATTACTCACCGGACATCTCTCATATGGAAAAAAAAAATCTAAAGAGGTGCCCCGGGGGGAGGAGGGGAGGGGAGAGGGGGCGTAACAACTATTTTCGTCGTCTTGTCTAATTGATAGGTCACCCATGGCCCACTCTTTTTTAATCTATGTCCATAAATGGCTAGAACAGGGCGACAGGCTCGGAGAAATGGACCGCAGGATATTATTGGCATCCTTTTCTCGTTTTAACTCAATATTAAGCGACAATTGGGTGGGAAAACGGACAACCCAGATCATCATGTCAGGCATCATATCGGTAGTAGTTGTCTTATTGATTGTTGCCATATCAAGCACTCTGTACTTCTACCAGAAATCCGATTTCCAAGACCCTCTTGAGCCTCCTGTTCTCCCTAGCAAAATCCCGGTGATTGGCCATCTTATTGCATTCATTCACTATGGCATCGAATATTTCTCGATGCAGAGGTATATGCTGTTTAGCCTATAATACTATATTTTTATACGAGTACTAAGAGTTCCAGTGCTAAATGCGCTCTGCCAATCTTCACCATGAAAATGCTTCAAACAAAAGTTATTGTGATCACATCGCCGGACTTAGTATCATCTGTGAGGCGCAATCACCAGACACTATCTTTTGATCCGCTCTTTACCAGTGCTGCAGAACGAGTTGCTGGTATTCAAGGCCCTGGTCTTGAGCTCTTGAGAGAGAAAGCCTCAGGTGGCCAAGGTCTTGGAGAAGAGACGGTCCATGCTATGCATCCTCTTCTTTTAGGTGATGGATTGAATCAGATGAATGAACGAATGATCAACTACCTTAAAAAGAGCATTGATGAGTTGGCGTCATATCCTAGCAAACGAATTGATTTATTTGAGTGGTGCCGTGATGCTATGACTATTGCCAGTACGGATGCTGTCTACGGCCCACTAAATCCATACAAATCACGAACTGTTCAAGATGCATTTTGGTAATTCTCATGACCACATCTGTAGGTCAACAGCTTACGAGAGATATTCATTAGGGATATCGAATCCAACCTTAGTCTATTGATGATAAATATTGCTGGATGGCTCACTGCGCGGAAGGCCTGGAAAGCAAGAGAGTTACTAGTCAAGTCTTTCCTTCAATACTACCAAGAGCGCGGACATGAGGACTCTTCACCATTGGCATATGCTCGATGGAAAATCCAGCTTGACGGTGGTGCCACTCTGGAAAACATCGCTCGACTCGAGGCAGTCATGGGTTTGGGGATACTTTCAAACACTGTCCCAACAGGCTTCTGGGCGATCTTCGACATTTATTCTCGCCCATCCTTACTGGAAGATATCAGGAATGAGATTCGCCAGAATGCGCTATCAATTGACTCTTCCGGCTTACATGTGCTGGATCTGGCCAATATCCGGAATAACTGTCCCCTGTTGCTTTCATCTTTCCAAGAAACACTAAGACTCAGGTCAAACGCGGGGCAGGTTCGCGTAGTGTACGAGGATACCACTCTAAATGATCGCTGGCTGGTTAAGAAAGGCTCCATCGCTTTAATGCCAGCTGCGACCATCAACCGAAACAGAAGTGCGTGGGGTTCGACCGTCGAGGAATTTGATCCGCGGAGATTTATCGGATTAAGTGAGCAGACAGACAAGAGACAAAAAGCATCTGCTTTTCTTTCGTTCGGAACATCACCTAGCATCTGCCCTGGGCGTCATTTTGCGACAGGGGAAATCTTGGCTCTGACAGCAATGCTTGTTTTGCGATTTGATATCAGGCCCGTGGCAGGTTCATGGAAGGAACCGAAAACGAATACCAAGGCAGTTGCCGCATCATTAAGTCCACCAATGGAGCCACTAGATGTAAATTATGCTGAAAGGGACGAATTTCGGGGACAGAAATGGAATTTTCAAGTGACGCCCGGGAAAGGAAAATTCGGATTAATAATCGGCTAGTATCGAGATAAAGAACAACAGCAGATATGAAATTATCTATATGTTGAGAATATTTAATACACTACATCAATAGTAAATGCTTTAGAATGTTGTATAACCAGTCTATTCAGCCATGTCTTAAGCCACTATACAAGTATCCACAGTATCATCAACTTCTCTCTTTAAATTGCTTATTCCAGAACTCCAGCTCTTTACACATCGCCTCTAATGTCGTCAACGGTGCCTTATATCCCAAGCCTCCCTCCTCTGGCGGCTTGCGGGCGCGCGAATCATCCGCTATGAGAAATACATCTGCAATAGAAAATAACGCTGGTTGGATCTGGTAGAAATCCCCTGTAACTTTTGGAAGAAGCCAAGGTAGGTACCGGTGCTGCAAAAGCACATACCACTCGAGGACATAGGCGAGAATAAGAAATGGGGCAGGAGGTACAAGAGGAAATTTAGTCGGTTTAACGGAGAGTGTCTCAACAAGAAGATAGAAATCTGCGTAGGAGATTGGAGGGTTGGGATCGGTGATGATGAATGCCTGACCTCCAATTTCTGGCAACAATGAGGGTTGCCGTAGCGAGGCAGCCTCACTCAGTGCGATGAGTCTTTGCTCATACAGCAGATGGGCAATGGAAACGTTTTCAGCGCTGACGAAGTTTTGGATGACGTGGTAGATCCAACTGAAACTTGTCAGTTAGGTCAAATTCTCTTGATCTCGTTGGAGATAGCAGGAATAGAACGAATTCGTATATCACGTACCTTGGAGCACCCCCCTTTATAATATATTTTCCGAGAATGGATGCATCAGGACCTCCTTCAGTCCCGTAGACTGCATTGATGGGTCGCAAACATCCGGTGCGAAAGTCAGATTTGAGATCGTTGGCACTTCGTACTAGCCTTTCTGCTTCCGCTTTCGAGGCGGCGTAGTTACTGAAAAATCCTTCATGAGCATCTGGATCTTTTGTTTCATCATTGATCATCTGAAGAATATTCTTCGGTAGCTCATCCCACGGAGAGACCCAAAAACTCACGGGTCGCAAAGCTATAGACCCGGAAGAGGTTGACACAAAGCAGGAGGCACCAAGCTTCTTTGCGGCGTTTAGGCAATTTCTCGTACCATCGACATTAACTTTGATGTACAGGGAGAGGAAATCTTTGTATCGTTCACATGCACTGATTACAGCTGCCGTGTGAAAGACTGACAACGGCAGCTTGCCAACTGATGAGCTCCAAGACTGAGAGAATCCATGTAATACAGACGACTCGTCTGTGATGTCCGTTTTGATGTATGTGACTCCCTGGTTTAGGAATTCTAGACAAGGAGCTTTCAAATCTAGAATGCGTATTGCTGTCGGTTCTTCTCCCCTGGCAATAAGGTGCCTAACAATAGTGCCACCCACAAGGCCTATTACATATCATGTCAGAGAATATGAACGAACTACGATGGATAAGAGTCCGTACCCGATCCACCAATAACAATATATCGCCGCTGTTGTTTCGGTGGAAGGCTCTTGCGAATATCAATTGGCGATTCAATGATTTTTCTATATGCATCTCTAATTTCGTCAACCGTCCAGCGGTGAGATGAGAATGCTTGAGCAAGCTCTGGCACCCTTGTCATCGCAAGGTTGACATGGCGAAAGTAGAGGGTGGCCACGACAACTAGGCATATCGAAAGGACTATTAAGGACATTGAAGTGTATTTGCTCCTGCAGATAGGTGTTCTCTTTTTTTTCTCTCTTCTGGTTCCAATCTGCATATACCCCCGTCCAAATATCAGGTGTCCCTCATCTGAAACGACTCCGGCTATCAACTGTAACCCACTGCGCGGATCGATCAGTGACACTAGGGAACTTTGCTCGCGTGATGTGTCAACATCGGAACCCTGTCCGCGTGTTGAACACGCTAAGTCAATCAGGGCCCAAGATTAACACTTGATGCCAAAGCTTTGTGGACATCTTGTCTAAGCTGAGTCCGTGGGTCACGGCCCCCAGAGACTGTGCAAGGCGGATACTCATTAATCAAGGGGCTTAAGGTTAGCAGGTAAAAATATCGGGAAGAGTTTATGATAGTCTACTTCAGCAAAGCCACAAACGGTATATGACAAGGCCATCCAACTATAATTCTCCTTCACAAAGAGAAAGGTAAGATCGGACGTAGCTAATGCGACCTAATACGAAGATGAGAAATTCTGCAGGTGAAGGGGAGGCTGGCCCAGGCCGAGGAAGTCCGAAACTCTATGCAGGATCCCGCAGGGCTCTTCCGTTGAAATGTTTAGATACTCGCCCGCGGTATGTAAGAAACTAGCTTAGCAAAAATTATCGCAAATTCAGTAGCAAAACCCTCTTATTGCGTTTCTTGGTATTTTTCTCGTGGCATGTTCTATGTATTCAATGATACATTCTGCAGCCAACTATCGTTACTACACATATTTACCCAGGTAAACGTTCTCAAAAGAGAGAGCAAAGGAACTAGATAGAGCTAGTCACTAATTCTCTGATTCACTACCTGAAAAAAGACATTTCCTTCTCAAGGTTGACCGAGTTCCCAAAAGTACATATACATAGAAGTACTCTTCCAATTACTGCCATTAAACCCTAGATTCTATAATTAATGATTCTGCCGTATCTGACGTGGATCATGGAGGAACAGTACGCGATGACGCCAATGAAAGTACTAAGTGTCAGATGCAGATATCTGGTTTTTATTTCTTTCAGTACGTAAAATACATATTTGAGGGTGAAGGACATAGTTACTATCCTTCTGCACAAGAGAATAAGCAATCGTCAAAAAAAAAGGCGCAGACCTTCCAAGCTCAACAACCGACGAGGGGAAGACTGCAACTATCTCGCTCTATCTCCGCACCCATAAAGAACTAGAATAAAAAAAATACAAGCAGATTCGCTGTACGCCAGAAAGATGCCAAGGTGCCATTCTCGGAGGGACATTGCGGGAAAAAGAAGAGAAGATACAAATAGAATATATTTTTTGAGTCATGCAAGGCCCCTGCAATCATTAGGTCGCATTATCCATCAATATGCCCGACTAATTGGCAGGATGTGATGGATAGGTGTGGACGGTGGACCGCTAGTCGACAGTCTGAAAAAGGCAACCGATTTGATTATCGTATGGACACTCCGGAGCGGTTGGTAAACATGCGCGCCGCGATGTTCATGGAGGCCAGCTCCTGGAAGAGCAGTTTGGCGGCATAGGGGATATGTACTTGTGAGATCCGGTGCTTGTTATTGCACAACCGACATTCGAACAAGCCCTTCTTGAGTTTCCTGCAGGTCATGACAAATTAGTACAATGCAGCAGATAGATAACGGTCAAAGCCATATCTTAAAAAATAACTAAAGACAGAAGGGGGGATAAGAAAATAGAAGACCTACGCGATGGGAGTCATCAGTCCGCAGTCATCGCAGATATGGACACGGAAGGGATCCGACACATCGAACAAACGCTCCTTCAGGAAAGCACTGGCACCGTGGGCAATCATACAATCGCGTTCCATCTCTCCGAAACGGAGACCACCGTCACGCGCACGACCTTCCACCGGCTGCCGAGTCAGGATCTGAGTTGGTCCACGGGCACGAGCATGGATCTTGTCATCCACCATGTGCCGCAGACGCTGGTAGTAGGTCGGGCCCAAGAAGACCTGTGCCACCAGTTTCCGTCCAGTGTGACCATTGTACATGACCTCGAATCCACGAGATTGGTAGCCGTGCTCACGCAACAGACGGGACACAGAATCAACGGTGACATCGGTGAATGGTGTGGCATCACCCTCAAATCCACGCAACGAGGACACCTTACTCAGTTGACATTCGATCAAGTGTGCAATAGTCATACGCGATGGGATAGCGTGAGGATTGATAATCAGGTCAGGGACGATACCTTCCCGTGTGAATGGCATGTCTTCCTGGCGGTAGGTAATACCGATTGTACCCTTTTGTCCGTGACGAGAGGCAAACTTATCACCGATCTGTGGGATCTTCGTGGTCCTCATCCTCACCTTGACGAACTTCAAGTCATCATTACTCGTGGACACGAGAACTTGGTCCACGATACCATTCTCTGTGCTTCGCAGCGGCGTCGAGACATCCAGCTTGGTGTGTGCCTTCGTTCTTTGGCCGAGCTCCTCTGCTTCTGGTGCTAGAGGAGCCGTCTTACCGATGATGATATCCTCACCAGACACACGCACACCAGGGGCAATGATGCCATCTTCATCAATCTTATCGTACGTGCCTTTCCTCATACCAATGGTGTCCGAACGCATGGGCTTCTCAAAACGTTCAACCACCGTCAAACCCACCATCTTCTCCGAGTCTGTGTAAGTACGGTAGAACAGACTGCGGAAGAGACCACGATCGATACTGCTCTGGTTCATAATGACGGAATCTTCCTGGTTGTATCCAGAATAACAAGCAATGGCGACAATGGCGTTCTGTCCAGCAGGAAGTTCTCGGAACTTGAGGAACTCCATGGACCGCGTAGTAGCCAGTGGCTTCTGTGGGTAATAAAGGATATTGGCCATTGTCTCCATCCGCTGGTCAAAGTTCGTCAAAAATACACCCATGGCTTGTTTACCCATTGCAGACTGATAGGTGTTACGAGGGGACTGATTGTGATCTGGGAATGGAATAATACTGGCACAGATACCAAGGATCATACTGGGATGGATCTCACAGTGCGTCCAGGTATGCGCCTTCTGGCTGAGCACAGAGCGGACACGTTTGTTAGGATCGTTACCCTCATCCTCTGGAAGAGCATATCCAGCCTGGAGCTGTTTCGAAATCTCCAGATCTTCCGGCGTCATGACGATCATAATCGTCTCCTCTTCCTCCGCATCAACGTACTCGACAACTCCAGACCTAACCAGGCCGTCCCAGCCAAAGTACCTTTCTCTTCGTTCCTCGGGAGATAGGTCTGGTGGAAGTTCCTTGTCCTGCTCGAGCTTCCGGATGTGCTCCTTATTAAGAACAAGTGAACCGCAGTTCTCACTCTTTGGATCATTATCAATGACGAAGAGTGGCCGACAGACACGACCGGCATCTGTAAAGATCTTGAATTCTCGGTCACGAATGTCTCGTACCAAGCTGACCTCGTGAGAGATCATGTTGCGGCGGCGCAGCGACTGGACTGTGCTGACAAGGTGTGACGGGTCACGGTGGATACCAACCCACACTCCATTGACGAACACCTTCGTCGCGTTGGGCGTAACCTGCGGCTCAAACTCTTCAAGAACCTCCATGTTTCGCTGAATCATGAAGTCGATGATCGGCTCGCTAGGTGTTCCGACAGTAATGTAGCACATAAGCGCCAGATTCTTGACGAGACCACAAGCTTGACCTTCAGGAGTCTCAGCTGGACACACCAGTCCCCAGTGGGTATTGTGAAGCTGTCGGGGTTTGGCGATCTTTCCATCACGACCGATAGGCGTGTTGGTACGACGAAGATGGGACAACGTAGACGAGTAGGTATAACGACTGAGCACCTGAGAGACACCAGCCTTGGAACTAGCGGCCTTCTTCTGCTCTCCCCAGTTACCCGTAGCCAGAGCATATTTCAGACCTCCGGTCAGGGTACTAGCCTTGACACCAATGTTGAGGTAGATTTCACGGTTGGTCTCAACGCAGCGCTGAACATATCGCTGGAGATCACGGGTGACTCTGGTGAAGAGTGTTCGGAAAAGTGTAGCAAGCAGAGGACCAGCCAGATCGAGACGCTTCTTTCCAAAATGGTCACGGTCATCGACATCGCGACGGCCCAAAGCACACTGAAGGAGTCGATGAACCATGTAGCCCAAGAAGAAGGCCTTTCGAGTCTCGCTTCCCTCACTCTGTGAGATGTGCGGAAGGAATTCCTTCTGCATGATCTCTCTCGCGTATCGCACACGTCTCTCGTGGTTCATAGAGGTCTGCGAAGAGCCTCTCTTACTAATGAAATCCAAAGCAACTTCACGGTCTTGGATGACAAAGCCCTCCTCGATACACGGTTTCAGCATTTCAAGCATCGGGTAATCATTACGGTCGTAGCAAATGTGATTAAGAATATCCTCGTCAGACACGACACCGAGGGCACGGAAGACAACGACGATCGGGATATCGGTCTTGATGTAGGGAAGAGTCGATCGGATGGTCGGGCCAAATCCTCCTTTCGCACTGTCTCCCTTCGAAAAAAGCTTAAGTGACAGCTGCGACAGCATTCGCGAACCTTTTTCGACGGCACTTCGAATTTCGGCGACATATGGCGTCGGACTCGGGGGTGCCTTCTTGAACACCTGAACGATATTTCCTGCACTGCGTTCTTGGGCGATAAGGACCTTCTCACTTCCGTTGATGATAAAATAACCGCCGGAGTCGTAAGGACACTCGTTCCAGTTGTAGAGAGACTGCTCGCTAAGATCCTTCAAGATACAGTACTTTGACTTGAGCATGATCGGCATCTTTCCGATGAAAACAGTCTCCTCCTTTGCCTGGTCTTCCGGCAGTTCCTTCTGCTCCCAGTGCAGGTATGTACCTCGAGCCTTCCGCTCCTCTTCAGTCGCCATGCCTTCCTCGTCGTCGCGGTCTGCCACAAGTCGTTCACGACCCTCCATGATACGCTTCGTAATACCCAGGTACAGAGGACTTGCGTAGGTAAGGTTTCGCAGACGAGCCTCCATTGGCAACATGATCGTAGTCGCGCCATCACCCTCAGTCATTGCCGGTCTTGCTAGCATGACCGTTCCAAACTTCAGCTCATACCGGCGTAGCACCACGGGGTCGACTTCATCTTCGTTTGGCGGCAGGGTCTGGTCAAGTGTGACTTGTCCCTGCTCCTCGACCAACTCCTGCATAGTCGAGGAGATGAACTCATCGAACGAGTCGAGTTGCTGCGACACCAAACCCTTCGAGTCGAAAAAGGACGAGATCACCGTCCAGCAGTCCTCCGACGTAATCCCTTCCTCGACATCATCGTAGTATTCCTCTTCGTAGGTCTCCTCGTATTCCGCCATGTTGGGCAAGTGAATCGAAACTGAGTCGAGAAAGCCCTGGTGAGCGCAGAAGGGCGCGTCGCGCTCAAACGAAAAGGTCGGCTTCCAGCTAGGTTTCCCAGTGCCGGTATGAGCGCAGTCTCACCGAGAAGATGTCTGAGTTGTCACTTCTCAGAAACACTCGCCGCAATCTAGGAATCAGTTGATGAAGAAATGGCACGGCGAGGATCCCAAGCCAGCCGTGGTGAGTGAAGGAGAGCAAGCCTGGATGCTTTGTTCGCCGTTGCTCTGGCTGGATCTTGAGCAGAGCCGCCACTAGCGCCAACTCCCCGGCTTAGCGCTATATACGCGCTAACGCTTATAGGAAGTATTATATCACGTGATAATATATGGGATATTGTGGATGGTCTCTTGAGATTAATAATAGCTCTAAACGTGAAGATTCCGCTACAATCTACATATGCTGACGATCTTGTCACGCGGAGTTCATACAGTCATCTCTATGGCCAATGTGAAATTTATATTACATTAGGATTAGTGTCCTTCTAATCACTTCGAGCTAGGCTGGGTAAACTGCAACAGCGTCTCCAACATTTCTTTCAGGTCCCGCTCCCCAGCATCTTCATCACTAAGACCCTCAATTTGCTCTGTGTACCCAATTAGTTTTACGAGTGATAGGTATAAGTGAAAATGAATCCAGTTAAACTTACCCTGCAAAGTGCCTCGGACGAGTAATAGATCTTCATCGCGGTCTGCAAGCAATGCTTCGATTTTCTTCTTAGCGCCATCATCTTCTGCAACAAGCCATGCCAGAATCACATCGATCGTCTTGGAAGTAATTAGTATAAAGCATTGTGCAATCATGTGCTGTTCGTACCTGTAATGAGAAAAGGCCCGCATCTAGTCGACGAGAAAGCCATTCGGCAGCCATGACTTCCTGATCCTCCTTTCTCAGGGATCTCCGCTCTTTCTCGATGATCTCCTCGACAGGCCTTATTCTGGAAACGTAGTCACGTCGAAGTTTGACTAGTTTCTCGATCTTCTCGTAATCCTTCTCCATAAACTTCGCTAGCGTCCGAATACGCGCTGCGGAGCCGCCAGGAAGCAGGCGAAGCATGGAGTTGAAGATACCGAGCAGATGTTCAATGGTCTGATTCTCTTGCTGTAGAGAGTTAGCATTCTTCTTATACCATGCAACTCAAAGAACAAACCTTCTTCATAAACATTCCAAATACCGTCTTGAGACCGGCAGCCTCAACCAACCGTTCGCAAGCAGGAGCACCTCCCTGTGGGGCAAGCGTATGATCAAGCACCCTCAAAGCTCGTTGTTTGCTGAACTTGCCCTCCCGTAACATGATCAGCATCAGTTCAATTCCTTCGCCTTCCAATAATTTTTCCTTTCCTGCATCCTCGTCCACCAGACAGACTAGGCAGTCAAACAAATTTTCCACGTATTCCTCCTCATCGGAGTCCCTCTCAGGATCCCGTTTCCGGTAAGGACTGAGAAGTTGAAGTAGAGCATCTACACCTTCTAGGCTGATGAACTTCTCTCGATTTTTGGCAGAAGATTGCAGCAAAATTGCCAAAATCTCAGCGGCGTACTGCTTATTCTGACTGACAGGGTTCTCTTTTCTCTGTATCCGAGAAAGTAGCCACTTGAATACATTATAGCCTTCTCCAATCTTCTCTGCGATTGACGCCTGTGAAGCTAGGTTCTCAAGTACGCCTATCATATAGTTAGCAACAACATATACGCAGTCAGGTCGAGTGGCCGCTTACTCAGTATATAGTATACTCCTGCCCTATCGGCCTCATTCTCCTCCTCTAATCGTGCGAGATTTGACGTGATCAGATCGATAACATCGGCATCGAGCTGTAAAAAAAATGAGTGCCAGAGTTGGTAGAATGCAGAAAAGGGCACTCACCAACGCATTGACAAGGCTATCCCATTGTTCCTGCTCGGCCTCAACATCCTCATCGGTTAACTCACTGATGATCTGGATCGCGTCGATAGCAATATCTGTGTTATCATGCGTTAAGAGTGAGACAAGTGAGGCCGCAGACCCTAATTTCGCGAATTCCTCGTACAACTCGGGGTGCTCAGAGAGAATAGACATCGATTTAATATCCGAGTCCAGATCAGCTTCGGACATCATAAATCTAAATTATCAGATCAGTTCCGAACCAGCTTTCAGACTCCAGGCTCTATGTTGAACCTACTTCTGCGGGTCATTCTCATATTTTGCTCGCAGCTCTGCATTCTTCGATATCCGCTTCTCGAAATTCAGCGCCAAGCGGCGCAACCAGGCACTATCGAACTTTTCGGGCTGCATACCGTAACAGTAAGCAGTCAGCAAAGAGCTGCATAAAAACTCCTAATAGGGAAAGGGTCATGTTCCGTCACTACATACTGCAGTTGGCCCCTCCTCATCCACCTGATCAATGTAATCCATTGCTTTCGCGGTCTCGCGTGCCATACCACCTCCGAAGAACCGTCCTTCTTCATCGTCTGGTATATCTTCCTCGAAGTCTGGAGGGAGCTCTGGACCCGCGACATCCTCGTTCTCGTCCGCGCCTTCCTCCTCAACCATAGGCGCTTTGCCCTTGTTCTTCACGTCACCATTGGCGCCCAACTTAGCCGTTTTGTAGAGTTCATCTTCTCAGGAATCAGCGCATATTTTATATTGGAGGAGCAGGGGCGTAGGCATTATAGGAAGATCGTTCGTGGAGCTTAATAGAAGACGTACTTGGATCCTGAGCCGGTTCGAATTTGCGCTTATTGCCTCCTGTGACCGCGGGGCTCTATACTGTGATTAGCGTCTGTATCTCATAGCATGAGGAAAGAAAATTCTCCGTCCAACAAACCTTGAAGAGCTCGTCAATACTCGCCATTATTGTGAAGCGCGCGCCTACAAGAGGCACGCGGCGAGATCAAAATTGCTTGCGCTGCGCGAGAGACGTGTTTATCAACGAGTCCTTTTCCCGTGTTAAGAAAGATCAAATTGCCAATCCTTTGAAGATAGTAGAATATTTAATTAAACAAATCAAATCGTTCTCACGATATGTTCCTGTCGTTGAAAGCTATGCGCTCCAAGAGGCCTACCTTGGAGCTCCTCCTCGGACATGCGCTCGCCGACGCCATTGTGCTTAGTCATCATATATTCTATGAACGCTCCACTAGGAAGAACTGGGTCTTGAATGCTGCAGAAGAAAATGAAAATGATTAAGGATAAAAATAAAAGTAATTCGTGACTATTCTAATAGAATGGTGAAAATTGATTCTATGGCAACGTTATTCTACAATATCTCTGTACAAGTCATTTCGACATCATTTCGGAACCATGTTTGATATTTTATATTATTAAACCGCAGCATGAGATTTATATCTAGACTAAGATCTCCAGATAGCCAGCCACAAAGTAAATTTGTAGATAGAGAACGCCGGATATTTTAAGGCATCAAATAATTTAATCGAGGCGTGATTTACCAGAGTATCTGCGGTACATCTTTACTCTCAAGTGCGAGACAGAATATGTAAGGATGTCATTCTGGACTAGAATCTCAAGATCTCAGTAAAGGAATCTCTGGAGAGAATGCCTGCATATTGAAAGCAAAAGAAGGAAACAGAATATAGTTCGTCGACTAGCTGAAAGTAATATATTATCTCTAAGTAGCGATTTGTCTGTCTTCTCCATATCTTTCTTTGGTCAGTTTCCTCAGCTACCCACATTGTAAATAGTAATCTGGCCATTTGAACAATCGAAATCTAGCTCTATAGTAGTATACATACTATAGAAAGAGTTAGGTTGCATATTAAAAAAAATAAATAATAAAAAAATAACCGAGAGTCCTACCATTACCATTATATTCTCCTAAAATTCTAGCTCATCTTTCGCCTCCAAACATACCGTCACCATCTCATCGATGGCATTTTCGCGCTCAGACTTAGTTAAGTAGCCATACAACACCAAACGAGAAAGAGCGTCTGCAACCCAATTTTGACAGTTCCAAGGCCTATCTTCAGGGCTGTTTTTCACCGGAGTAGTTGAAATGACCGATCGGATTGATAATGGACTGGTAGAATCCGGAATATCTACCACATGAATTGACTTCTCATAGAGAGGCCTCGTTGATGGACCACAATTTTGATGATTGTAAAAATTGAATATCCCATGTGCACCGAGAACATGCATCAAACATTCCGTTTCGTCGGGGAAGATCAGATGGAGAGCAGTGTGGCGGTACTCTATATAGTCAAGAGGCTCTCCTCTTTCGACAGTGATGTATATTCTGGTTGACATATCTCGAGAAGTCAAATCGAGCCGGTGTATCTCGGGTAGGTGAATTGATGTGAATTGATATCTGGACAATGACTCGAGAGCCACCCGGATCTCCACTAGTTTGGAGTATTTAGACGTTTTTCATTTCCATCTTCGTTCAGATGTAACACAAGTATTTAATATATAGCAGGTTCTGAATTGATGTGTCATGCTGCGGATGCATGTACTAGAGAACCTGATGTTGAATTTGTTAACTAAGAATTGCGGGGAGCGGGGCGACGCTAAATCGCAGATGCTACCAAGAGTAGGTCCATGAAGCTCTGTTGAGTTTACAATTATCTTTTCCCGGAAACTGTACAGTTCTCATGACTGGGAATTGTTGGATTCAAAGTTACTTAAGTAAGTTTGGACCTTAGGAACAAGAGAGATGGGCAAAACTTCCTTCGTAAAAAGGCACACCCTCAAAATAGGCTCAGGGCTATGCCTCAATTTATCGTTGGAGTCGCAAGTGAGTATGCGAAATCGATTTCAGTGTGTGACAGATTGTGGAACAAGAAACAATCAAATAAATCCTTGGCACAGCCGAATAAAATAACCTAACCTATATTATCGCGCACTTTATCAAATCTCTTTCGATATCAATATCCTCGGCACATAAGTTAATACCTCAGGCATCAAATATTTAGAGATAAATATACGGACACCCAAATACGCCCAGAGCGCAAGAAATGATGACGCCAAGCCCAGACCAGCCCGTTCGCCGAGCTGCTGAAAGATTTCTCCGAGATCTCAATCGGAGACCGACAGCTTGAACCATCTCAACCACTCAACTTATTGACAAATACCAATTCGAAACTCTTTAATAATAACATTCATTCGCAATGGCCCCCAAGCAGCGTGTTGTCGTCCATGCCTCTTCCCGCCAGCAGCGCGGACTCATCAGCACCGCCTGGAACGAGATCATTTCGCCTGACAACGCGACCGTCGTGAGGAGCGTGGTGATCTTTGGTGTAAGTTGCCCTTATTATATCCATTACTATGCTTCAAAGTCGATTATTGAATATGAACAAATTAATACTAATCCTAATCCATAGGCCGCCGTCGCTTTCTTCCACAGCAGCTTGAGCGAGCTCCTTCTCCCTCCGTAAGTTACCATCCAGAATACCTCTGTTTTCCCTTGAAGAATGTGGCTATCAGCAGCTTATGCTGCTCGCATGGTGCCATGTTACCTTTCAACTTGTTCGAACAAACACTAACGCTTGGCAAAAAGTCTGTAAATCAATCGTCCCTTCGAAAAGAACGCGCTGCTGCGCACCACCCTGAACCCGAGTGGCAGCTAGCTTCTACGAGCGAAATATAATCCTTCTCACTATTTATGTGCGGTTACATTTCATCTAGCGAGGTTTCGGTGGATAGGACACCTGTACGATACTGTTGGAGGTAGTTGCATAACGGAGTAGAGGTAGACCAGGCATATGTGGCTTCTGACATGAAAGTGGGAGCCCATTGGTCTTGTTGTGTGATAAAAGAGAAAATTAGTATAAAAGCCGAGGGGCATCGCAGTGGATAAAGAGAGGCTGGAGTCTCATCATCTGCGCTGATTTCGAAGGATTCGGAACGGAATACGCTTTCGGAACCGCTCGGCGTCTTTGGTGGAATGTCTTTGAATGACCCTTGTTATGTTTTAATCTATGTATAGAAATTCAATTCCACTGTCTACATATCTCCAGAATACATGGTATATATAACACTTCAACATATGGGGGGGGTCACTGAGCCGCCATGGCTTATATCGAGCCAAATTAAAAAAAGCAACATAGAAAGAAACCCGAAACTACCGACGAAACATGTTTGTTCTGTGTCACCAACACATGTTTATATAGTACAAAAAATCCCCCCCTCACTGATATGGTACAATCCGTCACTGTTCATCAAATATTCATATATGCATAGTAAGGCGTGATGCCCGAACCCATTGCGGCTGGGGCCCAGTCCGTGTATCCACTATGGTATACAGTCGGTAAAGCATAAACGTGATGAGGATCTTGAACTGGGGCAGACGAAACCAGCAATTGCTGATCCACCAAGGCTGGAGCCGGTAAGGTGGAGCATGCGGCGTAGGTTTGCATTGGAGCTGCATTGTACATGGCACTCCGTCTATCTTCTTGAGGTAGATAGGTTGGCGTCTCGGGGGTGATGGAGCAGACTGGAGAGTTGGTGATGCTTGACCCTTCCGATTTGACGTCGGGACTATGCACTCCAGGCGTGCTATTTGTATGCGGGCTTCGCTCACTTCTCGCTGGAGATCGCAGCATCATAGCATACTCCGTTGGATTGACATAACTGGTCTGCTTTGGTTGTCCTTTTGAATGGGCAGGTTGTTTCGCGACCGACTCGACCGGGGTCCCAGCGAAGGAGAATGGAGTATATGCGTTGCCAATCATGCCTCTGATTTCTGGATCCTCAACAAGTAGCATCCCATGTGAATCCATGATCTTCCGATCTGGGATACCTTGGTGGTGTGTTATCCGATTTAGTATGTCTCCTAAACGTTGAGCTGCTAACTTTGCCGGACGGCAGACTCTGCTTTCCTGTAGATCGAGGAAGATGCTGTACGTCGACGCAACTACTCTTACATCTTCCGGGCCAGCAGAAGAGCCGTATTCTATCACGTTCAGACCAAGTAACATTGCAGCGTTGAAGGCCTGTTGGCAGATACTCCAATGAGCAAGAGTAGGAGGTAGATGTTTGCGTAAATAGAAGAAAGCACGTAGAACCTCATGGCAACTGGACACTACAGTTGCATATCCCGGCTCTGGGCGGTGAACTGCCACCTTCTTTGTTTTCTTTTCCGCCGTACCAATCTGTCTCTGGCGGTTTAGGAGAATCAGATAGTTGTGTGTGTTACTGTGAAACATGGTGGCATGGAAATTTAGTGGCCATTCGGGGACGCTGTCACACCTGTCGTCCAGCCATGACGCGTTGAAGCGAACCAAGGATGGAAGCGTTTCGAGGAGCTGCAGTAGCCGGTCACTAAACCCGTCGATTCTTGTGTTTGTCAAACTGTCGCAGGATAGTATCTGCCGGCTCAGGACAGTATATTGGTTTACGTAGGTCTCCAGGCGTCCCGCTTTCTGGCTGTCAGCCAATTCGGAGAATGTTAAATGAGAAGCAGGTAAGCAGTCGCCGATTCCTGATATACCCAGAGGACGCCCAAGTGTACTGGAATAATATTGATCAATGAAAAGCATCAACCACCATGTATTCCGACGGAGGTTACATTCTCCCTCGTCTGCACAGGAGTCCAGGTAGCGTGGGTCCTGATGTACTATATAGTAATATTAGTCTCTCTTTTGTTCATGGACGCATTATGGAAAGACACGCATACATCCCATTCCCTGGGCAACACGTATTGTCTGCCCGTATAGAGTATACGCATCCAGGAACTTCCCGCCGTTGATGAGATACACTCCTACGAGAAGGAGAGTATGGACAGCAAGTAGTGTTGGACGATTCATAAAGCTACTCAATCGCAATGCATGCATTGATGCCGCAACTGGGATTCATCAGCGACCAATAGATACCGAAAAAATTGTGTCGAGTTGGGTATACCATAAATATCTGCCTGGACAAGTTCTTTCTCCGTTTCCTCCACACTTGATCGAGGGGCTTCCTTTCGAAATACTCTAAATTGCAAAGCGTGGGCCATGGCTGCCAGGATCAGAGCTAACATTTGAGGGTTCCTCTCAGTGCAGTCGTTTAAATTCTCCAGAAAGGCACTGATCTCTGGAGTTGCCAGCTTGTTGGGGAGATACTGGAAGCATCGTGCTTGGCTGTCGAAGACCCTCAAGAGATCGAGGACCTGCTCTCTAGGAGGAAGTATTCGAAGCAAAGGTCCTGGACCAGAGGATGGTTCCCAGAGACAAGGGAATGGATCCGCCGGGGCATCTTGGTAAGAGAGGATATCCACATTTCTCAGGCGTGGGTGAGCTAAGGAAGCTGGCCTACAATGGCTAGGTTGGGTCTGGAGATGATCCAGCTGAGGGCGGGTAAGTGTTAGTCCGTAAAAAAAAAGGGCTGAAAAAAAAAGACTAAAGTCTCCTTACCTTTTCTCCTAATTCAGATCCTGAAGGGCTTCCATAGACCAGACTATGAGCTGGTTCTTCGGCCTTCAGTTGCCGCCAGATGGAAGTATGGAGCTTCTTCAGGTTTTTGGCACTTTCCGCCAGTGGAAGGCGGGGATCTTGAGAAGAGTTCTTCTCCAGCAGTTCTCGCAACTCAGCATTCTCCTTCTTTAGGAGCCTAAGTTGTCGAGCTTGGTCAATAGCTCTGTTATTTGCATCTACAGGGAAACAGCACTCCCCAGGCTTTCCCCGAGAACAACAAGCAGAACAAGGTTTGATCCTGTCACACTGCAGGCACAGAATATCTCATTAGTTCCCTGATTCATAAATAAAGAACAAGGGACAACAAGGTGCGAGTATTACTCTGATCTTTCTGAAGCGACATTGATTGCAACTGGTCCTTGGTCGCATAGTTCTCTTGACTTGTACGCCGCATTTGGACGAAACACTACTATTGTGGTATACGCCATCCTGCAGTGTGACGTCGTTCATCGTCCCCATTAGGGTTGTAATCACTTGAGGCTCAAGCTTATCGAAGAAAAAAATTAACTATCGAATCTAGACGTAGAGAATCAGAGAACTGTTTTTGAGCCTCACGTCAGGATGGAGAAATATGAAAAGATCCAAATTTTAATGTCGGGTCAGATATGCTTCTATCCATATACTATTTCGCCCATGATAGTCTACTCATATCAAGCTTCTCCTGGCCATTCAAATGCATCGCTAGCACAGATCGACTGTACAAGATGGATCCGTTCTCCTGATCTAATTCCGGAGCAGTTCGGCTCAACCCAAAATGTTAACATTTGGCGAAAGTGTCTGATCTCATCAAGTTCAAAGGCGGCTAAGAAGCAAGATCTCCCCCACAATGTGATATCGCGGGTCCCCCGAAAGTCTCGACCAGGCCGGGTGACGATCCGGGACCCAACCCAAGAGATAGGTTCTTTTGTGACGTTCGTCACCGGCTTAGCGGAACCTTCTGTCGAGGGGTCCGAGATGGCGTATTCGAAGTTTGAACAAGGCCACCCGTTTGTCAAGGTGGAAAAAGCAATCATACCTGGTTGTGGTCTCATGCTCCAAACGGCATATCGTGAATAACTGTAGCGAATCATCCTCGGTTACCTATTCAGCAGGGCCACCTACGAAACGTTGCCATGTCGCAGTTGAACCAAATGGCGTATTCAGGAGACATGGGCTATAGATGAATAGCACGCCTCCGCGTCATTGTTGTGCTCAGCAAATAGTTCTCCTGAAGATCTACAATAATCTTCAGAGCCCAGAACAATTACCATGTCATGCACCAGATCAGAGACTACTACTTGGAATCCTTCCACTAGCTTCCATCTCGTGCCCTGTGTCAAATGCGTGGCAGCACATGTGGTTCAATGAATTCGGGGCATTTTAGAGTCCGATGGTGCAGTAGCTTGTCCGGGGAAGACGGATGAGGTCCCGGTTGGGTACCGAGGCGAGAATATAGGTTTTGGTGACTCGTCCTCTTGGCTTTCTGCCGATCAAGAGCCTTTTTTGCCTGTCAGGGTCGGCCCTTCCGTGTGGGTGGTGGCTGAGGATCCCATCCTGTCAAGGACGGTGGGCTTGTCTGAGCGCTAGCCTTCAGCCCCTAATCTTGCAGTGGGGATATCAAGATCTCGGCAATTAGTGGTTCTGACTGGAAGGCGGATGTCGCGGGAAAGTGGAATATGTCAAAAACGCCAATTTTAGTGTCCGTGCCTGGCTGCACACAGACAGCAATTACTCCCGCTGTCAAGATACAGAAGCCTGTGGCGGCGGAAAACGTGGACATGAAACAACTTATCTCCAGAGTTTAGAGGTCCGGAGTATCTGCACCCAAGGAATGGACAAAAGCTATGGCATTTTATTGTTATACAGCTCACAATCATGAATGTTTAGTCACTCATGAGTAAACAGACGATTATCCTTCCATATGACTCAATAGGGTAATCATTTACGAAAAGAGTATAGACACCCAGCTATCCTTATTCAGGAACCATTCTTCGACGATGATCACCCGAGTTTTCCAAGACATCAAGGTCTTCGTCGAACAAGTGGAGAGTCCTTTTGCACGAACTGCTCCTTCTGATCCCACGATATGGTACACTTGAGCAGTAGCCGAACCTTTTCGGCGTGATCTGACGGTTCATTTATGATCCCTGTCTCGCAAGCTTTGCTTGAAGCGGCATTAGTTTAAGGGGTCGTAGAATTAATAATGCTTACCCAATAATACGGAAAAGGTTCCCGAGGCAAATCAAAGAGGGGAGTCTTCGTTAGATCTATCATACATTAAGCTCGCTTATGTTAGGCTCACATAGTTCTACTGTACATAGGATGAAAATATACAAGGTGCACACCGACTCGTGGGGACGCGCACAGATCGCTTCGCGGAAGACGGCTTCCTTCAGCCCCAAGGTTCTCTCCTGGGTCAGCCCAGGTACCAATTGCCTAGGCTCACTGGGGGCAACACATGACAGCTAGCTTCCCAGGTAGCCGGGTCAATAATAATAGGAAACGCAGTTACCGCAACTTTGTCTTCGTGGGCGCCAATTGGCGCTCTTCGGGTGCGAAAAAGGGTTTCAGCTCGAGACCATCTGTAACTGCCGTTGCCTTCATAGCCGGTGTAAAAAACTCCGATTCGAGGAAATTCAGGGAAAAAAAAAAAAGAAAAGAAAAGTCATCGACCGCGCAGGAAAATTGCCGAAGGTAGAATGCACTCTATAGATTGACGTTCGTGGAGACCCCATGACCGGGACCGCTGCAGTGTGACTGCTGCGAGGAAGTCGCATAAGTGTATGCAGGAAAAAAAACGTCGCCAAGGGTCCAGGAAGGTGGTTATCACCAATATGTCAACACCAACATGAGGCAGATGAAGGAATAATTTTCCGAGCAGCTCATGCCCATTCCCCCACCCTCTCATAGTGCTTAACTAGTCTGACAGCTTCCAAGAGAACCATGGTGCGCGACATGTCGACGGACACGATCTTGGCCTCGACCACGCTCATGATGTCGACATCTATCATAGAAGGTGGTAGTATAACTTGGCATCTAACCCCAAATGGCAAGAGCAGACCAGCATATCCATCACCTACGGAGCTTGCTGCCAAAGCAGTGTTCGTATAAGAGTTGTGCAGCAAACAGTGATGGGTTTCCGGTAAGACACATTCGTTGAAGTAGAATGCGCGGAAGAGGAATAGACAGGCCCAGAACTGCTCTGATGACATGGCACACTGCTTGAGCCTGATACGCTGCCAATTAAATCGTTCGATATGCTTGTCAACTTCCGACTTCGCAAATGGAACAACAGACGCGTTTTCTTGAGCATTGAGCGGTGTGCCATGAATATTCTCATACCGCAATGCCGCTTCGATCTGATAGTGTGCCAATAGATCAACATATCGTCTCAGAGGACTGGTCGCCTTGACGTAGGCATCTAGACCGAGTGGTACATGAGGTATCACGCTAGAGGAAGAATGACCCTTTGGAGCGCCGAGCTCCAGCCATTTAGTTCCGCCATACTCAGAAATATTTTCTCTAGTCAATTTGGGATATTCGGGGTGATACCATGTTCCATCATAAACAGCAGGGATGTTGCGGTCGGCCAACCACCGCCCCGCAATCCAACAGGCTAAATTCATGATTGTAGATATCAGGTTTCGCTTCGTGAGGTCAGCTACCTCGTGGGGGTCAAACGTTCGATACTGCAACTGTATCACGGGGTCTCCCAGAAAATATCGTCCTTCCCCTATGTTCAACTTGTGACGTGAGATCGACTTGTTTCCAGCGAAGACAGAGACAGGGGTTTCAACTGGAGCTGGCCAATCAATAGCCCCCCTTTTTTGTCGCTGCTCTCTGAAGGCAAGCATCAACTGCCTCAGTGTGCGGAATGTTGTCTTGTCTTCCTCTGACATTGTTCGCTTCAGCCCTTGACGAGAACGCTTTGGGAAGTCGCCTCCCACTGTAAAATTCTCCCATGAACTTTGAACATCGTCATCAAAGAGTTGACGGAGATCCCCATGGGTGATGTTGATAACATTGTTAACATATCCGTTTGTGACATTTGTTTCTAGTACCTCTCCTTTGATGTTCAGCTTTGCGCTGAATGTGAGAGTCGGACGACCAGGAGCCAAGCTGAAATGGCTTTGGGTGACCGACTTGGGCAACATCGGGTATGTACGTTCGGGAGTGTAGAGTGTTTGGTAACGGGAAAAGGCATGTTTTGCGATGGCATGGTCAGGAGGAATAAATGCTGACGGGTTTGCCACATGTATACGAACCCAGAACGTATCATCTGTCCCAGAAACACGTTCAAGGGAAACGCCATCATCAATCTCCTCAGCATCAGCATCATCGACACAATACACAGGAAGATCTCCAAAATCAGTTCTCATATCCTGCATCACATCCTTGATACCTTCTCTTTCTATCTCTTCACAGGCATGCTTCACACTTTCTACCGATTCTTCTGAGCAGCGCGAAAGCTTATGACCCGGCAAGCCCAGAGATTGGTCAAGAATGTGCAGATTCTCCCAGGGGGAGAATACTCCAAGCTCCTGAAGAAAAAGGGGCATAGACGCCGCACTCAGCCCCAGAGTGCTGTACATTCCCGTGGCTCGCATTATGTATGAGCCAGCTGATCTCATGATCCCAGAAGTCATTCGTCTAGGCGGTATAGAATAGAGTTGTAGGTATTCTATTATAATACGATCTGTTTCGCTGAATCTTTCGGTGGGAACTTCACGATATATCATGCCGTTATCGGTCTCATCAGGCGAATACCTCTGTGCCGTTGGACCAACGCTGGACATCGTAGTGGGCGATCTAATCTTTCGGCTGAGTCGAATCAGACGTTGGGCCTTTTGCAAAAATTTGTGCAAAGGATGATCCTTGATGTTTCCAGATTCTTTATGCGTCGCAACTCCTAATTGATGCTCTTGATGTTCCCTCACCCACTGACCAACTGTCTCGATATTTTTTGCAACTCTCTTCGGCCGAACCAAATAGTAGTCAGTGAATGGAGAGCTTCTGTCGTAATCAATGACAAAAGGATGATGTTTAATCGCTTTGTGAACAGCAAATAAAGCAGCCTCATTAACGTCTGCTTCATCAATCCCAAGAGCCTTTGCAGCTAGTTCCCGAAGAGTAAACTCGAGAGGTTCATCGTCATCAGCCACATGGTCATGAATATTGTCGAGTCGATGTGTGCTGTTCCGGTAGATGGTACGGACATCATCGTCAAAATTCGCCAGCATCTTCACAAGGGGTGCTCCAATCGGTCTGGGAACGCCGCCCTCAATAGCTGATTGCATCTCAGAGCTCAATGTTGCTAGAGTGTCTGGGAAGTATGGAAGTAAAGGAGCAACCATTTCCCGTGGAGCAAATCCCTTTATCACGTAGTCCAGATCTTTGGTAAAAGCAACTCTCCATTTGCCCCGGTCTGTGTAGAATTGTTGTTGCTTTTGAATGGAACGAACATATATTGCGGTATTCATAGTCCCGGAAGGCCTGGACGATAGTTAGACGACTGTCACAAAATAAGAGACACCAAACTTACGCAGATAATCCCACTAGATCACCTGGCTCAAGATAAACCTGCATGTCTCCGTCCTCATCTGAATCGCGCGAATGCTCGTAGGTAGCTTCATCTGTGACGGAGAGCATATCGCTGTCATTATCATGAGCCTCTCGACTGTCACTCAGCATGTTGCCGACCCATGGCATCGAGCGCCCTGATAGATCCGGCTCCCGGACAGGATCGATAACGTTCGACTGTTTCTCTCTCCATTTTCGCAAATATTCCCGAATATCTCCCTTCTGCTCGAATTCAGTCTTGAGAAGGATCTCGTCTACAGACATCTGAGACACAAGCGAATTATCCTGTACCGCAGTAGTCTGGAAACGAATATTAGCTGTAGTCAATACTACCACGAATAATACAAATATCTCACCCTTTTCCCATTATGAAATGAACGTCTAGGGCTGCCTGCAGCGAATAAGAGACGTCCATTCTGATAAGATGTCTGAGAGCTCGAAGAAAGAGTGGCGATAGATGCTGCAGATAGTCTTTGCTTCAGCGTGCAACGCGCACAGACATAGCGCTGCATCCTAAAACCGCTCTAATTCAGAGTCTCCAGTATTCCCTCAACAATGGAGACGTTGAAATCAGACAGTAGGTTTTTCTCCTTGTCCTGGCGGAAGTTTGTCTTTGGCGATATCCTTCAGTTTCGGAGAATTCTACATTCTGCCTCTCGCTCTCCACTCACCGCCTAGGCGGTGAAGTGGTTGGATCTTCTCCCTCCGCTCTTATCCGATGTCCATTGCCATAATTAATTTGATGCTAAACAAAAGGATATTGCTATAGAAGTTCAAAGCTGTATTGTTTGAAATAATGATTTCTCTTGGGAGCACAGTTGTGTTTTTTTTTTTTTTTTTTTT
>JAPVCE010000038.1:448434-466413 GCA_029606265.1 Paecilomyces dactylethromorphus
GTTCTCTCTTTTTCAATTCTAGGATTTAATTATTTTTTGGAATATAATATCGGTCAAAAATTCCACAGATGGATTGTCTCTAGAAGAGCCCAAGCTATGTAATAGTAGTTCTGTTATGATGCCTGGCTGAATTCATCTCATTCAGTTTCTTGGCATCACTTTACGGTCCCCATTGACGGAATGCTCCTTGGGGAAATCTCGAGAAATATCCGCGTCAGAGAGACTGCCGCTATTATTTAGATTTTTGTGATCTTTGTTATAATTTGTCCATTTCTATATACCTTTAACATATTTTCATGCGTCGATGCTCTGATTTATTATTATCGACTAAGGTTTGTGAAGGTGGAGCTATTGTTCTAGCGCGTAAGCATGTTGCATTAGCTGCATCTACACCCTGGCGCAACCAGACATTATTTACCAAATTACTACTGCAAAAGGAATAGGACTAAAAGTATATCGCTGTGCACTACAGCTCATTGGATGTATATTAGCTTAGCCAGTATCAAATGCGAACCATACAACCATTTTAAGTAATCGTAGCTTCTCTCCAGGTGTTATCATGAAGGTTTCGGTTCCACATCATTCCAGGAGTGTCCTATGAGTGGATTTATGATTTCTGTTGAATCCACTCTAACTAACTGTAGTGAGAGTGGTATGATTGATGCGGGGTATTCCTCAGGGGCTCGCTGGGTTGATAGCGGTCCTTTTAAGTTGCTATCAACCCAGCAGTCACAAAAATTTTCTAGAACTGCCTTATCTTCTATCTGATAAATTTAGTCTCCTGCTATATGAACAACTAGATAATCATCCCATCATGGTTAATGTTGCAATCGCTGGAGGTACAGGTGGTGTCGGTCGAACCATCCTGGAAATCTTGAACGAAAGCCCCAAACATAAGGCGTTTGTTCTCTCACGGAAGGTACTGCAGAACACAACTGGCCCTAGAAGTGCTGAAGAAATAGAAGTCTAATATTATACAGCAATCTACTAATTCTGGTACGACTATCATGGTCGACTACAACGATGTAGAACAACTTACTTCTGTTTTGGAAACGAATAAGATCCATACTATCATATCAGCTTTTCCATACGAGGGTGACTCTCTCGCGAAGTCGCAGCTGAACCTCATAGAAGCTGCTATCATATCAAAGGAAACAAAGAGATTTGTTCCAAGTGTTTTTGCCATCCCGTACCCGGAGAGGTGAGTAATATTCCCTCCTTCTCCATCAAATAACGAAGATATTGGAGGCATTCTCTAATCTTTTCCTAGGGGGATTCAAGAATTGCCTCTCTTAAAGGATTATTTCAAAGCGATCGAAGTGCTCAAACAGTCGAATCTAGAATGGACGATTTTTCTCAATGGCATCTTCTTGGACTACTTCGGCGGACCAGACATGAAGACATATCTCAAACCGAACATCTTCGTGATTGATCTGGCCAACAAAGTCGCAGCGGTTCCTGGAGACGGAAACGTTCCTGTCACTTTCACTTACACCTTCGATCTGGCAAGATTCGTTGTTGCCGCACTTGATGTTGAAAAGTGGCCACAAGAAAGTCGTGTCATTGGTGACGAATTGACATGGAATGAATTCGTCAGGTTGGCAGAGGAAGTCCAAGGTGAGTGAATCTTCGTTTCATGTTACGAACAAAATTTTTTTCTTGGAATGCTGAGGCCGAACATAGGATCTGAATTTGATGTCTATTACGACGATATTGAAAAATTGAAGAGATATGAAATAACCGAACTACCGGGTCATGTGGCATTGTACACTCATTATCCAAAGAAAGTTTTCCAGAGATTCATGTCGACCTTTGAATTATGGACTGCAGATGGCACGTCTTGCATTCCCAAGAAGGGTTCCTTAAATGAATTTTTTCCAGATATCAAAACTCTTACCGTCAGAGAGATGTTAGAGCTTTACTGGAAAGAACATTGATGGATGCATCTAGTGCATAGGAAGGCCTAACATTGCTGCGTGCTTGTGTACTTGATGAGTTCCCGGATATTAAGTGAAGACGTAGGTTTCGTTAGAATATAAGAACAAAGTGATACATGCTCTCATGCAAATTAGCATCTGGAAGATAGATGCACAATATTTAATACTCTATATTGACCATGTATGGTCTTTCTAGAAATACTCCTTCTCGTCAAAGTCGTCAAAAATCCAATGTTCACGAACCATTTTTTCTTCCTCCTCAGACTCAACTGTATCAAACGCGTCAGCTTTCAGCTTATTTGCACGATGTTTGGCCTTTGCGTATTGATCTGATGGTACCCAACCCTCAGATGCGACTCCAATGATCCGTTTGCAAGCCTCAAGCTGTTCGTCTGCATCTGCCTGTGCTTCGCTCAAGCGCAAACATTCTCTAGCCTCCTCTTCTGAGAAAGTAATAGGACATGCGACTTCTGCACTATCATCTGTCCTGGTTTCTGCATGAATGAACCTCGACCAACTTCTCGTAAGTTGGACTAGGTCGGCTTTAAGAGTGATATTATCTCCTTCCCAGGGGTCGCTTGCGTGGCGGAAGAGTTTATTTCTTAGGGTGTTGAAATTGTAAGTCAGGGCATCGTAATGAAGCGGGTTCAACTTCCTAGTCATCTTAACGTAGAAATAGTGAACCTGCCGCTTACGGAGCAGTTCCTCTTCCTGAGATTGTTCTTCCTCACTCAGCTCCTCGAAGTTTTCTGGCAATATAGGTATGTCCAGATTTTCAGAGACGCTATCTCCGTAGTTTTGGATACTGTCAGGAATTCCACATTGTAGGAAGACCGGAAGCACTGCACAGTGCTGCCAGTCAATCAATCCTGTAATTTCAAGGTCCTCCGAGAGAAAGACGTTGTTGGGTTGGAGATCAGGGTGTCGTATAGTTGGACGTGTAAGCGTCTCACTGTCATGTGGTATAAGGAACGGCGCAACTTTCAGGAATTTTTCTAGACTATCCAAGTGCTCTGAATGTGACTGCTTCTGGTAGTCGTAAATCTCCCTGTAGAGACGCTGAAATGGATGTATTGGCTGTCCATATGTCTTCAAGTACGCAATCTCCTTCTTGGCTCCGGTTATTAAAGCCATTGTGCTGTCTCTGTCTTTAGGATGTCAGCTGAAGCTTCAATACTTATTGTCATCCAATATAAATTGGCAGATATTGCACCCATAAGTGTAAGGAACTAAAAGGAAGTTTGTACATACACGGTCCACAGTCCACTTGGAGGCCAAGTCGTCTCCCGTGCCATAGTGCCCAGGAGGTATCAGGACCCAGGCAGAAGCGATTATCCATCTCTGAGTGGACTCCAGGAATGCCGATTTTGTTCGGAAAGTCGTGGAGATCGTGAGTATAGTACAGACTCCCACCTGCAGGGAACTGGAGAGAGAATAGCTGAGACTCTAATTCGACGAGTTTCGTGATAACAGTGATCCTGGAATTTTCGGACAAGTCGAACCAAATGTCACCCAAACTGGTTCCAGGGACAAGCTCCATAAAGATATATTCAGTTCCAGCAGGGTTTGCAAATGTGGTTGAGCAACCATAAACCTCGGGGACAGGGATGCCATGTAAGCGAAGAAAATCCATCGTCGCAACTTCACTAGCTATGACCAAATTTCTTGGTTCAGTAATTAGATAAGGAATTCGCCCCACGAACTGAAATCCGTCACGCATTGTGATCAGAAATGTTCGATTAAAGCCCCCTTCGGCAAGCTTTTGGAAGTTGGTGACATCTTCCGCATTTTGATTTACGGATGCAGCGGCAAGGCGCTTGAATTCAGATACGTTGAAGACACGTCGTCTTTCCGAATGTCTTAGGGTATCATTGTATCTTCATAATGAGTTAGTATCATAATGATCTATAGAAAGAGAGACTGACGGACATCCATCGCCCTGACGTATACTCGAAGAGCTCCGAAGGCTCTTGCGCTTGCTGAGAAAACACAGAGCTTATTGAGGTGAATGGTGCCCGTGCAGTAAAGGTGGGGACAGTTGGCGACAAAGGCCTAGGGAACTGAAGAGTTAATCCACCCAAACTTCGTGCAATTTTCATGATCGTGCAGAGGGGAGAGATGCAATTTGTCCATGCTAGTCGTTGAGGTCGCCGCGACGCTTTACTGACGCGACGGGGGCTTGGCGCGAACGAACACTGTAAAGTTTATGTGCCATCGGCGCCCTATCCTCGATTAGTTTTGTCCAAAGCTCTCTTGTTCATGACACCATTACTGACGAGAGAACACATTAAAAATCAGCAATGAGTGCTAAGGCATGAAAACGTACTGCATGTTAATACAAATTCGAAGCATAAGTATATTTCGTTCAATCAGCCCTTGATCAGCTTAATTACAGCAAGAATTAATTTGTACACCCATAACTTGATGCCAGTTGCATGAAGTATAGATATGCTCCAATGTGAGGTGTTGATCACTTTTGCAGAACGTGGAATGCTCATAGCATCGTACGCCTTGAGTGCGGGACCGAGGTCCAACAATGAACTGGCAAACACAGAGATGGATTGAGATAATTGCTGTGCTAGTTCCCATGCATCTCGCAGTGCCATATTCGCTCCGTTACCAGAAAAAGGGCTCATTGCGTGGTTACTGTCGCCAATGAAGATGATTCTTGAATTGGCCTCGTGGTGGAAGGGCTGCTTGTCCATCGCGTTGTAGACTGCCAAGGTATTCAGGTCAGTGACTTTGATGAGTGTCTGCAGCGGTTCTCGGAACGGTTTGGCTTTATCCAGAATCTCTCGAAGGAGGGTTTGGGCCTGATTATCGTTTATTGGGGCATGCAATCGTTCTCGAGGCTGGTCAGTCCTATAACTCAAGTTCCAAAGTGCGCTGTGTGTATCCACTGGGGATACAAAGAGGCCAACACCTCCACCTCCCAGCATACCGCCCCAGTCCTTGTCCATGGGTTTAGGGATCTCTCCTTCAGGAAACCGTGAGATACCAGCGATGCAGACGATTCCTGTGAAGGACAGTGTATCTTGCGGGCGTAGTTGAGTGCGGACCTTACTGCTGGCACCATCGGCAACAATAAGAATATCGCTCTCATCTTCACTATCTGAACAGCTTTCTGCAGTCTTCTTACTGACTGTCACCTTCACCTTCTTGGAAGGCAAGCCCTCAACTTTCGTACATGCAGTCTCCCAGTGGACGGAGCCATTAGGCAGCAGAGCTTCAAGGGAATCGATCATGACCTGCCGCAGGGCGTCTCTTCGAATGCGCATTGAAGATGCTGGTAATTCTTTGTCAACAGACACACCGGAAATGCGGAGCAGAGGATTCCAATCGAGATCCCACAGGTAAATGAGCCCTTGTTCTCGCCTTCTGATTTTCCGGTAATGCTCTCACTCAACGATTTCTCTAGAAGGTCTATCCTATGCAGGACCTGAATACCGCCAGCCACGTTGTCGCCACGGATAGATATCGAGTACCCTTCTCTCCCAGGTTGAATCGCACGAGAGTCACGCTCATAGATGGTGATGGTAGGGAATTCATCAATGTGCTTGTCAGGCCACTGTTTGCGCAAGGCCAAAGGAAATGCCAGACCAGCAATGCCACATCCCACAATTATTATCTTTTTGCCTGCAATGAGCGGCTTTTGAAGAGATGGCTCTGAATGGGACATGGTATTTGGTGCATTTTTTGAAGTTGCTGCCAGGGAGCAGTATCTCTGCTGCCTATGATGGTGGTTATGAATGAGCACAGGCTTGGTTAAAAAGGTTCCATAATACCAAAAAAGAACATTATTGGTCCCCGCCCCGTTGCTGGAAACACTAATGGTATCCCATGCTATTTTCTCATGGGGGCGATTTTCATGAATACGAGTGCTTTAAACTAGATCTGTTTAGGCATTCGGTCCTTCGGCATGCGGTTTCTTATCGGGAATAGCGTCATTATTTCTCGAAAATGCCCAACTACAGCGTATGGTAAATAGAATGAGACTCGGAATACCTCTCAAAGGCAGGAAAATCGGCATCAATTTTGTAACAAACAGAACGGTTACAACTTCCGTGTGCAGCTGGCCTTGTTCTGTTCCTACTGAGAAATAGCCCTGCCAGTCAGCCGATACCTGTACAATAATCGAGCGAACCTATTCTCAAGTTGACTGGAGAATGTGTATTACAATGGGACTTCTTGCTGATTAGTTCCTTATTTTCTCTTCTGAACACAGATCAACTTCTCAGCTGCACTGAAAACAGGTCTAGATTTTGTTCCATTATACAAAATGGGAAAGGCAAAAGAGCGAACCGCCAGTCTCCCAACTCAGCATCAAATAAAGACGGCAGGAAACAGAGCTACCTATAATCTGCTTCTTATTTTAGCATCATAATCACAATTAGCATTGTTCCAACAAGGATATCTGTTTCAACCTTAGACACGCAGGTACTTTTAAAAAACGGCATGCGGCGCGGTACCTGAATCTGACCTCAAGTTGATTATTGGCCAAACAATCCATCAGATCGAAGAGGAAAGGCTCTGGGATCTACGGAATCCAGCGCCTACTCACACAATCGTTTGTTAGAGCAATCCATGCTGACGGGATGAGGCTTATTTCCCGATTCGATAAGCTGGACATTAGCCAAACCTGGGGAACATGAAACGCATGATCGACCAACCGTAAGCGCTGTACAGCTTACAGCTTCTCATGATGGACGTATCAGTTATCTTCATGCGTTTCGATCGGTTGGTCAAGAAGGTCTGGGAAGCATCTAGCGTCGAAGCGCCGTGGTGGGGATGTGGGCGCTTGCGGGATGTTCTTATTTTTGGAGCTCTGACAGCGTCGCGCTCCCGCCATGTTGGTTAAGTTTGGAGCTGCCCGTGCGATGATTGGGCGACCCCGGCGCATAGAACAGCAACGCCAGAAGAGCCCTACGAGCTTAGAGCTTCATGTTAATTTTGGATGGAGATCTTGAGGCTGGTTCTAGATCCTGGCAAGAGTCTAGATTTTGGTTTTTGGTTCATTTCTATCATGGGTGGTTTCGTATATTTAAAGAGTGTCCCAGACTGCTGCTTTGTCTCCCAGCAATCATCCCTCACATCAGCAAGATCTCGATCGCGGGCTTTTCTTTGCTTGTTTGTTCCATTTCGTCTTTTCATACCATTCCTGAAGAAAGACTCTCCTTTATCACCCGATCTTCTGGCAAGACATTCCTTTTATACCTGACCACATAGTTGTTTCTCGCTGCGTTGATCATTCCCTATCTACAGCAGAAACTTGCATACTCTCCTGGAAGAGTCATTCATTCTTCGAATTATTTTCCTTCAAGCAGTCATAAAAATGAATCACGGCGCTGTTGGTTTGAGCTATCTCATTGCGCGGGCCTTCCAGGGGATGAGCCTGATCGCTATCATCGGAATGACTGCCAATTTCATCGCGGAAATAGTCAGTAGCAGTGTGAAAGCGCCTGATGTTCTGATAGGGACCCTCAGTGTGGTAAGTCTAACCCGTTCAAACATTCAAATATCGATATTGACACTGCTGCAACTATTAGACCTGTATTGCAGTCCTCTACTGCTTCTTGACGGTTATTCTGTTCATCGATAAGATTCTCCCATTCCTGATATTCGCGATAGTGGACTTGTTGGTACTCATCGCTCTTATTGTTGTCGCCGTCACTGTGGGAAAGCCTTTGTCGTACCTCGATTGCAAAGTCATTGGCAAATTAACTGGTTCCAACTCGTCCGCCTATGCTTTCACCACAACCCTTGGGAGCCTCTTGGACAAGGAGGGAGGTACGATCAAGTACACATCCTGGATCGGTGCTTCTAAGTCGATCTGTCTTGAAATGAAGAGCATTTGGGGACTTAGCATTGCGCTTTGGTAGGTCAAACTACCGTGGCCCGGCGACGATGAAAATAAACTGACGAGCCAATAGCATTCTCTTCACTTACACTGTTATCTGCAGTATTGTCATGTGGCGCCAGAACAAGGCACCAGCGCCAGCAGATGACAAGCCCTAGATGTGATGTTCACCTGTTGATCATCCGTCGGACACCTTTGTCCCTTGTCGAGCACAACAGTCTAGGGAACAATCAGGGAATATCATCCCTGCACTCGTCATTGTGTCACCTGAAATGTAGGAGAATCTAATTCGGGACCAGATTGATTTTATTATTTCATCGACTTCACGACGGTAATATGAATTTCCTCACTTCATTTTCTCTCGTTATCCTGTCGTTTGGGCGTTGGAATGGCGTCGTGGGCCTGTCTTTTAGTATTCGCCGCTAAGTAATGAAAGTATGATAATGGCTGTCTCAGTGCTAGCATACTATCCGAAATCACATAGGATAGATGAGTGTCCCATTTGGCATGGTCAGCTAACAGTAGAGATGAAGCTCCTGTCTGATCCCCTGACTGAGCCGATCAGGATCATTTGAGTTAATCTAATGACCAGATAAGTTACTAGCACAGAAAGCAGGGCATTCTTAATCACGCAGGGACAGAGCTCTGGCCAGCTATTGCTTGGGTTGAAATGCAAAGCACACGATTAGTCTAGGGTCCAGTGCCAAGCTGTCGGGCTCCCGAAATTCGGGGGGATTGTTTCCATCAACTAGCGATTCACAATGTCCAAGCACTTCTCGCTAGTGAAAGGACTAACCCGTAAGAGATTCGAGTCCGAGGATATACCCTTACTTAACACATTCAATGCGCGATTTTGGACGTGGTGTCTGGGCAGGACATCCATTTTTGGTTAATGGTGTGTACAGGTTCCCTTTGGGCTTTGTGCAGGAAAGAAGGTGATAGGTTTCCAACTTGATATCGATGATGCGAACACACAGGAACGATGCTGATCGCCAGCGATCCTCTGCAGCTTCCAACATTGTCACTGCGCACTTGCTTTGGCTGCGTACTCGATGGGATCCCTGCAAAGTTTTCTGAGAATTTAGCATTATTCAGGATCTCTGACAGTTAGGAGACAATTATTTCGGGGCAATACTCGCTTTCATAGACACGGTATTTCTATCCTACCAGTAATTCTCCTTCGTCCTTGGCAGGATGGTTGCGGCACGGAGATGCCCTAGTCGGGAATTCCCGACCGATGGTGTTGGAACGCTTCTTACGGCTTTTTCTATATCAAGTCATCACTCTACGGAGTAGCTGACCACAAAATATTCCGGAACCGAACACTATTAAGGACTGTCGTTATTGCAACCTCGCTTCCGACTGAACTCGTGGCGAACTCGTGGCGAACGCGTCGCACACTTCGGGTCTTACCCAACCTGCAACTCGCAACGCATCAATCCGTTCAGTTATGATTTTGAACAAACTAGACAATAAAATATCCATGCTACTCTCACTGGTTTGTCTATGTTAATTTCTGTCTCAAACAGACCTCAAGCCTGTCAGAGAACGAATTTTAGACAATGATTGTCTTTGACGGCTATTACTTGATATGGACAGTACTATCAATGAAGTAAAGAGCAGGAAACGCACGGTTGCTCGGCAGTGGCTTTAAATAGCAGGAATGTCTTAGTGCGTTGCTTCAGCCTTTTCAAACAACGAAGTTGACAGAGTCCCATCTTTTCCCTCCGCTATCTCAAACCATGCTGGCCAGGATAGATTCCCCTGCTGGGTGGAGAGCAGTCCAAGCTTCCGGTGATTAACTCTCGGTTGACCAGCCCTCGTGAGCGACGAAACAAGGTGACATGCCGCACGTGCCATTCTATTGCACCTAGCCATGCAGGACAACTCAACCAGTGGCAGTAGCGGTTATCTAGCAGTCATGTTGCCATATCATTTGCAATTTGGAGGGTTCACGGGACATGCTAAGAAAAATTGACGGTATTCAACTGTCCGTTTGAAACTGAGTCCTAAGGATTTTGAAACAATACCTCCCGAAGGTTGGCATGTGTCAGCATGGCGACCAGAAATTCTGGAAGCTCACGGTTCTTGATTAAACTTCGTGAATGCCGGCCATTACGAGTCATTAGAAAACAAACAAGGGGCTGGGGAGATCTGAAACAGTAAGCGGACAAGGTGCGGGCCACCATCGAAGCTTCATCTGATTCCCCACCTCTCTGGAATGTAGATAGTAGATACCCGGATAGGGAAAAAGGGGGTCTAGACGTCACTCCACCATGGTCCCAAAAGACGCACCCGAAGGAAGCCGTTGATACGGGCCGACACCCGCCCGTGGCCTACCATACTCTATACGTAGTGCTCAACGGTCGCGCTACATTCACATACAGCTGATCGTCTGACTGAACAATGTCATGGTGCAACCTGGGGAAGCTATTTCTCCCCGGCCAGCGCAGATCAACGGCATCTCAGATACTTCTTCGGATACTCCAGGCTCTTTGAAACATTTCTGTCCAAATCAACCGGACTGTGTCGAGTGATCTTCAATTCCCTGCACGCGGAGCCCATGCGCTGAGCTTCATTAGAACTTCATCGCTATAGCCGTTAGTGGGTCTGGCTGTCAGCCATACGGAGCACTGGAAGACCGAATGCAGGGTATATATGCTTACGAGCATCCTATATCTACCAGGATGGTTCACTCCAGTTTTAGTTTGGCACAGTTCTACCTGCCAAAGCTAAGCTTTCCATATCTGTTCTGTTCACTGGGACGAACAGGAGGCTCCTTTGGTCCATTATATTGTGACGGAATAAGCATACCCCGGTACTATCACTTACTATTTTCCCTATCTGGTTCTACTCCCGTAGGACACTAGCCTATCAGACACTCCTGGAAAACAACCCCACTATTAATTATCTTTGCCTTCATTTGCAACTCAATTGAAAGTGAAATCTTCCTCTTAGAACCTCTTATCAAAACCCACTTCTGGGTAGAATGCACACACCAGAGAAAAGCAGGAGGACAGATTCAAACTCGAGCACACCCTGTATTGTGTGCAATAACGTCAGATACTTCTATTCTCAGTTTGATGGCATAGAACTGACAGATTTTCAGGATCAGATGATAACGAATTATGCCGAAGGACAATTGGACAGCGATGCATCGTGAGTTAGATCCTAACTGCCATATCAAAATTACAACTATGCATAGATACATGCTAATGTACTTTGCAGAACCAGAACACTTGCTTCGACTACGCAGTCCTACCGTTATGAGAATGGGAGACGCTACCATGCCTATCGTATGATCTTTCATTATAAACAGCGTTGAATTTCAAACTAACAAACTATCAGGAGACGGCTCGTACTGGGGTCCAAATGACGAGAAAGACGTATATCACCAGACGGTAACGTATGCAAAATCCCCGACTCGGATGTCATTGTTTCCGCTGGAACCCTAACTGACATGCTAAAAGACATCATCTATTCTATCGTACATTAGGCGATAAGATGCTACTTGCACCTGTTAAAACCCCCCAGAATGTTCTGGACATTGGTACTGGGGTGGGCTTATGGGCAGTGTAGTTACACCAATCTGCCATGTTGATCCCCATGAATACTGACATTCGATCAGGAATTTCGCTGATACATATCCGGAAGCGAAGGTGACAGGTAAGAAATGCAGCGTTCTTTTTTTTTTAAAAAGGGGCACTATCACTAATACAGATCTCTACTAGGTACGGACCTATCGCCACTCTGGGAGAGTCCTGTGCAACCGAACCTTCGATTTCAAGTGGACGATTGCTGCTCGGAATGGACATACCTCGAAGAGCTCCGAGACCGATTTAACCTCATACACATGCGATGCCTCTATGGTAGCATAGCGGATTGGCCTCAACTTTACCAAAGATGTTTCGAGTAGGTCTTAAGGAATGCCAGCTCCTTGTACACAATCTAATATCTAAAAGGCACCTCGTCCCCGGTGGATACATAGAGCAAGCCGAAATGTCCATTATTCCGCATAGTACGAATGGTCCGCTTCCACATTCTTCGATATTTCGACAATGGGAATGCTTCTGGAGGAAGTGCAGCCTTTTGACCGGAAAGTCGTGGTTGATCAGCGAGACCATGAAACAGTCGATAAAGGAAGCCGGTTTTGTCGATGTCAGCGAGAGACGCTTCAGATGGCCAATTGGAACGTGGAACTCAGATCCAAAACTTCGAGAAATTGGTCGATGGCATCGGGAATTCTGGGAGAGCGGAATAGAAGGATGGGTGATGGCTCTGAGTACAAGGTACCTTGGGGTAAGCTTGTTCATGGACTGCGGAAGCGCTGCACTTACAAAATTGCATTGCTGATGGTTTCCCAGTGGACCGTGAGTCAAGCTCACGCTTTCGTGGAGGAGACTAGAAAAGCTCTCCACGACGAGTCGAACCGCGTGTACTATGAACTGTAAGTAAATTCTTCTCCCATACATTATTTCCTCGATAAAAGTCTGACGCATAGTTTTCAGGGTTGTTGTATATGGACGAAAACCAACCAGTTTCCGCCCCCATCCATCTTGTTATGATCATAAGCGGTCTCAGTCCAATCCCTGACATGATTTTTGGATTCATAGTGTAGCACTGTAATCTATGCTTTGTGGTTTTATTCCTATTTAACGCACTGGTTTTATCGGGCAACTGGAGGAATGGAAGGCGTTTGTTTACACAATGGATGCTAGCCGGAATCATCGGAGTCGGAATTATTTGCATGAAAGGAGCACTTGGCTGACATTGGGCACATTTCCAGTCTTTTCGATAACAATTTAGATTATTGGCAATCTACAGTTAGTAGGTTAATGCTAGATGTAACCGATGACTACTTTCAACTACAATTTTCCCGTAGTAGACCAGCGAACAAGCATAACTCTCAGTTCAATTTTCTAAAGTCTTCTTCATAAACAGAAGCGATCATCTCAGTTCTCCCCAGTAATCTTGTTACTATGTAGGTATGGTTCGCATATGGCAGTGGGATGACCGCCTGCTACTCTACAGGACCCCTCAGAATTCTGGAGTTATTTAGACATATCCTCTTTCTTGACTCTAATATATGTTCTGGCGTAATATGATTAATATCCCGTGACCTAATCCACTCTACAAATAAAATTATTAGAAGGAAAGCAGTAGAGACCCTACTAACGTCGGCCTACATTATAATCTGCGGGATAGAGCAATCTGCCGGAGCTTTGAAAGCATGAATTCCTATCCTGCAGCTAGTGAAGCTATCTGGCATCTGCCATGGTGAGGTGGTTATTCCTAATCAGGAAGGTGAGAAAAATCTGCGTCTAGAGTTCCTGCTTGTCCAACATAATCACTATCCATCATAAACTCGTTATGATCGGTTCAATTTAGATGTAGATGTCAATGGAATTCATCTAGGTCATTTATGGAATTCTGCAGCGTGTAGGACAGGTAGTCTATTTTGTTCCTTGCATCGTTTGCTTGCATCGGAATAAGATCAACAATTGCAGCGGAGAATTCCTAGAATAAATGTATAATTATGGCTGCCAGCATGTCAAATTGCGATAGACTTACATCAACCACTTTTTTCCACTCTTGTATGCTAGTGAAAGTCTTATCGGTAAGACCTAGATCTCTAATAGCAAACTTTCTTCCGACCACGGTATGGATAAGATCCCGGGTGATTTGTGCAAACTAGAGAAACATTTAGCAGGATCGCAGGATGCAATACATGCAGACATACCCTGGCGGCGGAGTTGGAAACGGCTTCAGTATCACGTGTTCTCGTAAACGGTTTGAAACTCTTGAGAGATGATACGTGCTCCGTCAAGCGGGGAATTATAGCTGTGAGAAGTCCGGGAACGGACTAATGCATCTCAATCAGTAAATATTGGTAATGAAGCAGAAGAAAGTTGCCTCACAATAGCTGGAGCGGTCCTATTTGTGCTTATAAGTATAGCGACATGTTTTGTTTGATCAGAAAAACTGGCCATTTCATCTATGATATCAACCACGGTCTGGGCAGCGTCAGTGAGATCCATATTGAGGGCAATAAAGGCAAACGCCGAAAGATATGAGAGAAACTTGATATGATTAAAAAGTAAATTGATGTACCGGTGTTGCTCAAAATTACAGGAGCAGATGAAAGCTGTTGATAAAACACTATTCAAGGTATCTGAGAGAATGCTGGAAGAGGCCTTTAAATATACGGCCCTAGCTCTCCGCCCACTTTTGTGTCTGTGCTTATTTGTCTCGCAGTCTATCTTTGATATTCCCTTCCTCGTATGACACATTTAAGCTTTGTGATCTCGTATATGCATCGAAATCTTCGTTAGATAAGCTAAAGGAGCAATAAATGCCGTATTGAATGGTAATTAAAATGGAAATCGGTAATTACTCATTTCTCTGTACTACTATAACGCTATATTTTATTGTAATAAATCTTCCTTTCTTTTACTTTTTTTTCTAGTCTGGGCAAAATTTCACCTCGTTATAATATATAGCTATTGCCCCACCTCCATCTCCATCTCTTGTGTGGCTGACTGAGTTGGTAATAATCTTTCAGAGAGTAGATCCTATTTGATTAGATGCACGAGGGTGCAAATCCCCATGAATAATAGATATCAAATGTGACATACTCCAATGATTTGATAATTGCAACTCGCTAAATATTACACCGCTCCTAGTCACTTATGCATCTTTCAGCTAGCCACACTACCTGTCGAACTAAGCATAACAATTAGTCAGCAGAATATATATTTTAATAGAAGCGACCTAATAATAGATCTATTATAAAATTTTCTAATAGGAAAATGGTAGGAATGTATAAACCCTCTAGTAGAAAGCACGACTACGCCTTATCTCTAAGGATAGAGTTAAAGAGAGAATAATAGAGAACAGTTTGACAAATATAAGATTAATAATTGTAAGATCTATTTTTGATTTTAGACCTAATATAAATAATATTTATTATTCTGAAACATGCAATTCAACTTAGGCATATGCAGAAATGGCACCCTCGAATGTGTGAAATAGGGAGGCCGTTTCAGACAACATATCAGAAGGCATCCCCGGAATGAGCCTCACAACTTCCATACCAAATGGCTAGAATAAACTATGAGTATGACCAGTAGCATATCGAATAACAATGAACTTACATCAACTTCCTTTTGAAGGCTGCGTAGGGCAGCCATAATACGCGCCCCAGTACCAGGAATAGCGGAGAGAAGAGGGGCTTTTTCACTTATGATACCAAGAAGATCTTCGTTGACTTCAAGGAACTAGCAACACTTAGTACAATCACTGGAGGTAAGACACAAGCAAAGATACCTTGGTGAGGGATGTGGAGATAGCTTCTCCGTCACGGTCAGTATCAAATGGCTCAAAGTTAACCAACAGTGATGTATGTTTGGTAATGGTGGAGGTGAGGTTTGCGAGTCCTTGAGTAACAGTCTAGAACGTTACAATCAGTAAGGTTTGGAAATAAAACTGGAAGATGCTGCCTCACAGCAATGCTATCAATTGCACTAATTGACATCTGACTAGCTGGAGCCTCTAAATCCTTAGAAATCTGGGCAACAGAATCGATGGTATTAACCAGTTCCCGGGCACCGGTGGAGACCCGGGCAGCAGTGGTAGTTGCCATTGTATTAGCGAGATCCAAGTTGAGGGTAATGATGAGCGCTAAAAAGGATGGAAGATGGTGATGAGCTGAAAAAAGTGAATAATAGATCCTGTTTGGAGTATCTGAGGAGAGCGGTGGAGAGATCTTTAAATAAAGACCCTTAGGACTGCCAATTTCTGTGCCTGTGCTTATTTTTGCCCCACAATCCATATTCGATCTACCACATGATTTAATTTCTTATATGCATCGAAGTATCCATTTCAATTCCGGGGATCGAGGCTTCAGTGGAAGCTTAGTAGTCAATACTCATACCGCTTGTAGAAAATAATATCATTGGTCCAGGTTATCTCTTCACTCCTCTTTCCAATCCACATAGTTGATAAATGATAATTTGTGACATGACTATTAAATCTCCATAGTAGAAGCTGGAAGTGCGTAAATACCCTATTAATTTATAATTAAGATAGAAACCGATGGTTATTCATTTATCTGTATCACTATAATATTTTACTTGATCATAATAAATCATCTTTTCTGCTTTTCGAGATTAAGCAAAAGTTCAGTTCATTATAATATATATTCATTGTTCCACTACCTCCACCTCTTGTGTGGCTGGCTGGGCCGTGATAATCTTTCAGTCAATTGGTTCTTGTACTGTTTGACTAGATGCACGAGGCTGCAGTTCCACGAACAATGGAAATATCGAATGTGACATACTTTAATGACTTAATAATTCCCATTTGCTGAGTACTACACCGCTCTCTGTTAGTTTTAAATAGCCTTCAGCTAGCCACACTGCCTGTTAAACCAAGGGTAGCAATTGCCCAGCGGAATATTTCTGTAGAAGTGGCCTAGTAATAAGTCTATTATAAAATTCTTCTATAGACAAGTAGTGGGAGCCTACATAAAAACTTCTAGTGGAGAGCAGGAGCCGTACATTCTCTCTAAGACTAGAGGTACAAGAGAGAATAATAGAGAACAGTTTAACAAATATAAGATTAATAATCATGAAGTATATTTTTGACTTTAGACCTGGTATAAGTAATATTTATCATCCTGAGGCATATAATTCAACTTAGGCATAGACAGCAGTGGCATTCTGTAGCATCTCAGACAGAGAACTCAGTTCATTCTCTACATAGCATGCATCTGTCGGAATAAGACTAATAATTCCGGTAGCCAATGACTAGAACAAACATGAGTATGACTACTAGCATAAAAGATTTTGATGGGCTTACATCAACTACTCCTTCAAGGGCGCGTAGGGCAGCCGCGACAGACGGCCCAGCCAATGGCACAGTATCGATAAGACCAGACTTTCCGATCACGATATTCAGAAGAGCACGATGGACTTGTACAAACTATTAAAATAATTAGCATGATCTCCAGAGGAAAGATATGTACATATATTACCTGGCTGAGGGCATTAGAGATGGCTGCTTCGTCGCAGGTGGCGTTAAACGGCTGGGAGCTGCCTAGTACTGATACCTCCCTGCTCACAGCAGAGGTGATGTTTGCAAGCCCTTCAGCAACGGTCTGGTACGTCACGATCAGCAAGGCTTAGAGAGAACACTAGAAGGGTAGTGTCTCACGTTGATCGCGTTAATGCCAGAAGATGAGGTAGCCGACATCTGACTGGCTAGATCTTCTAGTACCTGAGAAATTTGGGTAATGGAGTTGAGAGCGTCAATCACGACCTCCGCAGCGCTGCCGATCTGACCAGAGAGGCAAGCAACAGGTTGTTGGCAAGTGCTGGCGCTTCTTACTACAGTGGTGAGATCTAAGATGACGGCAATGAAGGCGACCGCCGAAAGAGATGGAAGATGCATCGTGGGATAGAGATAAACGATATCAGCGTTGTGCAAAGACTATAAGAGCAAATGGATGCGCTTGATAAAATATACTATTTGAGGAATTAGAAAAATGCGCTGGAAGAGGCCTTTAAATATAGGTCCTCAGTTCTCTGCCGATTGTTGTTCCTATCCTCTTCACGCCTCAATCTATCTTTGCTCCGTATCTCTTGCACGGCTGGCTGAATATGTGAAATTTCTTCAGTAAGTGGGCCTTCTGTAATCTTCAACTAGACCCTATTTATGAGAGGTCGATCAATCTGGGTGTTTTCCTTTTTCTTTTTTTTTTTTCTTTTTTGTCCCCTAAAATGTGACATTGGTTACTGACCGAATAAATCCGTAGTAAAGGATCACTTCACTAGGGAAGCGATATATTTAAGTCCATCGCCAAAAAAGGCTAATTCTTAAACAATACCTTTAATTGGCTACTTTTCCTGGTAGATATGTGATAGCGCCGTTCACATGCCAGTGGGGTGACCGACCGCCTTCTACTCCAAGAGCGCCCTAGAATCTTGAAGCTACTCAGATCTATCCTACTTCTAGCTTCTACCGTATGTTCTAGCAAGATATTGTTAATGTCCCATTATCCGTTACGCACTCCACAGCACCAAAATGATTACTGGGTGGATGTATAGAGATCCATGTGACCAGTTTAGGCGATGACACATACGTCATTACTCTCATCTAGCCCCAGTGTTTTTTTTTTTTTTTTTT